>JAFBJW010000137.1:1862881-2368042 GCA_016785235.1 Pseudorhombus dupliciocellatus | reverse complement strand
GGGGGGGGGGGGGGGGGGGGGGGGGGGGGGTAGAGGTGCATGAGGGCTGCAAGGCAATAGATCAATGACTCCGTGTTCCCACTGAGAGATATAGGAAGTAGAGGGCAAGCAGCAGCCAGTGCCTTAAAATAGCTTCCCTGATTGCAGCTCAGCTTTAACCCAAATAATGGGGAGGCTGACCAAGGTCTGCAGAGGTCTCTACATTTTTGATTAGCTCATGGCCTCTGGGTAGAGCGGAGACAGGAGAAGGATTTCATTCTCTGACTCCTCCTGTATCTGGGTCCCCTCTAAGTATTGGAGTGAAAAAAATCTGGAGTGAAGACATGCAGCCCCCTCCTGCCAAGTGCATGCGTGTGTATTGCATGTGCACACGTGTGTGTCATCATCCATCAAATCTGACGGATTAGACCTACCTAGTAATGGCTTCAGGGGGAATGTCAGACAGACCCTTGTAAACCCACACACACACACACAAACATCTCTGTCCACTTCAGAACAGCCTGACATTGAAAATGAAAGCTCAGACAAATAAACTTTTATTGAGGCCTCTTCCTTTGAAGGGTTTGGATCTTGATGTGGCCGAGCCTGAGTAAACGTTAAAGATAAGATGAAAACCCTCATGATCTCTGTGGGTACATTTTTAACAGAAAGAATGGGGCGATGACTCAATAATAACAAAGGCTGGGATCAGCTCCAGCTGCTCACAGCCCTCAGAGGATGAGTGTCGTGGTTAATGGTCAGATGGATTTATTCAAGCCAGGTCCCTGACACGTAGAACTGAAGTCATGTGGTCTGAGTCCAGGTCGTCTGCAATGTTTAGACCAGAGAGGTGAGGCCGATCGTTGGAGCAGAGTTGGTGGCTTCAGCATTTTCAACAGGAAACTATTTTTCTGTTGTTGGTGCGCCCTCTGGCCGCTTTCCACAGTGGTTCTGGCGACAGTGACAGTACTGTTGTGCACTTGTATATCTCTTGGCATCACATTTTCTGTATTTTCTGTGTTCAATGTCATGGACGTCCGTTTGCAAGCTAAATAGGAAACAATAAGCCATGGCACCATGTAGGTGAAGACAAAAGTAATTTGCAGAAACTACATCACATGACTGTAGTACTTTATGTATCTCAGTGACAAAAGACAAGACTCAGCTTTTCTCTGACCCAGAAAAAAAAATGCAACAGCAGATCAGCAGGCAATAAATAGCAAAACAATAAATGGAACCGTGAATAGAGATGAAGTAAATAATTACAAAGATGATGATTCTGGACAAGTGGGTTCATTAGCAGAGGAGACTTCATTGTGCAGCGCTTTCACCATCGAGCGCTTTTCCTGTTGACTAAACAGATAAACAGAATCCAGTGGAAGGCTGCTGCTGCCATAATGACGTTTGCTTTAATTCTGACTCTATAAATTTCTCCGTTCCAGTTTTTGCTCCCCCGCTGCTCTGTCCATTTCCCTCGCCCTCCCTCTACCTCTTCTCTTACTTCTCCTCACGGCACAAACCCTCCTCCTCCTCCGCCCCCCCGGCTTTGCTCTGCTTTCTCAGGGTCAATTAAGCTACAGTAACTAAACAGCAGTGCACCCTGTCACATTCCATCCAGTCCCTCTCAATGAGTGACTACAACTTTCACTAAAACAAACGGGCTTTGAAGGAACCCGCTCCAGCAGCTATTACCATATGAACAACTCACTTCCTACCACACAATGAACTACCTTGACAGACCTTCTCTGGCCTGAGGCTGTCCTTCATGGAACTGTGTTATTAATGGGGTATAAAGAAGGGTCTGTGTGCAGGTTGTCTACCCTTTTTCATTTTATGTTTCGCCTCTGCAGCTCCGGCCCTGGTCTGCCTGGACTCTTCTTTCCCAGCACTGCAATATTTACCTCGTAGGGGGTCGAGAGAGAGAGAGTGGCAGCGACGCTCGCTCGCGCACACCTAAGTACACACAAGCTCACCGCAGGGAAGGCGTAAGTACAGAGGAAACACATGAAACAAAAACTTTGATGTACACACTCTTGCACCCATGTTCGCCCAGAAATATGCCCACACTTTCAACTACAAGAGCACCACACTGTGCACTTGAGAGGCCAACCTCCACCAAAGCTAGATCTATTTCTCTTCTCTCCTCCTCATCCACCTCCTCCTCACAGACACACTCCAAATATACAGCCCAGTACAGTGTCAACAACTGAAATCTTTATAAAGGATGAGAGCAGGTACTTCTTTCACTTTTTTTTCTGTTTAAAATATCTCTCTGACATTTTCTCTTGAACTCAGGCTGACTGCAGATTGCAAGCTAGAGCAGACAGCACAATTCTGAAAACCCTGTTCCTCGATCCTCTTCTGATATCCTCTTATGCACATGACTTCTTATGGTTCTGACAACAGGCCTGAGGAGCATAAATAGAAAAGTAACTGTTTACTTAGCAGGATGCACCATACTGAAGAAATGAACAATAGACAAAATGTCACTGCAGCTTTCAGACACAGCACAGCATTAATATTACTTCTTAAAAAGTGTCATGTAATATCTGTATATGGGCAAGGGGAAATGTCCAAAATATTACCTGTAGGGACAAATGAGCTCTGACCTGATGCTATTTCTTTGCATCGCCTTCAAAAACCAGAGTGAGAAATGTTATATGAAACTTGATTGTGTTATGAATACATTGAGTCTGTATAGTTTACATCACCTGGCCTGCAGGGTGGGTGGGCAGAAACCCAATCACACAGGTCTGATTGAATTGTCGACGACGAGTCTTCTTCTCCTTTGTTCAGACGTGAAAAATCAGATCTATAATGTGTTTTCAATTCAGGAAATGCAGCTGGCACAATACAGTCTCTTCTATCTGTGCTAATTGTGACATTTCTTTTCATCAGATCCCAGCAAGGGAGAGAAATGCTCTATTCACCAAACTGACAAAATCTGCAATTGAAAAGTGATTGCGCTGACTGGAACTCTAAGACTCAAATTTCATTGGGTCTCATTTTATTATTCGATTTCAGTGACATATAACTGGAAAGACTTGGACACATTGCTGTTAATTGTGTATTTGCAGGAGTATTTACATCTAACTCTTTATACGTTTATGGCTCCCAGCTGCCAGAGAATGATCTTGTCAAATAACATCAGTCCAGAGAAATCTACTCTTTGAGTTGAACATGGGACTTTTACTCTCTCTCTCTCTCTCTCTCTTTCTTTCTGTGTCAGAACCATTAGATTGACTGAATCCTAGATACCACTGTTTTATGGGAGGGCAAGCAATTTTAAGGGCTATTTTTTGATGTTTTGGGCTCATTCTAAGTAAATTAGGTAATTGAATGTCTCAGTATCAACCACCCATGCATCACATTAATGAAATTGTGTCATTAGCTGAGCTGCAAATAATGATTATTTCATTACCAATTAATCTCGAGAGTGTATTTTAATTAACACATTCATCATTTTTGTCTATGGAATGTATGAAAAACAAGCTCTATTTAAATATTTTTGTCTTACCAGAGCAGAGCTGGAACCAATACGTCTGCTGTCTTGCATTTTTGCTAGACTGACCACCAAACTTCTTCACTTCCAGTCCAGGCATCCCATCTGACTTCCTCATCCTTTAATTGAAACACCAAACATCTGACGCCAGCAACACAAAGACAACCAGGGTGAAAGAATCAGTCTCGCGCGGGGGCCCCCCCGGGGCTTCGGCGGGGGGGGGGGGGGGGGGGGGGGGGGGGGTCATCTGACTCCCACCACATGTCCGGCCTGCGGACACATGATACATAGAACCCAGCTCAAAAACCTGATAGTAGACACCAGAGCGGGTCGCACACGCAACCCAGCCCTAAGTACATAGCACATATCACCCTGAGGCAATGAGTGTTTCTGAGTGGCTGTGGATGTTTGCATGCCACTGAGAGGCTATAGCTATGATATATGCTCTCTTGTGTGCAAGTGTGTGTGCATTCTTTTGTATCATCTCAAATTCCCAGCCAACCGTCACAATGTCATAAAAAGCTTGTCTAAAGCTTGTTATCTCTCGCTCATATTTGTTCATCAAACTCCAGCATCATAAAACCCCCTCAGCGGTGGATAAAGTTCCATCATCTGCCAGGTAATAAAATACACTATTTGTCCTCTTGCACAAATGGCCGCGACACAGGTGCGCTCGTCTCTCTGTCCATTTGAGAGATAGCTATCAGTTAAGAGGGTAACCAAAACCTCTCCACTTGTTGGGTTCCCCCCTTTCCTCAGAGTCCAGCTCCTCGTTACGTCCCACTGTGAATTATATCTCCTTTTAGCTCTGCTTACTTCAGGCATATGGCATGCAAGCTGTTTCTATGGCAAACCCTCCCGCTATGCTTCTGCTCCTGCACTTTTATGACCACTTCATATGATGATGATGATGTTAGAGCACACTTGAACCATTACTTACTTATTTTTTATTTTCCAACCTCAAAGTGTCATTGACATAAAAAATACAATTTCGCGAGCGAGACACCGCTGTACAAACACACGGCGGGAGCCGTTTTGTCATAAATTTGTGAGAAGAGGAAACAAAATCAGTCTTAATGCTTCTATTGATTACAGTCTCACCATCCGTTCCTACGCCCCTCCTTAGATGTAATACAATGCATCCCAGGGAATGACTAACCATTGCTAATGGCTATAAAAAGCTCTTGAGAATCGGCTAACAATCTAGCCACTAGAATCAATATCTCCCCCAACCACAATCTTTATTTAATCGCAATATAGTGGCACAAGGAATTAAGGATGAAAAGTGGATGAGAAATTACTCAGAAGAGTCATTAAAATAGAAGGGGGAGATTTGAACTGAAGCACTGTCAGCACTTCCTGCCTAAAGGTTGGCGCACCACGCATGAAAATAGCCCCTCTCCCTCAATTACTTCAGATTGACTGCTGTCACTTACAGAAGAATTCCAAATTACAATCAATTCATTAAATGCCTGTCCCCTGTGCTCTTCCTCCTCCATTCAGTCAATGCTATATTCACAACTGAGGCAGTATTTACTACAGTAATTAGCCCGGTGTTACAAGCATGAAAATCACCGTGATTAAGGAATAACTATCTGCCTCCAGGGTGGGACAGGCAATGAGTGCGCTCAAATAGAAAGTCACGCCTTATTATGCAAGTGGCGGAGGTAAGAAATACGACCTCCCAATGTAATTGAGGCCATGTACGCTGCTTCGGATACAGACAGGACAAAGACGCGAATGGGAAATGGAAATGAAAATAGCAGAAGCCCCCGCAGTGGTCTCCCCATCAGCATATGTCATGGTCCAGTATTTAATATGAAGAGCTGGTGAACTGTGACCAAAAAAAAACTCCTTCTTATGGGTGAACAACTGATGTGCAAAGGCATGGTCAGCATTTAGAACTACAGGCATGTAAGCTCATGGTCGCCCTCAGCTATGTAGCTAATTTCTACGATCAGATCAAGTTATTTAAATAAGTCAAACCGCAATAGCTCAGCTGTCACAGGTTTGTTGGCTTCCTCTATTGACTTCATGTGTTTATGGTTGTTTGTGCACGCCTGTGTGAGGTTGTGTGGGCTCCTGTTGTTTATTGAACAAACAATGCAATGATAAGTAACCATGTCCTCATTCTTCACAGTGTTGCGATGACATGACATATCTTTATTGGAGTAGCCTGCACTATCTGCGACTGTTCATTCACTGAAGTCTGGGTCACACAACCAGACAGCCTGACTCTCAGACACACGCACGCACGCACACACGCACAGCCCAACACACTAAGTCCTTCACCTGTTAATGTGTGAAACAAATGACTGCTGCTGCGGCGCCAGTGAGAACACACCACCATGTCCCATCTTATCGGGCGGCTGCATGAAAACCTGTTTGCACTAGATAGAGTGTGCAACAATCAAGCAAGTCGGCGAGAGGGAATTCAGCTGGCCCTGGATGACTGCACCTCACAGGAGCGAGCACAGGGGGAAGGGATGAACATCAAAGTCGACAACGACAACAATAGGCCCAACACCAGAGGATCAACCCAACACCCCAAATTCCCAATCTAATCTAGGTCAGAGCTGCACCTCCGAAAACTCAGCCCACCTCCTCTATGATTTCTTTGTTGTAGTGTGTGGTGATGTAACACACTGTAACTTTGCGGCGTGAACCCAAAGTAGAGGCCAGGTAGTGGAGCCACAGGCAGCAGCAGCAGCAGCAGCAGCACGACTCTCTCAAATAACTGAAGGGGAACTAAAAAAAATGATAATCCAATGCGTGTGGTGTTCTATTTCCCAAAATACACACGTTTTCAAGCAACGTTCAACAATAATCTTGTGATGTGGATATGAATTAAAAACAAGAAAATCTGAATCAGACCTGAATGAGGTTTGCAGGACTCATACCACCAGGTTTGTGTTAATCTGTTTACTGTATTGTGTAATCCTGTTTACAAACAAACAGATGCAGATGAGAACATTGCCTCCTTGGTAGTCATGCCAATAAGAAGCTGCTATCCCATGTGAATGATTAACAGCTCAAGGGTCTAGATAGTCTTACCTGCCATCCTGTGTTCCTATCTAGTTACCTGGCTAGCATTACTAGACTGGCTGGCATTGCTGAATGCACCACGTGCTCTCAGAGAGGAGGAGAGAAACTCAAAGAATGGAAACGAATTAGCCATCTTCTGTTTCTCCTACCTGTCGGACAAGAGAGAGCCGAAGCTTAAAGCCTTGAACGGGGTTTGATTCTGGGGAAAAGCACATGTTTCAATAACAATGGAATCAGGAGAATTGTCTGTGATGATGTCTCACCAGCTTTAACTCAAGAGACCCTCGGCTGAGGAGCTGGGCACATAGCCACATCGATCATACTGCAAACTCAATTTAATAAGCACAGGTTCAATTGCTCTACAAAACCGGAATCAATAAACAGGATTTGTTGGCTATTTGTATTAAATCAAACAGATCCCAGAATAAAACAAACAGAGAAGTCATTTGGTGATCAGATAAGATGGTAGTAGGAGATGGAAGCAGATCAAAGGAGGCTGTGTTTCAGTATTCACGTTATACGTACATACACCAATATCTCAGATTCCTAAACTTCACTGTCACCTCCCGAATAATCCACACACATCAAATGAACAGATTGAGGAAAGGAAAGGGGCTTTTTAACAAATGACGTAAAAAGGCCCTCAGTAGACTGTGATGAATGAATCAATCCAAGCCTGCTGTGAACATTATCAGAGCAGGGAGTCAATGAATACATTATTATGCAAGGCGCAACTCTCCTTTGCCTGCCTCACAGCTTGTCTGTCTTACAGCCTATAAACCTGCAAGCTTGATTACCTGCCCACATACAGAGCATCTTTTGTCCACAGTAAAGGGGCTTGAGTGGGGGGCCAAGGTGAAATTTCATTTCTTTTTCTCGAGGATTCAATTTGAAAAGTTGTGTGTCTTTACGCCGTGTGCCTAGAAATCCTGCTCCCTCCTCCCCGGCCTCTTTCTCTTTCTCTCTCTCCCAGTTACCTCTGAAAGTGTGAGCGTTCTTTCACCACCTGAATATGTTTTTACTCTCGTTATATCCATCACTGTCAGTTGTGTTTTTTTTTCATAACAATTTCATTGGCATTAACTCAGGAAACAGAGACAAAGGCTAAATCAGCCAAACAACATCTCCATATGCTGTTTGCAGTCTGAGATATTTCAACTGGGTATCTGGCAAAGCTATCAAAATGTATTTCATTCGAGAGGGGTGACATATCTGCTACCTGTCTACCTGTCCCTGCCGGCCTCCATTTGCCCATCATGCTTTCTCCTTCCTCCTAGTGTCAGTTCAGGCTGCTGTCACACCATACATTTAATCAATCCTGCGGCCTGAGCAGTGTGTGTGAGAGACGTGAGTGGGCCTTTGTGAGGCCTCCTCACAGCAGAGTGATGATAAGTACTCCCAGCCCAGCGCTCCACATGAGCTGATGGTCAGACGGGCCAAGAACACTGGGGGCCTTGTGGTTGTGGCATGTGTGAGTGTGTGTATGTGTGTGTGTGTGTGTGTGTGAGTGTGTGCATGTGTGTATTGTGGTGAAAAGGGGAAGACGGTGGCTGTGTGTGTGGTGTGGCAGTCTTTGTGTGTGTGTGTTTCTATTTTCAACAGCCACGCCACCAGGCTATGCCACATGGCTGCAATTTGTTCATTAGCCAAATAATAAATGTACACGCACACACAGAGGTAATATTGTTCGGAGTCCTGCCTGATTGGATTGTGAAATAGAGGACCCTCAGGGGAATCGCTTGTAGTCTGCCAGCCACTGTGACCGGGGGAAGAGTGATTTCTCAACACTGTTTCCAACTCTGAAACACAAGTCGCCTGTTTTTATCTCTTCTCCCAAAGAGCCATTGTGAATATTCTCTATAATAATGTTGCTTGTGTGAGGTCCAGATATTACTGACTGACATCCACAGCTTGATCAGCTTATCTAAATTCTTCTAATTGCTTTCATTAGGGTGAATGTAAAAATCTTCCCTTATTACAATTCATGTTTATGCGTCAGAATAACTACAGGTCATTGTAAGGATTTACCAGTCACCTGGAAATAATTAATATTCACCCAGGGCCAATTGCAGCAATCTATCATCATCATCAGTGTGTCAGATGAGCCGGGGACGGTTGTTACAAATTACCTGCTGTCTAGGATATCCGTCGATGCTCGTTTGAGCCGAGCTCATTCCGGCGAGGTTTAGGGCCGGCTAATAAATGTTTGCATCGCGAGATTAGAAAGCGATGTTACATTGAGCGAAATTATATCACCGCTGACAGATCATTTATCCAGAAGTGTTGCTGTGAGGGAAAGCCAGGAACATTTATAATAAACTAAATCTGTCTCGTTTGGCACACGTTCAGAAACCGGCAGTGGGGCTTTGGAAGTAGAAGCGGCTTGTTCCACATTCAGCGAGGCTTATAGCCTCTGGGAGGGTATGACTGCTGCTCTGCCATGAGCATACAGATCACCTTACACACTGGCTTTCCTCTGCTTTGATGACTGATGCACACACACACACACACACACACACTCACACTGAGCTATGCATGCCTGCTTCCACAGATACTCAGCATTGAGTATCGGCACACTCACACACACACACACACACACACACACACACACACTTTTACTCCTCCCCCATGGATCAATTCACCTGCTGCACCTGAGAATGCCACCGCGATGATGTCACCTGCAATCCCATCACTTCAAAGGGCCAAAAGCACCTTAGTGCCATCGCACTCACTGCCTCCTTTGTCCTCCTATCCCCTGCAGAAAGTCCATACATGGAGAATTACAGTGTCTACAATCAGGTATTCTTGGTTCTGTGTTCATTGGCACTCACTCTGTGTCCTGCTGTAACAATGAACAAGCTTTCTCTATTCCTCTGTTCCTCTCAAGTGGGTACTCACACGTGTCTCTTGTGTGTGCATTAGTGAGTTTTTTTTTGTGTAATTGTGTTCATGCATTTGACTGAAAGGTGGTTGTGTGTGCTAGAAATCCCATGATTACGCTGCTGCCGGTTGCCTAGTCTCCAAAAGCTCCCATTGGAAATGCTCACAAGCAGGGTATGATGTGATGAGACAAGGCGATAATACAACCACCACATTAGTGCATGGTTAGCCATTAAAAGGCCCAAATGAGATTATGAGGTCATATGGGAGCTACAAAGCCTAAAGCCAAAACAAGAACTGCTTCTCTGAAAGTAACGGCGCATGTTCCGTGTTCAGCGAATCTAAATGTGGAGGGAGGTAGAGAGAGAGAGAGAGAGCGAGCGAAAGACGGAAAATAAATGCAAAGACACGGAGATGGAGAGACAGCTTGATGACAAAAGGTATTCCCTGCCTCAGACAGTTCCATGGTCGATTTTCATAGTTATCAAGCACTGACTAACACATGAATTCAGCCTGATTTACCATCAAAACATCCAACCGAGCATGAAACAGGAGGCCCTGGCCCGTCTTCCATCTCAGCGCAGTGAAAGGTTTTTTTCCATTGTACAGCAAGGTGAAATAACAGCCGCTCAATGTACTGTAACACACTGGAGATGCACCGGCCCCCGTGACCACGCTATTCATGAGAGGATGCCTACTGTGAAAATACTCTCCTGCTCTCTTTAGGAGCGAGAGAAGGGTTTAAGAGAAAGTGAAAAGATGCACACACGGAGGGAGCTAGCAGGGTTCACCTCTGAAATAAAAATCCATTTTGGTTCTTGACGCACACTCGTACATGGTGTACATGGAGCAGCTCAGTGTGTCACCCCACCATCGCTCTTTCAATCACTTCCCGTCTTTCCTCCTCTGCTCCGTTTCAATTGTTTCTCCTTCCCCTTCACTACGCCGTTGAGCCTATATATTTCCTCTTTTCCTTCAGAGTCACACCTCTTTCCTTTCCTTTCCTTTCCTTTCTCTCTCTCTCTCTCTCTCTCTCTCTCTCTCTAAGCAGCCAGACACCCCAACACTGTCTCAGGTCCTGAAACTATGGCAACGGAATGAGAGAGAAAGCACTCTCTATGATTAATAGATGAGAGATGCAGTGCCAATCGCTAGGGCCTGGGGAGGAGGGACACATGCACTTGAACAACACCATACAGGAAACCTGCATGCACAGTCACAGGGAGCACACACACATACTGAGTACACTCGTGACCCCCCCCACCCTCGTCTTAGCCATACGCACACACACACACACACACGCATCGACTACCATCAGCGGTTTCTTGGTACACGCCTCGCAGAGACACATGAACGCTGTATTGAGGGCAGAGCAAACGCTAAAGGGGCAAACAAAGAGGTGGCAGAGTTTTCCAGATGCTTAACGTCCACATGACACCCAACAAGCCCAAGCAACCACACAAATTACCATGGCAGCGGATGTGGCCCAACTGAATCTTATCAGCCTGTGGCTGTGTTCCGTGACTCACAGCTGGCAGCTCTCACCTGTAAAAGCAGGATGGGAACTGGGACATCATATTTTTATGCTTTGTACCACAATTTACATCATCTGATCTGCAGTACAAGACTTGGCCCCTTCCAGTCATTCATCCATCTCCCAGGCAATCACACAAAGTCCTGCAGCTTTTGGATTATCCCTGCAAATGCATTTCCTCTCCATCTGAGTAATGACAGGCTACCAGAGTCAGCCTGGACAAAGGTATTACTGCATGTTAATGTTGCATACACTAAGTATTTAAAATAGAAAATGTCCATGACTAGTAGACAGATGTTATAAGCTGATTTCCAATGTTTCTGTCGATGAGCACTCATTTGGAGCACATGCAACAAAGTTTGGCTCCTCAACAACCTTCTCCTTGATGGGCTGACTATCACTTTGTAATTCCCTTCATTTCCAGCAACAAAGCTTTGCCAAGGACCAACAGCATCAACAGACCCTCCGCCAATTCTGCCGCTGACTTGAGGCGCCCGGCCTGAAAGAGAAGCCCTTTGCTTGGTCCTTCATGCCTCTGGCGTTCTTGGCACACAAAACACACTCAATCAATTATGCTAATGTGATGGGTATGAAGAATGTTTAACACATGGACGGTTAATTCTGTGCATGCAAGGGAGAGTCATTTCTAGGGAGCCAGAAGGGTTAAGGCTAAGTGGGAGACAGCAGTCAGCTCCAGCAACACAACGAAACCTGGAAACTAGAAAACCATGAATCCATGCATGTGTGTGTGTGTGTGTGTGTGTGTGTGTGTGAAAGACAGAGAGAGAACATGGACCTACACGCACAAGCAAGTGATTAGCGAGAGATTACATTTTCAATGAGCCATGCTGTGAATATAGAGCACCCTTGACCATGCTGCACACTGAGATATATTAAATCCCAATAGCGCAGGGAATGTCATTTATCATCGGCTATAAAGAGTGAAATGTTCCAGTTTGAAGCAAATAAACTGCTGCCTATTTAGAAAAATTCAGTATATCAACTAAAGCGGTAGATGAGATTGAGACTCAGCTGTGCTGCCGTCATCTCTCACTAATTCAGTGTGTCCTCTTAGATCGCATTTAACACGTTCATCAACGAATGAGTTCAGCTTCAGGGGGGTCAAGGAAATCGTAATCAAAATAAAACGAGAGCTATGGAGCAGTGAAGGAAAAGTCAAGTGGGGTTTACACAGAGGAGCAGTTGTGTGATATTTATTACACAACATCTTCTTGTATTTGGCTTAATTTGGCAAATGAGTCGTACCCAACTTGAGTCAAATTAGCAAAAGTGCCACGATGGAGAGTTTCATTACAGTGCAAGTGTCTTTGATTGTGCTGACCTGTGTCCCTTAAAACAAAATGTACTAAAACACACACTCAGGCTCACGATTATGTGTTTTTAATGTTCCCCCATTCTACCAGATTTAGCATTAAGGCAGTGTAATTGGAGCAGCGGCAATTTAGAAAGATGGGAAAACTGGAAAATGGGTTAAGCATCAATAAATCACATGCAGATGAGTGAGAGGGGTTTGATGCTTTCTCACACTCTAATTAAAAAAAACAAAACAAAAAAAACACCAGCCCACACACCAAGGACACGCATCAATAAAACATGGCTTTTATGGAATATGCATTATGCATAAATACACACAATATTGAATGCTGGGTATTGACCCTGGCTGAATGAGGACCAGTGGTTAACATCAGCTGACCGGTCTCGTTGTTTGGAGTAGAGGGGCAATTCATTTGAATAAGGACAAAGCCATTTATCAATTATTCAAGCTGACTATACACAGGCTCCATCTGCATTTGTACAGCAAAAGGTAAATACTAACTCTCTCTCTCTCTCTCTCTCTCTCTCTCTCACACACACACACACACACACAGACACAGTGTGACAAATTTACATCAGTCACACACAATGCCATCCCCATCGCTATTGTTGGGGGATCGGCGGATCAAACGCTCCACAGAGCATTGCTCCAAATACAAGTAACAACTCTGGCCTCTCTGCTCTGTTCTGCCTCCCCAGGAAGAGAGGAGTGGCAGGTTTCTGTCACAAAGGTAAATCACGCTGTAATTCATGTATCAGCCTCATGACATGTCAGGGCATAAAGTGTTTTTAAGACAGGATTAGCACTCTGGTTTGTGGTATTGTAGCCTTTATGAAACAGCAGGGGGGGATTTTTCAGGCCGTACAGCATCTCAAAAAAATGCCTCCAGGACATTTGAATGCCTCCAGGCTAATGTTGTAGGAGGAGCAGAGGTAAAACATTCTGCT
Organism: Pseudorhombus dupliciocellatus; assembly: GCA_016785235.1. Taxonomy (NCBI): domain Eukaryota; kingdom Metazoa; phylum Chordata; class Actinopteri; order Pleuronectiformes; family Paralichthyidae; genus Pseudorhombus; species Pseudorhombus dupliciocellatus. The sequence goes on along the minus strand of JAFBJW010000137.1, from coordinate 2,354,819 downwards.
ATTTTACATTCACCATCATGTCTTCTCCTCAGCACAGTATTATGATGATGGCAAAAAAAAAATGTAAAAAGAAAACATACTGGAGAGCCAAACATTTCCAGTGGAAAGACATAGATTACAGCAAAGTCTCCTCTCAGAGCTGAAGTGATGGGAGTCTTCTGTCGCCCTTTAATTCTGTTAAGCCTGATAATAAAATCATGTTTCCAAAACACCATGTGCTGCAGCTGGAAATCAGCTGATGAGAGGCACAATCTGCTGTGGGCAGTTCAATACTCATATATTTAGATTCATCCAATTTTTTGTCACCACCCTTGCACACGCTTCCTAATCTAAATCCTACATTTAGAATTGCTGAATCCCTCTTCCCAGCCTTGCCTCCCCAGTGCCTGGTGGAGCGAGCGAAGAGGGGGGGTGTACTGGGAGAGAAGAGAAGTGACTGAATGAATGACTGACTGGGTGTTGGCAGTCCGGCTGCTGGATGTGGTTTGTGAGGCCTCTATCTCCTCATCCTGGCTCGTTAAAGCAGCAGCACTTGATTTAATGGTCAAATCCCACTTCAGAGACTGACGCATTTCTGCCTCCTGCTCAGAATTACAAACATTTCATTGGATGTTTTGGACCACACTGACCACTCTGCCTCTCCTGAAATCCCTGAACGCAGCCGTGCTTCCAGTGTGAGCGTGCATGTGTGTGTAAGAGAGAGAGAGAGAGCTGACAGTTAAAAAAAATCTCCACGTAAAACTAACTTGCACATCAAGTTTCTAGCCTAATTTCCTGGAAAGAAAGATCGCTGCAATATTAGTCTAAATGTAAATTGCTTTTCTAATTCTGAATTTCCAGTCCTGGGGAAATAGATGGCAAAGTGAAAATCTCATCATGGACTGTAATGATGGAGCGTGCACTTCTGTTTGTTCGATTTCGATCCCAAATCAGCCATTAATGTGTTGTCATAGGCTCATATAAACTGTCTCGTTTTAAATTTAAATCTCAAACTGTTTGTATTTTGTCTGTAGTTTTTTTTTTTAATCCACATTCTGGGTCAGCGAACGCACCGATCGCGGGAGGACAACAGTCGGTCAAGTTCCCACAGGCACATTTCTTTTCCTCCGTCCATGAACCTGCTGATGAGTGATCCAGACATTGTCCTTGCTTGAACAGCCGTAGCGTCTCTGAGACTGACACTTCTTTAATCCTCATATATGAACAGCACAACAGGGATTACGCACGGAAATGTGGCTCTGTTTACATCGATGGAAGGTGTCTGTGTTGTCGGGAACGCGTTTGATTAAAACCGGCACTTTCTGTTTTTCTTTAAACTTGATATGAGTACAGAATGCTGTTTTATTTTTTTATCAATACGCGAAATCCCCCTGTGAGTGCATGGAGTAACCCTGCGCCGCGTGTGCACTTGTCCGGCAGGAAACGAGCCTCCGGGGCTTCGGGGGGGAAAGACGCACGTAAAGTTTGAAATAAACAAAGAAATCTTACCTTCAGCTCATGAATGGATCCACCTCGGTGTAGTGGATGCGCAGCTCTGTGCTTTAGTAATCCATGAGACGCGGCTCTTCACAGCAGTTCGAAACAATACGAGCGCTACTTTTCTCCTGCGCCTCTTTCTGTTACATGCCGCGCTCAAATCACACCTCTTCAGAGCGGAATATCCATCGGAAATCCAAACTAGAGAACAATTGAGTCCGACGCTTGTGCCTCTGCTGCAGCCCAAGGTGCGAGCTGAACGGATGGAAAAGCAACCCGGGCTGTCCCACAACTAGCTACGGAGCACGAGCGCAGTAGCTTCCACAAAAGCCGACGGTCATCCTATTTGGAGATGAAGCTCCTTACCAGACTGGAGCGGAGCGCAGCGAGCCCAGCTGTCACCCACCCGCTCCACACACACACACACACACACACACACACAGGGAGGAGCTACGTCTCTGGAACGGGAGCTATTGTGTCAATGGGTGCCAGTTCTGGCCAACTGTATTTCTATTTTTACGCAGCGGCATTTCATAAGAATGCGCTTTGGCGAAGGAGAAAGCCTGCGCGCTATTAATAGCTTTAAAAACACTAAGAGGAAAATAAGAGGATATTTGAAAGAAAAGGGGGGGGGAGTGTCATTAAGTGGCGCTCTCCAGGCTGCTCTGGGGCTCTGTAATGCGAAACTGTCAGTGGTTATTTGGAGGACACAATCAAGACGCGCGTCCTCCTTCATGGCACCCGCGTTATCTGTGACCAGGTTCAAAGCCTGTCCTGTCCCCTGCCTCCTGTCTCCTGACTCAGGACGGCCCCTCCTTCCACGGTGGTCCTCCCTGGCACGCGCACGTTCATACACTAAACACAAAAACACTTTTATACTTTTATACCGTCACTGGGCTTTTGCAAATGGACCGTCGCTTTATTTGTCTCTGATCTCATCTGGATATTTAAGTATGAAAACAAGTTTGGAAAGTTGTTTTTACATTCATGGTACATTAAAGTCAACAATCTGAGGGCAGGCACATGCTCCACTTATAATCTCATTCTTTGTCAAGCCAAATGTGTCAGATTACAAACTGCAGGCCTGCTACAAAACACAAACTGCTTGCACATGGTCCCAGAAACAAATCCACATTGTGCTATAGAGCATAAACACCCGTGTAGACATCTCACCTGGACGTGTATGTGTGTCCAGACAACCTCCAGAGGAACACAGTTCATATATCTGAGGCTTGGGGTTTATAACATCAGGCCACCTGTGAAAACACTGTGTGTGTGTGTCTGTCTGTCTGTCTTTGTGTAGTTATGAGGGCCAACTATTGTTCAAGACCATCAGTGTGAGGACATTTTGTCTGGTCCTCATAAATTGGAAAGGTTTTTTAAAGGTTAGGATTTGTTTTCAGGGTGAGAGTTAGAGTAATGGGCTCCAGGGGATGCATTATGTCGAGTGTCCTCATCGCTATAGAGAGACAAGTGAGTGTGTGTGTGTGTGTGTGTAGTGGGCTGTCAGGCACCATTGCCGTCTAGCTACAGTAACAACTCAGTACAGTGCTGCCTCTACAGGCCCGATGCCAAACACCATACACTGCTGTTCTTAATACAAAGTAATGCACTCATGCCTCCCAGCCCTTTCCTCATCTGTTATCATTTAATTTGCTTTAAAAACAAAACTCATTTACTGTAATACAATCAAAGCATCACAGAGAGCTGTGCACATCATCCATGAGAGAGAGGGGGGAGAGAGAGAGAACATAATGAAACATAAAGAACTGAAATGATAGTTGTTTGATTTATCATTTGCCAAAGCAGAGTTTGAGTCGTGGTTGTTTGAAAAAAATATATCCAGTTACAAAGTGACAAGAGTTAAAATGTGGTTGAGGAATATTTAAATGCATGCAGATCCTTGGCAAGTACATGCACTTTCTCAGTTGCCTCTGAGTGCAGTCATATATCACACTGTACATCTCATCTAACAGCAATGCAAAACGAGCCTGTTAGACTTCATTAAAATTCTGCACGCGAGAAGTGGCGGAGTGTAGGTTTATTGTGAGTCGACGTGTGCAGGTGAATCATTCTGGACACGCAAATCATATGAGGAAAGCATCTTGATGTTTGAACATCAATCGCCATGCAAAATGCTGGAGAGGAAAATTTCCATAAACTTATTTTGTCTTACACTCACACATACTGTTAAATCCATCATTACATTATTTAATCTTTCTCACGCACAGGTGGAGTTGCAATGTGGGAGGCTTGGTATAATTTGCTCAATAATGTTAAGACAAGCAATAGTGAACTTGCACTTTATAAAATCATGTGTGTGTGTCCCACTTCACAAAGATAAGAAAGATAAGAAGTGGCAAAATGAACCTTAAGAAGTGGAAGTTGCATTTCTCATTCAACTCTGAGATGATCTGATTTATTGTTAGGACAGTTATTGTTCCAGTCCCCGAGGCTTCTCTTTCTGATTGACAGTGGATATTTTGAAGTTAGACAGCAGAGATGTTAAGTTGTTGGGACATGTCTCTATCTGTATTACTCATTGTCACTGGGTGTTTCAAGACAGCCTTTCCTGAGTCTCGCCCACCGCAGGCTGACCAGACAACAGATCACTCTTCCTAGTTTCTAATGACAGTCAGTGAGTTAATCCTCCTGCTCAGCCGGTGCCCTGTCTCTCTGCACCCTTTCTGCAAGTGTTTTTATTTTCCTCTTGCAGACTTGCCCTCTGACCCCTGACTTCCTCAGGCCATTTGCTGTGAGGTCGAACACAAATCAATCCCCTGCATCACAACTCAGCTTGGCACACCTTGAGTCTCCAGGCTCAGATTCTAAACTCTCAACGTCTTTTTTTAAAGAGGAAAATTGTCTCTGGTGTAGCTGCAGTTTCATATACAGACTGTGAGTCTATGTACTGTAGGTGAATTGTTATGTAAAGAGAAGGAAGTCATAGGTATCCATGCTGAAGCGCACATGCACATGAGGTTCTTCAAAGGCTTAAACCCGAAAGTCATTGATTTATAAATATATAATGTATGTAAGCACCACTTTTCCACCCACATACACAACTTACTAGTCCGAGGAGCAATATCCATTCAAATTATTCAAAGAAAATACATTCCCATTAAAAGTAAAAGTACAGCATTCCCAATGTATATTTAAGTACAGTTATGGAAGTCAAATCTGTTTAGCATCAAGAGAAATTATACACAGCTCAGATTTTTTTTTTTTATAATTACATATATAGATTTCTTTGGTGGTTGCTTGTGTGACCTTCATACAAATGTTCTAACTCACTTAGAGATGCCAAGTTAAAAAATATTTAATAAGTTGACTGCTTGTTTATTCTAATGTTAAATCCGCAAAGTTACCAGTGACTACATGTTATGACGTAAATTACACGTTGTCCCTCAGATCTCAAGGAGGATAAAAGTTAAAATGGGGTAATAAAACACCTCACTTTATTCAAGTAAATGTACCTCTTCTTTTCTACATTAACGAGGCGTATTTAAAATCACAAATCACCAGTTCCCTCAGAATTCTCAACTTGTAAGGAGCTCATTAAGAAATCCCACAGCCACAGACAGACAAGAGAGTTGTGTATCTGTGGGACTGCTCTGGCCTCTCAGCCCTCTGGAGTGTTCATATCACAATATAATGATGGCAGTAGTGTTTCTGTTCGAAGCCTGCTGAGCTGTGTGTTTTACCACTGGACCACTGGATCAGCATCACTTGTTTGAGTTGCCACTGCTGCTGCGGCTGCTGTTGTTGTTGGAGCCCTAATGGAGGCAGCTCACCTGTGGAGACTGTGAGGAATAAACAAGGCCTCTTTACCGCCATTGTAGTGTTGCAGGCCAATCAGTGCGTCTGTCTGCTGCTTCCTCTTTTACCACTCTAATGGGCACTGCAGCTGTTGTTTTTTTTTTTTATTCTCTGAGGAAGTAAGGTGGAAAAGAGTAAACAAGTAACATCCCAGAATTCTTGGGAACATCCTGCTGATGGATAAACCATGTGTGACCACCGGGAGCACAGCATCTGCCTCTGCGTTCATAGTCGGCGTTTGGCGTTTTCTGTCGTGCCGTCACGCTGAAAACAGACAGAAGTGCAGCGATTACAAGGATCAAGTCTGACACTGCGACACAACCACGGGCTCGGCGGTTGATGCTGCGACGTCTTTGGAAAAACGTTGAGAGCTGGATTACCGGTCTGAAACGATTCTGGCAGCAGAACAGGGACCAACATGCTCAGTTTCAGCAGAACTAGTGGTACTTTGCTCAATGTTTAATTTAGTAGGCTACTGGTACAGCCACGCAAAAGTCTCCCACAGGTTTGGAGTGGCTGGTTCAAAATGTGCTCAGATTATTGTAGCATAAAAAGGCTGTATAATGTGGATGCCAATGGCATAAAGACACAGTCAGCATAATCTTAAACAATGAACAAAACAACACTAAGACGTATGTGGAATTGTTCTGACCCAGCTCTACGGACACACAAAACAGTTTATTGTTCATTTAGAACAAAACAAAATTGGCACCAGAAGTACTGAGGTATGTGGTCACCAGTAGTCAGTAAAAGTCAGTACTGAGGGTACAAGCATGCATGAATGCAGTGTGTATAATGAGATGGATGTTGGATACATGATTAGGAAATTATAAATGTGCTGCAGAGCCATGAGCAGGGCTGGACTGGCTGTCTGCCACACCGCCTTTGGGGCTGACGCAGTTGTCTTCTTTGTTTTTGTCTTATCGGGCCATGAAACAGGCAAATTTGCCCATTGTTGATTTTTTTTTTTTTTTTTTGTAATCGACACTGGGGCTGTCCCGAAAACATCTTTAAACATCCCCCGCTTTGGGCTCTGAGCCAGCTTCATTTAATAGCAAATCTAAAAAACAGTCTGTAAAATTGGAGAAGAAATGTAAGAGTAAGAAACAGATGTTTGAAACTCAGTGACTGAGGACGCCCATGAGAGAGAGTCCTGGCCAGTGAAGGACATTTCTTATAGGACCGGAGCGTTTGTCTTAGGGGTTTCCAAACAAGGTCTCCAACAAGACTCTGCCTTCTACACTCCGGCCTTATAAAGAGGAATAACACATTACATTTTAGAAATGGGCAATCGTGCCCCCTCATGGATCTGTTTCTCTATTGTGAAGTTGGGATTTTTCTTCTTTGAGAAAATTGAAACCAAAACCTCCAAATCACTGCAGGTCAGTGCAGAGCAGGTCGAACAAATGCAATCCATGTAGAAAGTATCGTCATCAAAATATATAGTTTGAGATACGTGATCACAGATGTGCACAGAGCCAACAGACATAAAATGTGCACCGCTGTGTTTCACCATCAGACATTTTGTTCACCACTATACAAAGGTGTCCCAGCTGGGTTTTAGGCACTTAGGCTTGATAGAGGTGAATTATTCAGCTGCTGTCACTGTACATTTCTCACTCCACAACCCCGAGGCTGTTTCCACTGGAGGTTCATCAAACAATGTTCAAATGGAGCTCTGATGTACATACAGTTTGAACTCAGAATGTTATACAATACGAACTATTAGGTGTTCCACCAGCACAACAAGCTGAAAGAGTAATATATATAACGTTTCACATATATACATATTAAAGCAATAGTAAATGTCGATACACATGTTCTAGGATAGGTTATAGAGAACAGATCATTTCGAGACAACATGAAGTAACATCACAGGAAGGCAGAAACACCATGCAGGTGACAAATCACACTTTCACTATTTTAATTGGTCTCTGAGAAAAATGAGGTTGAAGTGTTTTAAAAAAATTAGCTCTGCATGTTAAAACGGTGTCACTGTGAGCCCATTCTTTATTAAAAAATGTGCGTCTCTTTAACCGTCATAACGCAACAATAACATCTGCCACTTATCACATTTATTTATTTATTAATATTTCCATTACCATTAACAACCTGCTGCTATGGGGCTGCATATTAGCCACTAATAGTGCCTTGTTTATTCAAGACTATTTATTAAGTCAAATAAATCAATTTCAGTCAGATAAATTAAATAATATAATATAATATAATATAATAATATTTAAATAAACACAATAAAGTATTTAGTTTGGTCACATACATTCATTAAAGAACCCATTTCTTATCCAGCTGAGCTGCATCTGTATCTCTCTCCTATCAGTGAGCTGTGAAAAGACTTTGTTGTTGAGTTCACTGTGGGCATAAATAAAATACAATTGTAAATTCCATGCATACATACTGAATACAAAACTTTCTTCTAGTCTTTTCATCAATATGTATTCGAGTTCTGCAAAAACGATTAAAAACCTTAGAAACCAAAAGTGAACGCATGTGCTAACCGGAGGCATTTACGTCAGTGTATACTGTATTCCCTGAAGAAGCTGTGTGTGTGTGTGTATGTGTGTGTGTGTGTGTGTGTGTGTGTCTCATATAATTGCAAAATGTTGTAAAGCGTGGCTTAGTTAGGCAGAGTGAGCAAAAGTACTATAAGACCATGCACACACTCACCCTCTCTCTCTCTCTCTCTCTCTCTCTCTCACAAACACACACACACACACACACACACACACATACAGAGCCTATTGGGCCTTGCCCCAGCCAGCTTCAGTTTCCTCTGTGCATCCAGGTTTGCATGAAAGCAATGAATAAGTCATCATTTCTGCATGATAGGTCTGTAACTAGGAGTGACAGTTAGAGAGCATAGTCTTCATAATCTCAGAAGGGACTGTGTGTGTGTGTGTGTGTGCGCGTGTGTATGCTGGCGAGGGGGGTCTCTTGCTCCCCCCACCGTCATCTACCTCACAAATGGACACCATGCGGCTGATGGGATCTGAAGGAGGGACTTGAGAGCGGTTCTTGACGTCAGTTGGAAATGGAGCTGTTCGGTGCAGTGTGAATTCCACTGAGGGTCCAGGTAAATAAAACGGGTTGTGACATGACTAAACAGCAATATCGCTGCATTACCTTTCAGTAATGTATTTTAAGACAGAGACGAGTGGTTCACGTGCCAGGATTTATTTGATTATTCTCTATTCTTTCTCTTTCTTCAAACACGGCATGTAAAAGTGTAATAAATGGACATTTAGATTTTTTTTTACCTGATTTTATATGTCATACAAAAATTAAAATTGCATGGCACAAGGATGTGTGTCATTGCTTTGCTGGATGATAACTCATGTGTTGAATAGTTTTGTTTGTGTTAGCAGGCTGACACGAGTTTCTTAGTACAAGCTCTGTTCTCACAACACGACCACAGCCCAGTCAGAGCCCCGGGTCAGAAGCAGCACAATGCTTCACTCCAGACAAGCCTGAGTAGCTTTCATCATGCATCCATTCTCTACCCACATACAATGATCTTATCCCACTATCAGTGCTGCTGGATGTGTCAGTGAAGGTGCAGATGCAGGAGCTATCTGTCAAACAAGCCGTTCTGGTTTGACAAATAGACTTTACATTTATGCACCTATCCTTGTTCGTCTTGTATTAAACATATTAAATTAAAAATAATGACTTACTCGCGTGGCATCTTTCAATGCAGCCACCACAAAGTGCCTTGCAAACAGGACAAATAAAAATAAGAATCCAAAACATTGGAGATTATAAAAGCAAATGAGCACAATGTGATTTGCAATTTAAATAGTAAAATGAAACAACTCAAATCAAAGGAGATAAAAGTAAAAAGAAAAGGGTAACAAAAACAGTGGTAAGAGCAAGAAACAACAGTAATCAAGTATTTAAGCCATTTGGTAAAAGTACATTGATGATTTAAAAACATTTCCACAAGGGTTGAGGCCCTGACACCTACTGTATATTATAAATATTGTCTCATCTCATTTTCCACCGCTCATCCGGGACCGGGTATAAATATTGTATTATATGCAATATCAGGTGTTGAGTGGGATTGATCGATGACTCTGTAAAGCATGGTGTCACTCTGGTCACAACTGCAGTGGCATGCAAAGTGAAAGCAGCTGTTCTTGTTACAATGCAATATTATTATACCCACCTTCACCGTGCCTGTTGATCCAGTTCCAAATCCACATGTAGATTAGAGCCCCGGTCTCCATTCGCTCTGAGCTCCAGCCTTAACCTCACCTGGGCGGCCGGGTGTGGATATGGCAGCTGATTTAATGACATGTACACACAGTCCCTCCTGAATAAGTCATCCAAGCCTCTGCATACACACCCATAGTGCTCATCCATTTTTCAGGGGGCGGAGGCCATTTCTCTGTCCTCCCTGCTCACTCCTACTCTGTCTTTCCATTACTTTATCTGTAAATATATGTTATTTGTATATGCCCCAACAACATATGCTGGTATCACTGCCATTGCTGTTGCTCTAAGCAGTGCCTTGTTAATTGCGTTCATTTGACGCCGGCTGGGTTGAGTGCTTTTGGTTCATGAAACAGCAGCAGGGGAAGAATGGTTGAAATTTGTCTGTAGCCATGAAAGAAGCGGTATTTGCATTTACTGCTGGCCTTGATAACAGCTGGATCTCTCCACTCATCGAAGACGAGTGTCAAAACAATCGGTTTCCCACTCATTGTCTCTTGATGTCTTGCACTTCGTATTCTGTTTTATCCGCGGAGTGAAAACGCATTTAGATGCAGAATACCGAGCACTTTACTGCGTTGGAGAATTAATGTCATTATGATCAAGCCCTCTGCGTTACTCCACAGACAAACCTTGGCTTTGAAGCGCTGAATGATTGATGGGCGAGATGAAAGTGAATGTGGGTCACTGTGGGTGAGGGTTGACAGAGGCAGCATAAATCAGACATGCAAGATAACCAGATATCATGGAGGATAATGACCCAACCAGAACCATTACAGGTATATTCACCAGCCATAACTCAACATCCTGCCATATCTATTAAAGGCTGGACTGCACATTTTACGACTTATATATATAATTTGATGTTGTGGAATATGCAGAGTTTAGTGGTTTGAACGTGATATGATTCCCAAATTGAGGTCAGTGAGTTGTGTTTAATGATACAATATGCACTGAAATCATGGATCATTTAAGCAGTGTGGATATAAACTAGTCCAGCCTGGCGAACCAGAATTGTGCCTCTCATCCAATGTCAACTGGGATTAGCTCCAGTCCCCTGCAACCCTCATAAAACCAGCAGTACAGGTGGGTGGATGGATTATAGACTGTATTGGAAAGTACAATAAGATGAGCAGTATAGGTGATGGATGATGGATGGATGATAAGATAACAAGTTTGGCTGATGGATGGATTGATGGTATGATAATGCAAGCAGTCTACCTGCTTGACGAATGGATGGATGGATGGAGGGGAACTCTACTGGAAAATAGATAAACAGTTGCTGCTGGATGGATGAATGGAATGACACACAGATAGATGTTGAAGGGATGGTCTATCCCCAGATAAATATTTGTATTTAAGTTTTTAAAACTATACCTTAGTGATTATTTCTCATGGACAGGTGGATAGATAGATGAGTGGCTGGATGTCTTCTTTTCCAGTGTGTGTACTCGGTATCTGATTTGTTATCAGACCTATGTGATTTGAAAGATGTGTTCTTGGACGCCGGCTCTGTGATCTGGTGATCTTTAAATCATGTAAAAATATTCTTGTCTCCTCATTACACAAGTTCAATCCACATTTCCACAGACAGGAGGAGGCAGCCAGACAAAGACTGATGCCATAGCATCTGTTGAAAGAGAGACCTGAGCTCAAAGGCAGTCAAAACACACCAAGGGAAAGCTCAAATGTGTGTGTGTGTGTGTGTGTGTGTGTGTTTGAATGAATCTTGGTGTTAAAAGCAAGGGGAGATCTACGGTCTATCAACTCTTTGTGTGAATATGTGAAATACAAATCAGTAATATGCTGTTCTGAGTTTTATACTCAAAGAAGGAGCTTTTGCTAAAATATTGAACCATTGTTATGAAATATTAAAACTCCCTTTCAAAGGGAATTCAATGAATGAAGTTTGCTCTGTTTGGAGGCGGCTGTCGTGTTTTGGTAAGATGGTTGACAGATTTGACGAAAAACTTGCATGACAGGAAAAAATGAAGACATCAGATTATCACCTCTGTTGCTCAGTTTACTTAATACCCATACTAGGTCATTATTGTACTAGAGTACATTGTTGTGTATCATGAAAAATGTATAATAATATATCTATATTGCATTACCACTTGCCCCAGATTTCAGTTGTATTTTTGACACACATTAGACTGAGCTCTCACAGTACAAAACTAGTGCTCCCCTCACTCTCTCTCTCTCTCTCTCTCTCTCTCTCTCTCTCTTGCTAAAAACTCACCAGAGATCCTCCTCTAAAAGAATCTGGTTCAATCTCCTGTCTGTGAAAGCAGCCTGGGTTTATCTCTGTTGCAATCTAGGGATCAGCTGCAGACTCAACAAAAGGTCTCAAAAAGAGGGACCCCTGAGCTGTCTGTATCTGGTCGAGAAAATGACGAGGGGAAATTGAAAGTGATGCAGGCCTATGGAAAGAGAAAAAAAGGGACAAATAAAACGCCATGAAAGGAAAGAACTGGGGAACAGATGGGGAGAGAAAAAAAGTGAAAATCATAAAGGCAGAATCAGACAAGAAGAAAAAGAAAAGGGAGTGAGGGTCATAAAGAGCTGAAGCTGGTGTCAAGAGTTAGGGGTGAAGAGAAAGAAAAGAAAGTTCTGGTGTCAGCAGGGAGAGAACGGCAGGTGATGGGAGGATAATGACAGAGGGAGGGGCCTATTTGACCCCTCCTGACCTTTTCCTGGATCCGGCTGCTGGGAAGAGCTTCAGGAAGTAGGTGCAGCAGAAGTCCTAATGTGATAGGATATCCTGCCGCCTGCCCGCTAACCCGTCTTCCTCTGCCGGTATTTGTGTGTTCCCGCCATTTCGCAGTCACCTCTGCAGGATGAGGCTGTGCTCCAGAGACAACGAGACGTACGCGCAGAGACGCATCGTGCAATGACGCACACACAAGTGCAGATGGACACATGCGCTGATGTACGCTGGCCTTAACACATGCTGACAGCCAAAAAACACACACACGTACACAACCTTGCACTTCTATCTTACTGAGGACACTCATTGGCATAATGCATACGCTGGTCCCTTACCTTCACCATCATCATGTGCTAAATCCTTGCCTGATCCTAATCCTACAAGCAGGTATGAACCCTTTAATAGAACTTTGAAGCAGTGTAGGTGTATGCACTAAAATGGAAAATGATCCTCTCACACACACACACCTCCAGTTGACTCAACAGCGTTCACAGCCAAGGACACTTCCTCTCAGGTCACTGCGTTACACACAGACGAAGGTCAGTGTTGAAATTATTGCACAGAGAAAGAGCTGGTGAATTGCAAACACCGAAAGTCTGGCAGAGATGGCACCAACAAAAACAACATGCATCATGCAGCACTGTGCAGCTGGATTTATCCATTTTATATACATAGCCCGAAATGAAATTAGTTGATGTTTAAAAGTGATGCATAATTACTTTGGGATGACACTATTTATCATCCTGTGATTACAAAAGCCAAATGCTAAATAGCCAGTCTCTTCAAAAGAACAGTTGTTTTATTTGCCATTACACTCCATTATGGTTAGGTACTAATGTTCCTCTCTGTCAGACAAAGTTCAGGGACTTGTGGGTATATTCCCTGTTGGAAAAGCTGCCTCACCTCACCGTGCTGTCCTCTAACCCCCCCCCCCCATTAAACATCAAAGCATGGCCACACTGAAACTCCAAGCCCATGTTGGCATTGCCCTCCTACCTCCAGATCCAGTAATTACAGCTCACACAAGACATCAACATGATTACTCGTCAAACTACGGTTATAATAATACCACAACGCACATCAAAGACACAACTCACATTTCAGGGGAAAAATAAAAACTCATGGGTTATGCATTAGGAGGGTCTGATTCAACCTTCCAGAGCAGGCGGGGGCCCAGCTCAGGTTTAGCTGGAGCGAGGTCCAAACTTGATGATCAGGATTTATGTTGCTAGTGTAATTTGAAAGCACATTTGATGCTATCATTCAAACGGTGCCAACCTCTGGTTTTTACCATATTTTTGCATTTACAATGTGGTGACTTATTGTCATAGGGTTTTACTGCAGCCAAGTGCAAGGGCGAGGTTAAACGGTGGGGACTTGGTTCAGGACAGAATTGCCACAAGAGGGAATTTTTAATGTTTCAACACTGCCCTCTTGTGTCTCATAAACACAATTTAAAATCTGTTCTTTCCATAGCCACAATAACAACTCGACTTTACCATTTACCAAATTCACATTAAAAATCCATCCCATAAAATTCAATTTTTGTTTCATATGTCTTTTTCAAAGACGCAACAAAGGCCTCTATAGCTCTATAGATTCCACATGGGGATTTTTTTATCATCGCAGCAGAGATACAAGAACAAATGCAATAAACAAAACCAAAGATCTTTTTTCCTGTCTTTTGAGGTGCCTGTACTCAAAGAAAAGTGCGGCTGACGAAGAACAAGATCTGCGCAAACTTGGAATTCAACATCCCCCCTGAACAGCCATATCTTTTATACACTCCTGGCTGAATTTCTTCCATAAATCTCTTTTATTTTCCTTGTGATTGTTGCTCAAAGTCAAAACAAACCAACAGAAGAAGGCAGAACAAGATAGGGAGGCACTGCTGCACCAGGGTGGATGATGTGTGTGTAGTTGTGCGAGAGGTGTGTGCACACGAATATTACATCTATCGTGCACATCTATTTGGTAGAGATTCAGAGGTCATGTCTGTGTTGTGTGTGTCAAAAGTGAAACGCAATGCAATATTTAGCACATTTGAATTATGAAGCTACGTCTCAATAATGCTCTGACCTACTTCCTGGACTGGGAAGTCAACAGTTTCATGGTCGCCACCATCCGACTGCCACAACAATGAATGTCTCCAGCCGTCCCTGATGTCACCAACATGTCAGCCACTTTCATTATTCATTGAGGGTGTCGCTCCCATTTATCTCAACATGTTTTGTTTGAAGCCCCCAAATCCCCGTCCACATTCACATCCCCTTTCAGTTACAGTGGAGCTGGAGCAGAATGAATGTGTGGAATCACGGTGCAAGGAGAAATCAAGATGTGAAGTTAACATTATGTTTACAGGTACACAACACAGGATGTGTCCTTAATATCTGCTGGTGGTCACAAACATCAGATACCATTAACCGAAGTACTTAATTCATTAGTGCTGTAGATAAAAAACAAAGGACGTTCTTCATCTTATCCCATGTTCAATGGCTATAAAAAAAGAAGTCCATGTGATCCACTCAGCGGATCACATGGACTTAGTAGTGCTGCCATATAAGTCTATAGTATAGAACAAATGGAGTGTTTATTAAAATGTCTGGTTTAACTGAACTCAATCTAAGCCAGCTGCAGAACAAACTTGTGGCATTTTTATTTTGCAGTAGAAGTGAAGTATTGTTCAGAATGCTGCCTCAACAAGTTCTCTTTGTTCTCACCTTCCCTATCCCAAAGTGACTCTGTGATGTTTAAGACAAGAGACTGCTCTGTCCTAGAAAAAATGTTTTATTATTTTAAGATAAACCAGGGAGCAGTCAGTTTGTTTGCCTTAGCGTCTTGACATTTGCTCATCGATAATAATATACAGGACCACTCCCTGCAGGATTGTCCTATTATTATGCATGGCAGGGTGCAGTCACTCAGTTTGTTCCAACACAGAGCAAACACAAGCATCTGTGACAAATGCATGAATATTTTTCTTTCATTGCTGTAGGAAAGATTTATGTTAACTGAATTCTTAGTGCTCAAAAAGGCAAAATGTCCCAATAACATTTACAGATCATTCGTTTTTAGTGAACTACAGTGTGTTCCTCATTTTTGTTCCATTTAAGGATTATCACTGGAATGGAAGTGTGGATAATTTAATATAAAATATAAACAATTGTCAAAATGTCAAATGATTAGGGGAAGCACATGTTCAGGAATACTGACTGAAAAATAAACATTTGGACTGTTAAACCCAGTATCTTGAGAAACAGTGACACCCTATGGTTACTTAGGCTATTTGAAACAACCCAGCATCATCTCAGGAATAAAAGACAATTTTAAATCAAATTATATCCAATGAACCAAAGTTGTTGAATATAATTAAACATCAGCAGAAAGATGTGCAGATGTTGTGGACTCATATCAGCAATTACCAATGTTTTCTGGCCTTATATAAAATAAAGAGCGCATGACACATTCAGTCATGTGACAGTCATCCTGTAGTAATCACTAGATAAACTTCCAACAGTGTGAGCAGAACAACTAAACACTCTGGCGGAGGACACCTCAGAGATATAAAAACAGATCTACGTGGAAGGTCATAAACCGGTAGGGAGAACATGCAGGAGGAGGACTGTTCGGATTTCATTTTACACACATGTAGCAAAACACGTTTTTTCTGACCCCAAGTGGTGGAAGTGTAGAGCCTTTTGGATTTCATTGTTTATGTTGTTGTTATCATTTCATCATCCTCCACACTGAATTCACCCACAATCTGTACGACTGCTTAGGATTTAATTATGGAAGTGTTTTATGAGCGTATACAAAACTATTTATACATATGTATGTATGTATTTTATGTATGCATTCACACACAAATCAACTGGCAGAATAAATACATTTAATATCATTTATTCATGGGTTTTAAATCAACAACATGCTCAACATCTCAAAGAGTAACTCAGTCACTTCTGCGGCATAATTCAAATCACATCTTCAAAGTCTACAAAGTCATTTAGCTTTTATCCCACGCGATGTACAATCAATACTGGGGGACAGAGTCCTAATTTAGTGTCCATCAGAGTCCCTTAGTTGGCGGACCAACAGAAGAAGTAGAACAACAAACTGTATGCCAGCCGCCAATCAAACCAACAGCAACATGATTAAACTTCCCCTAGAACCAAATATCTAAAACTAGACTTGATGTATAACCATAATGACAAGGTGACGTATTTAATAAACAACGTGAACAAGTGCAGATAAGCTTGAAACTTCATGGCACTCACTCCGTTGCCCAGACTACAAGGACCACAATGCACCGCGAGGAAACAGCGATTATCATGACACATCTCCAACATAAGCAAAAGCTTCCTCTCTGGAGGCATCGCTCCTGCTAACCTTGGGCTGACGTTGGCTCCTCCTGACGCCTCAGCGCTTTGACAGGTCAGGAAATCTCTCGCATTGACGGGCAGAGACCTCCGGGCACTGGAGGATGTGCGAGAAGTGAGCCGCAGCTAGCTTTGGAGCTCAGACGCTCGCTTAGAACACAGCTCCACCAGCTAGCACATGCTAACGCTGGCTAGCCGAGGTTACCGTAACATTTAGCGTCCATCAGAGACGGGCAGCTGACAGGGACCGGGGTTGACAACGCATCTCCGGGACGTACTACGCAACAACAGCGCACGGTGAGTAGCTAACTAGCTAATCTGGCTCCGGTGGTTTTAACGGGGTTTCCTGCTGTGGACTGCAGACGACTAGCTAAACTTGACGGCTAAAGTTAGCGTCCTGATGCTATGACTTGGAAGTTGGTAGCCAGTGAGTGGAGGTGGCGTTTAAACTGTGAAACGCAGTGTGGTGTCAACTGTACTTCAGTCAAGATGATTCGGAACTGCGAATTGCCACGGCACAGAAGAGGAAACGCACATTTCCTCCCCGTACAAAATAGCTTGCGACGTTGCTGCTGCCCTCTGAGGTAAAGTTACTGATGTTGATATTCGTGTCTAACTTGCGCTGTTACGTGAAAACCATAGTGGCATAACAGATC
Source organism: Pseudorhombus dupliciocellatus (assembly GCA_016785235.1). Classification (NCBI taxonomy): domain Eukaryota; kingdom Metazoa; phylum Chordata; class Actinopteri; order Pleuronectiformes; family Paralichthyidae; genus Pseudorhombus; species Pseudorhombus dupliciocellatus. The sequence continues at coordinate 2,337,552 of JAFBJW010000137.1, read as the reverse complement.
TTTGCCAAAGGCCAAAACACCAACAGTAAATAAGACTGTGACCAGGAAGCTGCACACGGAGAGGGAGAGCTTGCAGACATGTGACCCTCAGTCGACCCTCCATGTATCTGCAGAAAGGTTTGGTGGACGTTGACTGTGAGTGACGTGTGTTCTCCAGGCTGCATAGTGTTGTAGGCAGATGGTTCTGTTGGAGTTGAAGTCTGAAATCACTGACATCTGCCCTATTGCACCAACATCCTCTACTTCTGGCGACATTTTTCTGTCTTTACTAACTTCTCTAGATTTATATCTCTTTTCTTTTGAGATAATACATCAATGCAGCCTCCCTTATTATTACTTATTGTGCTCCTCTGGATGCTAAAACATCTGTGATAAAGTTGAGTCACCACGACTGAAGTGAACTTTGATGCCAGTATTCTCTTTTCTGTTTTCCTTATATCAAACAGGCCTAGTGCTCATTTTCAGTGGTTCTTTCTCAATTACACCAGCATAAGGTCTCATTGAAAGAGTTCTTTTGTGCAGTGTTTGGGCTGGGGAAAAGTTTTAAATTTCATGTGATACAACAGAACCAGTTCATCCACACTCGTAATCCTCGTTAACATTACAACAGCTGACTGTTAAATAAATTTGCAGTCCCTTACCAAACCAAATTATTCACCGTCATGTCTCTCTGTTTTTCTCTTCCTCGCAGCAAAGCTGTAGAGTCACTTAAGTGGAATTACAGACAGAAGACAAAGATGAACACGTCCTGCCCATGGTTTCCTATGAATTTTACCTGGAGTGAGAGGGTGTTGTGAGAAAGGACAGAAGAAGACAGTAAACAAAGGTCATGAATCTCCATCAGGTCCTCACAGGGGCTGTCAACCCTGGAGACAATTGTTTCTCTGTCGGGAGCGTCAACAATGTGCCATTCACGGTAAGATATTTCAAGTTCTGGAAATACTTCCCTCCAAGACACTTATGAGCCCTGACTGTTTGGCTGCTGTTAAACTGATTGGTTACAAAACTGAAGAGATTTTTATTCTTTGAGGTTTTTCTTATGTAAATGTATTAGGAGCAGAAGCATGGGATTGAAAAAGGACCAAAATGCTTAATTAATGGAACTGATACTCTGTGGAGTAAGAATCAAGTTGAGGTGCTGATCCTGTTCTGCAATTGGATAAGTGTGTATGACATTTGACCCTTTACTGCTGTTTATAGAATGAAATCAGTCACATAAAGTTTAGGAGTTTATAGAACCTAAGATGATGATGGTGGGCTCTTCTCACAGCAGACATTTTGATGTGTCATAGTAGGAAAAGCTCAGATGTTCCAGTCAGTATTTCTTGAGCCATGGTAGCATGATGTGATGAGGAACTGTTCAGTCGAAACAAAACACACACACACACACACACACACAGGAAAAAGTGCAGAGCTGGATGATAATCTTTATTCTCTATGTAAAGCTGTTTGCTAAACCAAATCATGATCCAGCCAATACTAGATAACACAAAAGTAGTTGCTGGCCTCAGCTAGAAAGTTATGTCATAACTTTTAAAAGCCCCTCAGCTGGTAAGGTCTGAAATCAACTCTAAGCTGATTTGTCATCATTTCTGCCCAATGCAAGGAAAATTACCCCCAGCTTTGTCATTAAGTCTGATTTAAAATTGTATGAATCAAAAATTCCACAAATTAATTTCCACCAGTCTAGTGAACAACATGTAGGGGTCAGAGTCGCAGTCTTGAGTCCCACCAGGGATTCTGATGTTGAACACTGAAACATTCACCAAATACCAATGATATTATGGGTTTGCTTGACACAGTAGCTCATTTATAAGTACTGGTAGTCTAAAATGAATTAAAACTCCAGGCTATGTTACTGTAGTAGCCATATTAACTGTGTAATTCAAATGCTTTATAGTGCTAATGCTCAGTTCCTCATCTGCAGGAAGTTCTGTGTGAGAGTATAAGACTTTGTTCCAAGGCTGAAATTCAAAGGCAGAACCTCAGACTGCTTTTACACTCTGTGATCTAAAACTACTCCCATGCTATTCAGAGAGCGATCAATAGGATAACTATTTCTGTCCCTCTGTCCTCTAGTGAAAAGAGTCACAGTCACAGCGAATCATAGCTCAAGATATTCCTTTGAGAGCCACATGAATAGTGTATAATTCAGATTCTCATCTGGTTTTGCTCCGGAGCTGTCATTTTGTTTCATAAGATATGTGTAGTTCAAGACCCTTCATGCAATTCTCTCTGGACAGATGTGAGAATCATCTTCTCTCTCTTCCTTGTGCTTTCTCTTTTGTCTGTCTGACACAGGCCTATGCGTCAGGTTGCGACGTTGTCATTTTGGGCAGTGACTTTGAGCGACTGCAGATCATCCCAGGAGCCAAACATGGCAACATTCAGGTCGGGTGCGTCGACTGCTCACTGCAGGGTGGACAGGTAAGAGTGATGGTCTGGTTCTCTGTCTGATCAGGTTCTTCCTGAAAAACCAGTAGCGTTAAACACATACGTTTCATCTAAAGGTGATGTTAGCCTTGTATTACTCATTCATGTATTCATTGTCTTACAGACAAAGTGAATTCAACTGAAAATACACTCGCTGTGCATTTTGATACTTAACCTTGTTGCAATAGAATGAAAATATTGCACTTTGGGTAAAGACAATATAAAGGCCTTTCTGCAGAGCTGCTGTATTTGAGTAACATAATTATACCCTACTTCACTATGATTGGTAAAATAGAGATGACTCAAATGTGAAAATAAGAACTTTATTAAATGTTTTTATTTTTTTCCTTCAACTTTTATTTATTTTTTAATGGCCGCATTACTTGTATGACTGTTTCATTATGTGTTAATCATACTTTTTCCTATACATTTGCTAATTTGCCTACAGGGCTCTGTACACAAGAACAGAGTGCTGTGTCTTTTGTTGTAGATTAACTTTAACGCTGTAGCTCTGTTGAACTCTTTTGTACTGTTGGCAGCTTTGTTTCAGGAAAAACATTTGTTTGGCAATATCAGAGGCTGTGTAAAGAAATTGAGCTTCGAGTGTTCGGAACCAACTGAGAGAAAAACCACCCAGTAAAAACATGTAGTCGTACACACGCACATTCTCTGATATCCCCCTTAATGAGCCGTGTTTATTATAGGAAGTGTTGACGCATATAAAATAAAAATGTATGGTTATATCTTGCATCTGATTATATCTGTGGGACTGAGACAATACCAAGCTGTCTTGTCCCTTTGTCATCTTTGCTGCAGGAAAACAATTCGTTTGATTAGTTAGTAATCACAGTTTTGATTACAAATGCAGAGATGAAACAGGATTTCTTTAATGGTTTTGGCAGTACTGCTGCTAGACTTTATAAAGGAAGTTGGGGCAGATGTTGACCCAGTTATACGAATGACTAAGAATGAAGGCTTACAGAAAAGGTTTTGATTCAGCAGAGGCTTTAAGTTTGAAATTCACAGTTTTCTAGTCTCGATGTTATCTGTCCAGACCTTTGATGTATAAGTTTTTAAAAAAAAAACCAAGGCATGATGGTTACAGCTCTACAGAATATTAATGTAAATCTTCCATATCTCTCGAGCTTGATGAACGGTTCTTGTTTTGTTTTTAGTTGAAGCCAAGCCACTGTTACTGCAGTCGTTGCATTTATTAGTGCTATGCAACAATGCAGCACTCAAATGAAAAAGGAGAATTCAAGTGATTCTTCATCTGTATAAAGGTGACAAATTGCTTCATTAAGATGTTACAGGCAGAAGTCATCTTTCTAGACCATCACTGTAATGTAGTTTTTCTTCGGGGAGTGTGATAGCATTGTTAAAGCAAACTGCCCGATTTAATTCAAATGGGAAAAATGTTGGCCCAAGCCTTCAGCACTCCCCTCATGTGATGTTTAATCCAATTCAGTCTGTCCATACCCAACCTCACATGCCTTCAGCACAGTCTAGTGTCTGTCAAACATGCTCAGTTGGTATGAATGCCTTTATCTTAACTGTGATATTGACAATGCTATTAGCATGGTTGAGCACACACCCCAGGAGCTCAAAATGCAAATACTATTACACTTTAAATACATTTGTTCGCATCTGTGCCCTGCTGCCATGACACATTTATTTTGAAACTTGTATCAAAAGACAGAAATTGATTGCATCATTTGAACACAGTTAAATTGCCTCACACTTTAAATGCCGGTTACTCGTTATCTATGGTTCGCATTTCGAATTCCAATGCATGCAGAGCAAAGCCATAGAGAGGGAGCAGGGAGCAATGTTTCACCAGTCAATTTGTGTTTGTTTTATTGTAATTTTCAGTGACAAATGTACACAAATGCAAACATGAAACTGAAAAAATAATATTGATGTGTAAAGATGTATTGTTCACTCTACATTACGATTTATAATGGGTTGCATTTTCTTCCCTCTGCTGACAGATTGCAGCTTCCTATGGAAGCATCGTGTGCGTATTTGAGCCTGTTCCGCACTCAGATCAAAAAGATCCATCGTTGACTGTGAGTAGTCTACATCCTTCTCCAATTACAGCATGGTCATGCATGCAGTCACATCACCCTGAACAAGACAGTTTTCTTTCAGGGGCTGCTCTTGTACAATTTGACAGACATCAGAATATTTTCACTCAAATCTTATAAGAAAGTCACCAGGGAAGAGCAAATATATGAAACACCTCTGCTCATTCTTACAGAAATATTCTCTCAAATCTCACAGTCATTGTCTCTCAGCTGTTATTCCTGCTCTTTGCTCAGTGCAGACGTCCTATATTTTCTGCCTGTTGTGAAAAAATAGCTACATGGGATGGAAATATTTTTCCAGCACCTCTCTCATTGCTGAAGTTCCGTTCTGTAGCTGCTGCTCTCCATGTGCCTGATCACATGTGGCTCACATGACAGCGGCCTCTCTGCTCGTTCTAGTTTTGCAGTTGTAACCATATTACAAGTGAAAATATTATTATTCATCCCATTTTAACATTCAAGGTTTGTGAATTCTTTCTCTGCAGAAGATGAAATGCCAATGGCAGAAGACGGGTCAGTTTGTATTACATTCTATGGTACGCAACCTTGCCTGGCACCCTACAGGTAATTCATGGAACTCACCTATACCAAAATAACAATGATGTCCTCCAAAAGTGTTGAACTGCTAAATTTCCCCAATTTGTTTTATGCTTCGTTCTCTGTGTCTCCAGGTAGCACTCTCCTGACAGGCTCTAGCAGCCTCCAGTTGTGGTCTAATGTCGATGGAGGGAAAGATGAAGCTGAAGAAACAGGAAAGCAGGAACAAATGACCACGAAAGATTCTTATTGTCCCTGGAGGTGTATCTGGCAGAGCAAGTAAGATCAGTGATTTCTCAAAGCTAGGAATCTTTCAATATAAATGTTCTTAATTAAAAACTTACTTAAACATTTGTTTGGTATTGTGTGAGTGAGTGATAAGTATTAAAATCTCATTTCATCATCTTTCTTTGTCAAAAGGACAGCCTCTCCTGTCAGTTTAATGATGTTCTCACCTGATGGGGAATTCTTTGCCACCGCTGGTCAGGTGAGTAGTTTAGTGTGTTCCTTTTTCACAACTCAGTGGCTTTAAATTGTAATAGTAGTATAAAACACAACATCACTCTTGTCTTCAGGATGACTGCTTAGTAAAGGTCTGGTACAGTACCAGTAAGTGGAAGTCAGGTGTTTCCAGACTCTTCACTCCTCCACATCTTGGTGTCAGTGTCCAGGAAGAGCTGGCCTTCTCCTTTGTCTACCTGGCTCATCCCCGTTCTGTTACTGGCTTCTCATGGAGGAAGACCAGCACGTGCATGCCAAGGTATTGACACTGTTCTAGCAACAACTCACAGTCACAAGTTCAACCTACCTTGTGTATAATTGTCATTTTCCTTTCCCTCTTCCTTCCTCCCTCCTAAAAGAGGTGCAGTGTGTAATGTTCTGCTCACCTGCTGTAAGGACAGTGTGTGTCGGCTGTGGGCAGAGACGTTGTTGCCCGGTGACAGTCTCCTGTTTGGTCCCCACCAAAACCATGGCTCTGGCCAGCACAGTGACACACTCAGAGGTTCTATGAGAAAACACGCCTGTAACGGAAAGGCACAAGGAAATACAGTACAGGAGGTGAGAGACTCTTCTGTTACTTTAACAGCGTCCCAGTTTATTTGGGGACAATAGAACATAACAACTGTACCGTCATTCCTCAGTCCAGCAGTATATTCTGCCCTTGTAAAGGTAGAAAGCAGTTTATTGTTATGGCCATTTAGAGGATTGTAGTTGTCATTGCTGTCAGCTCACAAGCTTATCGCCGAATGAACAACTAATCTGATAGTATTCAACCAAGAAAAGAACAGAAACTCAATAATTGTGATATGTGTATAAAATTGAATTTATTACATGCTGTATGCTTATGTAATACGTCTAAAGTACAGTACAGTACAGTATTAACCAGTTATCTTAAAGCGTCATTTGGACATTTTAATATTGACATGAGCTTGGGCCAAATGCCGTAATGAGTAAAACCTAATTAAATTGAGAGTATCATCGAACTACAGAACGAAACACCATCATTTTCTTTGTTGTGGGGTTTAAATGTGCACAAATAACCCTGAAATAGATGCAAGACTACTTTATTTTCAATGCTGCTGATGCATGTCATTAGGGAACCGCAGAGATGAGAGAAAAACAGCAAAGGGAGACTGGAGAAGGAGATAGAAATATAACTGAGGCTTAGTGGAGTTAAAAGGGAAAATTAATTGGCTATCAGACATGAAAAACTTTCTGAAGCTTTGTCGAGGGCTTAAGAGAATCAGTGAAGAATATTGGCCTCCTTTCCATGATCTGTAAAACATTTGAAAACTATAACTTCTGATGACTGTGTTTATGTTTTCCTCTGCTGCTGCTAGCTCACCTTCAATGGCAGTGTCGTCTGTGACCTAGGTTGCGGCCGACTGTCTGGCCCATGTAGGCCCCAAAGACAATGCTTAAATCCATTTTAATATGGACATTTAAATGTCCATGTTTAAATGGGTCTCACTGGCACTTAACAAAGCCCAGAGCAGATGAGATTACAAGGAAAATAGGTATGCAAATGTTTCTACTTTGCCTTGAGGGAAGTCTGCAAGAGTAGATCTGTGGAATTATTCATTAGACATCACGGGCTGTATTCTGAGGTAAATCTCTCCCTCCCCAACTCAAGGGATGGGCCGTACTGAGAAAGCACTTACAATGTAATCCTCTACAATCAAATGTTTCTACTTGGCTCATTTGAACTTATTAGACATGCTTTATGTGTGTCCACTGTGTACATGTCAATATCAGACATGAACTATCAAATAGTATCTTTACACACCTTTATTTTTAACAACAGTGCAATTTAAAATTGCTAACATACCAAAAATACAATCCACATGTACCAAAAGATGCTCTGTATTTGAGATTTGGACTATTATTAAAGGTTTATTCATTTCACGAGTATCACAAGGGCTGACATATATTACTGTACATATTAACACTGTTATTTTGCATATTTATAAATGAACCATAATAGCACAAGCAAGGTACTCATTTAAGTTTTAAGACCAGTTTCATTGCATTTCAGATTTGTCAACAAATATGGCTGTAAAACCTCAGTGTCTTTCAACATCGGTAACGTCAAATTAATTCACACCCTAAAGCACAGTCACTTTGTTCAGACTGGCTAGTAAGTACAACTTGAATCATTCACAATAATGCAACACAGGTTTGACCTGTGTAAGTGTAGTGTTTCACTTTACTGACCCACCCTATACAATGCCTGCTTTTCAGGTTATTTAAAACAATTTGACCTATAGACAACATAGAAAACATGTTGGCCGAAATCAAAGGCAGTCTCTCAACCCAAGTTTGGTATAAGAGACACCAACTGGTTGTTTTTAATTATTATTGTTTTCTTCACAGTTGAATTTTCAAGAATCATGGCACTCATCCTCTTACCAGGACGTACCCCAACCCTCCCTGACTGGGTGCCTGTCCAACCATCAGAGCTGCCACTACAACCACAGGAGGGTCAACAGCAACATGCCCCATGCCAACGCTCTCTGCCACTTCCACATTGCTGCCAGCATCAACCCAGCCACAGGTTAGATTCCAAAAATGAAGTTCTAGTTATTACTGGTTGATGGTGAAGTATTATGACGTGCTGTATAGATGGAAACACAAGATACAGACAAACTGTCGAAAGATAATTGATAGCTTTTTTGTCCCTCCCATCTCCTGTTTGCTTGACCGCATCCCTCGCCGGAAATTCATTGATTTGTTTTTCCCATTGTTGTGAGCGTTTCTTTCCTCTGCTGTGTTCTTCATATGTGAAAAGGCCTGTTCAGACTCAATTTTTCAGATGATCGGCAGAATTAATCTCTAGAAAAGCCATCCACTCCAGCAACATATTAGTTATTTGTAAAACACAGAGGCTACATCAAGTCTTGTTTGAATAAAATCAGCAGTGGGTCAGAGGGCTTTGCCTCTTTCTTTTGGCAAAAAGGGCTGCAAATGTTGTTCATTGCCTGAGGTCATTTAACATCCCAGTGTTTTTCTTCCCTCAGTGGAAGCTGCTCACAGCAAATGGAAGTTATTTTCATTTTGTTCCTCTCTGCTTTTTTAGGGTAGATTAATTTGACCTGAATTGGGGCAGAATCTCCTTCAGCCTTTTGTTCCTGTAGGCTCGTATTTGTATGCTTGAATTATGTTTGAGCATATTTCAAACCATGCTCATATTCATGGAGGTTTATTTTCACCAGCATGCCCCCAATCTCATGGAATACAAATTCCTGTTATTCTTCACCTTTTAGTCTAAAGGTTATAATGTCTTTCCTACAGACATTCCTCTGCTGCCCTCAATCTCCTCTCTGTGTGCTGCTGATGATGACGAACCTGGAGGGCCATTCACTGTCCACTGGCTGAACAACAAAGAGCTTCACCTCACTTTAGCAATGGAAGTCTTCCTGCAGCAGCTCAGAGGCAGCCTGGAGCAACAGAATGAATGCTCCCATGAAGGTATAGAAAATGTTTGGATCAGGCCATCACTTTGTTTGAAGGAGTGTGGATAAGCAGCTGGAGCAAAACTGTCAAAACATTCTGCTTTGTTTTTCACACTGTGATCTGCATTCTCTTCCCAGAGCCTGAAGATGAGGATAACTTTGATGAGGATGACAGTGGAAGCAGACCCACTGACCCCAAAGGACCTGAGGGTGTGGAGCTTCCGCTGGCAGCAGTGGAGCACCAGGTGGACGTGCTGTTAGAGGAGTGGAATAAAGGGGCAGACATGTTGTTCAGTATTCACCCCATGGACGGCTCTCTGTTAGTCTGGAATGTGGACTGGCTGGATGAATATCAGCCAGGGATGTTCAGACAAGCTCAGGTACATTTACTATAATCTGCTTCATATTTATGTGAAATAAATAAACACAGAGTGATATAGGAAAATTATACGATAGGGACCAACGGTAAAGAAAATGTCATTATGTTTTTACTTGATGATTTGATCATCGCTGTAAACAAAGTTGATTTCCCTTTAATCGCTCTTTGAAATGATTTGTTTGTACTCACATATTCCAGAGGTGCTTCTCAGGGAAAACATTAATTAATTTTTCATCATTCATCTCAGTCAGGTTGTGATTCATTCTGACAGTTGCAACGGTCCAGCTCAGATTCTAATGGCTTCTCAACCAGCCGTTCAGACAATTACATTCTAATTATGTGTGATTCCATATCAAATTCCCTGCAGCATTTTTATTAGCAGTGAAATAATGACAATCTCTTGATGTGGCACTTAGTCAGTTGCGCAAGGAATCAAATAGGATCCATTTCATTACCATTCAGATTGATTAAGCCTGTCTGCTTTGATGAGATGAAACAGACAGCATCCTATTATTAATATTAGCAGGTTGAATATTGGGTATTGTAACTTTTTTTATTTTATTTTTTTTTTACATATCGGAAGGAGCAAATAAAGTAAATGTCTCTCTCCTCTGTTGATTCAAATTAGAAATTGTCTAAAACACTTTTTAACACTTTTAACGCTTCATTTCTCTGATGTCCCTCTTCCTCTTTCAGGTGTCGTTCGTGTCCCGTATCCCTGTGGCGTTCCCTGCAGGTGACGCGATCTCCCTGAGCCACAGCGTCGTTATGTATGCCTGCAACAAGAATGTGGATCTGGCTATTCAACATGGCAGACAGCGGCCATCTGGAAGCACATTGCCTCAAGCTAAATCTGCTTTAATAAGCTACAGAGATCAAGGAAAAACTATGGCCAGCAATAGTCTACGACTCAGCATTTTCACCCCTAATGTCCTCATGATCTCCAAACACGCTGATGGTTCCCTGAACCAGTGGGCAGTCAGCTTCGCAGAGGACTCTGCTTTCTCCACTGTCCTCAGCGTCTCACACAAGTCACGATACTGTGGCCACCGCTTCCACCTCAACGACCTGGCCTGTCACTCGTTACTCCCTCTCCTCCTCACCACCTCTCACCACAACGCCCTGCGGACACCAGAGGTGGACAGCATCCTGGCTCCTCCAGAGGTTGTTTCAGCATCACTACCCCGTGGGTCACGTGCCAGCCGAGCGTCCCTCGGTGTGGTTTCCCAGGATCCCAATGCAATCTACAGTGAGCTGATTTTATGGAGGGTGGACCCTGTTGGGCCACTGTCTTTGTCAGGCGGGGTCTCGGAGCTCGCAAGGATCAATTCTCTCCATGTGTCAGCATTTGCTAACGTCGCCTGGTTGCCCACCCTCATTCCCAGCAGCTGTTTAGGTGAGAAGATGTTTCTAGGATTGCTCTGCCTTCACATTTTATTAGCTAGTATATAAAGAGAAGTAATGGGATTTTGTTCTCTGAACTTTTTCTGGATAAACTAACATAAATGAAATAGTTAAGACACGCTCCTCTTTCCTTCCTCCACTTCTTTTTTTAGGTGTATACTGTAACTCCCCCAGCGCCTGCTTCGTGGCTAGTGACGGCCACTCACTCAGGCTGTATCAGGCTGTTATCGAAGCCAAGAAGCTCCTGAGTGAGCTCTCCAACCCTGAGATATCAGTAAGTGCTCAAATGTACATTATAAATCATTTTGACTGTAATTTAGTGAGTGATGAAGAAGAAGCTGCATACTTGCCGTCTTGCCTCTCAATTAGTGTCAGCTTCAGATGACGTGGCAGAAAAGTGACACAAATGGCATGTCAGTGATCGCCCTGACCTAATACTGTTTTATTCAGCAAAAATGAGGGATAAAACGAAGCCTTTATTGATTAAAACGTCTCCAACTCTTATCGCAGCCAAGCTTAATTTGAGAAATGTGTATCTGTTTAGTTTGTATCAAATCTTATTGTCTTTTTCTCTTCAGAAACATGTTGGAGAGGTGTTCAACATGATCAGTCAGCAATCCACAGCAAAACCAGGCTGTATTATAGAGCTGGACACCATCACTGACTTTGTAAGTATGAACGATACCAAAGAAAATTTCTCCTGCAGTAAACAGCCTTGATATTTCATACATTAACTCAAAACTTAACCCCTGAAAATAAAAACTGAACAACATTTAAAAGCCAAAGTTTAGATCTGGAGTGTTTGTCTAAGACCAGTTGTGCGGCTGAGATCAGAGTCTCTGTGAAAGGTCAAAATGGATGCAGAGCAAACCGCCACTCTTCCCCTTAGGCAGCATGTGAATGTGTTTGTGTTGCATTGACACAACTCCCGCCTGTGTTCGTGTGTTTGCATATTTGCACCCCAGTAGATAAAGTGTTTTGTTCAGTGTCAGTATCTGTTATAGTTTAATCGTAGCTTGTGCTGTTCTCTGCAGCAGGGAAAGGAGACGCAGCTCCTGCATGTTTTTGCCGAGGATCTGATCCTTGGCAGTGAGAGAACAGAGAATACACCGGATACTCCTGGTTCACCTCGCACTGGTACAGATAATTCATGTTTTTCTATCTAAGAATTTGATTTAACAACTTTTCAAACTTCATTATTATTCTCTGTGTTTTGCTCTGCAGCCTCCAGTGAGCCAACCTTCTCGGCACGTTTTTTCCTGGTGGTGGTCGAATTAACTCCGACAGGACGCTCCCTCCTCCACATGTGGCATCTCCATCTTGCTGCTCAACCAATCACCATGGGTGGGTACTTTGATGTGACATTGTCATTAATAATTACTTAAGGCCTGTTTATTTATCACCTTGTTTAATACCCAATGAAATGAGTGAATGATTGATCAAGCCATAACTTTCTCATGAGAAAGGCAGAAATACTTGAGGCCTTCCAACAAATTTATGATATCTGCTAGTGAGCATTAACTACTTATACAAATAATATGTCCTGCAATTTGTCATTTTGTATTTTGAAAATATTTTGTAAAAGGATTTTACTCATATGTCAGAATATTTACAGACCACTTTCTGTTTGTGTCATCCCAGAAGAGACCAAGACGGAGAAATATGCCACCACAGCTTCTCCCATGAACAGCTCTCAGTTTGACTTTGGCACATTCCGATCTCCAATAACTCAGAAGAGTAAAACCTGCACTTCCAGTCTGCAGAGTGCCTGTCGCCTCATCCTCACAACGCACAGATTATACAGCCAAGAGCTGGCTCTTCCAGAAGGTGTAGAAGCCCTCAGTGTTCGACCCTCGGCAGGTGAGGTCATACAAAATATCAGGACCTCGGAAGTTTTTAAAGTTTTTTAAATTTCCAGAAATCTAAGACTGAAAAGTTTTTTTTAATAAAGATATTATAAAAAAATTAACTATTTAATTATCAACTTTCCTCCTAGGTCATTTGAGTGCATCCTGTTCTCTGCCAGCTGGCCGCGTGCCTTATCTCCTTGCTACTTCCTGTTCTGATGGTAAGGTTCGCTTCTGGAGGTGTAATGTTGTGGCGACAGGACCCTCCAGTATGGACACACTGCTGTACCAGTGGGAGGAGTGGCCTCTCCTGCTGGAGGAGAGGTTTCCCAACAGCAGCACAGTAAGTGTGCCAGGTCGGCCCATAGAGGTCAGCTGCTGTCACACTGGACGGATTGCAGTTGCCTACAGGCAGACACCAAACACATCTTTGAATTCAACACCTCATCTGAACTCTAATGGACTCTTGACATCTCCTCCTACCCTGGCATCCTCTCCCTACAGCACCCACCTGACCCCAGCTCTGACTGTACAGCGTAGCTCAAATCCCACCCCAAGCCCCAATATAGTAAACATTAGAGAACCCTCAGTACACATCGCCATCTTCCAGTGTGAGTCCACTGGTGGTTCACAGTGGATACTTGAGCAAACCATCATCCTGGACAGCACAGATCCCACACCAAACTTTGGTACAACAAAAATGGACTTCTCTTTACCTAACGAGAACTGTCTTGGTTCAACGAGTAAGAGCCTTGTTCATTTGGACTGGGTGTCGCAAGAGGATGGGTCACATGTTCTAACTGTCGGTATTGGGACTAAGATTTATATGTACGGCTGTCTTTCTGGGAAACCTCCAGAACTGGGTCTGTCATCTGATGCGAGTAGAGAACAGAGCTTGTCTCGTCTAGTTCTGCTTCGATCAGTCGATCTGGTCTCCTCTGTTGAAGGCTCATTACCCATCCCTGTCTCCCTCTCCTGGGTACGAGACGGCATCTTGGTTGTAGGGATGGACTGTGAGATGCACGTGTACTCCCAGTGGCAGCCTCCAACACCACCCAGACCCAGTGCTGTCATTACCCAAGACACCGACATCAGCAGCAGTGTCTCGTCCATAATCTCAGCTGTCAGACAAAGCCAGGAGGAGGGACTCAGTCCTGGTGCTCCATTGTCTTCACTAGCTCCTCCAAAAAAGGCCTTGACAAGGTCGATGATGAGTCTGGCTCAGAAGCTCAGCGGGAAGAGGACGGCTTATGACCTGCCTGTAGAGATGGAGGATTCTGGACTTTTTGAAGCAGCTCACCAGCTCTTTCCCACTCTGCCCCAGTACCATCCTGTACAGTTACTGGAGCTCATGGATCTTGGGAAAGTAAGTTCAAATTATTCACTGTACTATGTTTGATTTTTTTTCTTTACATTTAAAACTGCAGTTACCAGAAGCGTACCTGGAAAATGAATATAATTTACTTACTGTATCATGATTTGCCCCTCCCAAGGTTCATCGAGCCAAAGCCATCCTCTCTCATCTTGTGAAATGCATTGCTGGAGAAATTGTGCCACTTAAAGACAGTACCACCAATCCAGAGAGGCGTGTGCGTTCTCGAACCATTGGTGCCAGTGGAAGCACAGCCAGGGATCCAAACATGTTCAATATCACAGAGAACTCTGCCCCTGACTATACAGAGATCAGCTCCATCCCTCCACTGCCTCTGTATGCCCTTCTAGCAGCTGATGAAGATACATCACCAAAGACTGGTGGGTATATAAATGTGGATTGACAGTGTATAAAATTACTAGAATGAGATGAATTAAGGGATGAATTTCATCCTGTCGTTTTTTTTTCTCCTTGTGTTTCCAAGGATGAACAGTGACAAGAATTAAACCTGAAACATTTATACAATAAAAAAAAAAATCTGCCGTGTGGTATTAATTTTATCTGGTGTCACCAGAGCAGGTGGGAATTTTTCCCTCAGGTGTTTTGTGAAATACAAGTCTCATTTAGCTCTGCATTGTGCCTCCTTACAGATACAGTGGGCAGTGTGAGTGGAGATAGTGGGCATGGTTCCAATCACACAGATGCTTATGATGAGCTCTTTCATACACCAAGCATAGCGGACCTGGATCCTCTGGACAATGATCAAGAGGAAACTGGAAACAAGGTCAGTGTCTGTTGGATTTTGCTTGGTCTCAGACATTTTTATAAAAGCTATATGGAGGATAGCAAAATAATTGAAACATAACCGTACACATCATGGTTCCTCTTTGATATATTGGTGCCTTGAAATTATAGACCTGTCAAAGCTCTTAATGTCCCCAGCTAATACAACAAAATGTAGCCTGGTGTTGGAGGCGTGAAGGTTGAGGCTGTTTATATTTCCTCCTTTTATATATGTTGTCTATTAAGTAGAAGTAGTATACAGTTAATTTTAGAGACTGTCCTCTGTCCTGTTCCTGTCTATAGGTTATTGATTTGTCTCAGTACAGTCCCACATACTTTGGTCCAGAACATGCCCAGGTTCTGTCCAGCCACCTCCTTCACTCTAGTTTGCCAGGACTGACTCGTATGGAGCAGATGTCTCTCATGGCATTGGCTGACACCATTGCTACCACAAGCACAGACCTCAAGGGCAGCCAGGGCAAAAGCAAAGGTACTGCAGGGAAAAATAAAAAAACAAATGACGGCCCTAAAAGGCTCTTCTCCATTTCATAACAAAATATAACACACCACTAAACCATCTGTTGTTGATTCACCAGGTGGAGAGACACTTGATGAGTGTGGTCTGAAGTTTTTGCTGGCTGTTCGACTGCATACCTTCCTCTCTACCTCCCTGCCTCCAGCACATCGAGCACAGCTACTACGCCAAGGTAGAGAGAGACTGGGTGGGGGGGGGGGGCTGTCTTTTAACTCCACATCTACAATGTGGATGGTCTCAGGACAAAATAAAAAACATTCTCAATTTTCCACATGTCTGTTTCTGCTATCCACAGGCCTGTCAACGTGTCACTATGCCTGGGCCTTCCACTCAGAAGCCGAGGAGGAGCTGTTGAACATGCTCCCTGCCCTGCAGAAGGGCGAGCCCACCTGGCCTGAGCTGCGCTCCATGGGTGTTGGCTGGTGGCTGCGCAGCACCAACAAGCTCCGCAGGTGTATTGAGAAGGTGAGGCAGCTAATGCCAGTAGTTTTCATTGTCAATGAAAGAGCCGGGGCTTACGTTGGAAGGCCATCTCCCTTTTGGACTTAAACATTCAGTTTGCATTAATGAATGTTCAATTGAAACTGCCAAACACCCTCTAATTCAAGCTTCTCCTAATGTGAAAGATCTCTTTTTTCTTTGTCGTGTTCAGTGGGGAACAGAATGTGTTTAACTGATTTTTGACTCTTTAAAGTATTCTGTGCAGTTTTCTTTAGAGAAAAATACAAATAGTGTTGACCCTAGCTACGGAGGGTGTCATTATATGGAACAGTTGACATGTAGAGTGACAAAGAGATTCTGTCAAGGCTACTCTAACGGAACATTAAAATGGAATATGAGCTACTCCCTGAATTTGATCCACAAAGCAGAAACTTTTTTCTGTGGCTAAGGCAGACTTGAGGAGGTGTGCTGAATGCAAATTTTTTTTCCTCTGCTTTGTCAGGTTGCCAAGGCTTCTTTTCTGAGGAGCAATGATCCTCTGGATGCAGCTATGTTTTACCTCGCAATGAAAAAGAAGGCAGTGGTCTGGGGATTGTATAGGTAGGCAGAAATGACACATGAAAAATGCACATACAGTTTTCCTTTTATCTGATCGCTGAAGGTGTATGACAGCAGTTTTCAATCTATAACAACGTTCTCTCCAGGTCTCAGAACAATGCAAAAATGACAGACTTTTTCCGCAACAACTTCAGCGAGGATCGGTGGAGGAAAGCAGCATTGAAAAATGCTTTTTCATTGTTGGGAAAGCAGCGGTTTCAGCACTCTGCAGCATTTTTTCTTCTAGCTGGGTCCCTAAAGGATGCTGTTGAGGCAAGTGGAAAATAGACATGACATGATGTTTGCAAGAAGCCCTGTTCCTTCAGGTGCAATTGTCACTTTCTAGCCGGATAAACCTCAGACACTCTGCTCTCAGAATATTTTAAGACATACTTATGCAAGCAGGGTTCAACAGAGGAAAAGCACCAAATTCATACCAACAGATCATGTGACCAGCGGATCCTTTTGGTTATTAAAATAGTTAAATTCATTCCCTGTGGTGTCACCACTAATAAAGCGAATGGTTCTCATCTTTTAACTCGCAAATCAGCTTCTGGTCATCTTCTGTACTTGACCTTTTATTCATCAAGGTTACTTCTCTTTAGAAAACCCTTGAAGCAATGAGTCACATTATTTTATCAGCATGAGTAACTGCAGCTTCTCCATGCACTTTACAGAAATGAGTATCACCCATGCAACGGGCTATCATTGCCTTTGTTTAGTCTCTCCGGCTGGGAGGTTGTCTCATTGAAATGCACCTCACAATTTAACAGTCACAAGCGAAGAGAACAATTCAGACAACATCCACAACTCTTTGCTGTGAGCACAGTTTCATTTATTTTGTTCAATAAAGTTCAATAAAAACAGATACAATAATAAAGCAATAGCTTCTGCAGATCGTTAAGCTCCGCTACTTCCTTTGTATTTCTGATTTGTCTGTTTATGTCTTGTCTCACCTATTCAGTCCTTTGACAATAGCTCACTTTTAAATGACAACTGACTCTGCTTTATTTCCTTCTCCTCCAGGTGTGTCTAGAGAAAATGCAGGATCTGCAGCTGGCTCTTGTGATCTCCAGATTGTATGAGACTGAGTTTGAGACATCATCCACCTACAAAAGGATCCTCCAGAGACACGTTCTGGGTCACGACAAACAGGTACCTACAGCCTCTGCATGCAATTGTTTTCATTGGGGAAAATGCACCATTTCATCAACTTAACCACCTTTGGTTGATGGCTATTACATTTCAGAACCCAGAGTGAGGCATTTTAAAATATCTTTATATTTCAGATTCCAGCAAACCAGTGCCCATTCTTGCGGAGCATGGCTCACTGGGTCCTGGAGGACTACAGCAGAGCCTTGGACACTTTACTTGAGCAGCCTGTGAGCAGCAACAGCTCTGGGTCCGCTGAGAGCAAATCTATCCCTGGTAAATCTGCAGTGAATCGATTTTTATTTATGCATGTGCAAAGGAGAAAGAAAAATAGGACAATGTGAAACAGAAATCTACAAAAACATTAAGGTTTACAATTAATCTATTGATCTGCTGCATTTGTTTTGAACATAGCACACCACCCTGTAATTGTTCACTTTGAATTATTAGTAAACATTTGGCAGCTAATATTAACAAAGTATATTTTTAATAGTAATACTTATTTGATAGAAATTAGTATTTTAAATAAATGTTTTTTGTGATACAATTGATATACATTTTCGAAAACCTTCTCATTAGTTAAATTCCTGTGTGAGTTACCTCAAAATATAATTTGACACTGTGCAGTTTTTTTGGTGCTCTAAGTACATGAAATAAGTGCAATCTACTGGACGCTGATGGCCACTTAATTGAAGAAAATATGTATCTGCTTGCCTTAAGAATAGATGAAGAACTAAACTCAACATAAACCTTATTTTGACTTAAGAGCCGAACCAGTCCCAGATTAACATCCCTGCGCTAAATGTGCTTAGAGAGAAACCATACACTGGTTTCAAAATGCTTCTTCTGTATGACAGAGTGTGCATTCTTGACTGTGGTAATTTTGCAACCATGATTTGTTTGGTTCTTTGACATAGACACATGAAAAACTCACAGACTAGTGGAATCAGTTAAGATGGCAAATATGTACCTATACTTACTCTTTTTCTTTAAAAAAATCTTTCACAGGTTCCTCCTCTGTGTCTACATGCAACCCTGAAGTTTTCAACTTTTACACCTACCTCCGCACCCACCCACTCCTCCTTCGCCGCCATTTTGGCTCGTCAGACAAGGCTAGAGTTGGCCTGACTGCCGAGGGTCGCCGGGCTGACTCTATCAGCCTGGAAGAGAGAAGATTGTTTTTCACTGCTGCATATGCACATTTACAAGCTGGCTGCCCCATGCTTGCACTTGAAGTCCTCTCCAAGATGCCGAAAGTCCACAAGCATTCCAAACTCCTGAATCAAGAAGATACAGGAATCGCTGATGAGCTCAGTGCCCGGAGTAAAGATGGACAAGTATCAGACTGGTCCCAGCCGTCTCTGAATGGCTATGAGTCGGATGGGAACAGCTTGTCCAACAGCAAATCAGATTCTGTGTTGAGTTTTGATTGGAGCCAGCCATCACTGACACTTCCAGATGAGCCCCTGGAGCTGAAGTGGGACAGTGACAAAGATGATGATGATGAGGATGAAGAGGAGAATAAAAATCCTAACTCCGGTACAATCGCAGACAGCAGCAGCGTGTTCCAAGACGCACAGGACATCATGTCACCACAAATGGAAACGGTGATTGAGGACGATAGCGAAGACTTCCTCGCGCCATCTGACGACATCTTGGTGGCTCAGCTGAAATTTACTGCCTGCTTGAAGATTATGACCAACGAGCTGCGGACACTGTCCACGGGGTATGAAGTCGATGGTGGGAAGCTGCGTTACCAGCTCTACCAGTGGTTAGAAAGAGAGGTAATTTAAAGCAGCATTTTAAGATTGACAGTGCTAAAGGTCAAATAAACATCAATGTGCTGTGAAACAGTATTCTGCAAAACTTTCATAACTTGCATAACTCCCACATACAGCTCTCCTGTCTTCATGTTCACTGGTTTTCATCATTGTGTGTCAGTGCGTATGAACCTCAAAATGTTAATAACCCCTGCGGTTTCCTCTTATCGAGTTGTTTACCTTCTCCTGTGGAAACAGCTTGACGTTTTGCTTTCGCTGCCATGCATGGATGATAAATTTCTTCTTGATAAATTGATTTCATGATAAAAATGATTCTGTTTTCCCTAGTTGGTGGCTCTGGAGCATTGCTGCAGCTACAAGCCCTGCCTGCCAGAGCTGTCTGTCCAGGGTGATGCCTCTGTTTCTGGGTTGACGGAGGAGGAGGAACAGGTCGGGAAAGATTTGTAGATTTGTTAGAGATTCATGGGGGAAAAGAAATCAATGCAACACCTCTTGTAATAGAAAGTTTAAAGTACAGCAGAGTTTGTCATGTTTTCAAAAAGGGTTGTTTTTTGCACCAGCCTTCCTTCGATTTCCTATTTTAAGACCTGAATTTTCTATATGCTACATAAACTATTTCTTCAGTTGATTGAGTAGCAGCAAACCTATTCAAAACAGTTCATTATTAAATCTAAAGAGATTTATAGTTGTCAAAAGAGATTCATGCATATTTGCGTTTATTGTAGCCAGTCGTATAACATCGGCACATTCACAAGGATATTTGTCAGTAATAAATCTAATAAAGTGAAAATGGTTTTCCAGCCTGGGAGCCCTCGTGTTGACAGCCAGAGGAGCAGGAGACACTGGCTGCAGAGTAACCAGCCCTTGCTGAGGATGTTTCTTAGTTACTGCAGCTTACATGGCTCCCACGGCGGAGGACTGGCTTCTGTTCGCATGGAGCTCATATTGTTGCTTCAGGAGTCTCACCAGGTACCATTACACACACACACACACACACAGACAGACAAACACTCCAGGCCTCTGACAAACAGAGCAGTTTCTTTAGTTTTCTTTTGACAGCTGGCAGTACATTTGAAGTGAATATGACTTGATTACACAGATATGTGGTGATTGCTTGCTAGTCTAGCAGGTGGTTTATGAATTTTAAAAAGTAGCAAGTGTTTGCTGATTACAGTTTCAAAATGGCTTTGCTTGATTTCTGTTTTTCTTATTTTCTAAAATATGCTGTTGGTTCTTGGTTGGGTTCAGAGCTTGTCAGACCAAGCAAGCGCTTCTTAATCAGTGAAGTGAGACAAAAATATGAATTATTTATAATGGATGTTTTAACCCTAGTTCACAGTCTTACAATTGCAATTCTACTGAAGGCATTAGTATACACTCACCACCAAGAGTCCATCACAGACAAGTGGTGGCAAAAGTAGAAAAGCTTCCCCAAACTTGATCTGTGGACATTGTTATCAGCAGTGCTGCAATGTTATTTAGCACAGAAAAAAATATGGATTGAAGACTAATGAGAAGTCCTCTGAACACTTTGGATAATGCAACAAGATTCCCAAGACACGCATGCATAAACCTACTTATCGAGCATTGGCAAAATGTCTCCACACCTCCAGCAATGGTTTGACAGGTTGCGCTCACTCTCCTCCTGAGGGAGGTCCTGCCTCAGGCTGACTATTAGAAGTTTGAGTCAAATTTCAGCAGTAAACAACTCAATAAGCCGACATGGGAGCAGCTCTCTTCAGTGTTAGCACTGTCAAGAGGCAGTGGGCACCCTCTCTATTATTTTGTCCTTATTTTGTAATAAAATATTTCATCTCAGTTTTGGTTGAAAAATATGCCCATAGTTTGGAAAATGTTGGTATTTTTCCATTATCCTTAAGGAACATAGTGACAATTGAATGTGATTCATCAATAAACATAGGCCTGTGGTATTGCTATTAAATCATGTTCAGGAATCGCAGACACACTCAAGCTCTCCCTCTTACACTCTGACAGACATCCTGTTCTTTCTAAAGTACGGGACCATGCAGTTGGCTCATCCTGTCTTTATTATGGCTCAGGAGAAGTTCAAAAGTTCAAAGCTGCAGCCTTAATTTCAAGTTTCTTTGTGAGCTGTCTCTTCTAAGATTCGAAATAGGTGACCAGCTGCATTTATTTTGTAAGTTCACTGTGAACCCTGACCTTTGACCCCTGCCTGCAGGATGACTCAGTCCAGTCAGTGGTGACGCCCAGTTCCCAACCCACCTCTATCCCTCTTCTTATGGCCTGTACAGCCAACGTGAAGACAGTGGTGGCCAATCCCATCGTCTACCTGACCAACTTAGCTCACGACATCTTGCAAACCATCAATGCACTGGACTCACCTCCACATCCTGATGTGGTTAACAATGAGGTGAGCCAAAACATGCTGTAAAACCTGATTGTGAAACTTGAAGCTTTTACGCTAATTTGTGTTTTTCCATCAATCATGGCTGTTATTTCAGATCTATGTGATGCACACCTTGGCTGCCTCCTTGTCTGCCTGTATATATCAGTGTCTGTGTGATGGACACACCTTCAGGTAAATGCCTCCTTATCTCTCTCTTTCTCGCTCGTTATTCTTTTTTGGCTAGCAGGTCACGAGGACTTTTCCACCAAGCTCCATATCCAGCAGCTTTATATTGAAGTCATAAATCAAATCATTCGTACATCCCAAACCTTGAGCATTTTTCAAGCCATCCGTTTCTCAACAATGATTAGGTCATGTGGGACTAAATCTTGCACGTCCCTGTCTGTGAAAAAAGCTTTTATGCAGCACAGATCAGAGAGGTTTGAATTCTTTGTGGGTATCTAGAAGGGAGCTTCTCTCTAAGCAGGATTGTTGAATTCTTTATATGTCTTGTAGTTATGCTTAACTCTGATACAACTTTTTCATTTCCCATCACATTCACCTTGACATGATTCCATTAATGGCACTAGCTGCCACTGGATTATTTATCTGTCACGAGTCATCTCATTTTTATTTTCCTATTCTTAGCACTGCCATTTTAGTGGACACAATGCAGACAGAAATAATGTTAATTTGTGTCCTCTGGTTACATGTGCGTGTGAGTCTGTGTGTGTTGGAGGGTTTTTGGATTTATTGGAGCAGAATAATAAGAACTAAGGAGGAAGGATATGGCTGCTGGTAACCAAGCGTACTTGTGTAATGAGAAGGTTGTACAGTTCAAATCAAACACTACAAATTTCTGACAGAAGTGGAACGTCATTTTCAAGATGTCTTCGTTTTATGCTGGTTTTACATTGCACTATATTGATGTAATTTGTGCCAAAAAAACATTTTGCAAACTAAAAATACGGCAGTCTCTTGTCTATTTAGATCTTGTTGAAAATAATTTATGAAAGCTGCGAGGCTGCTGTTTAGAATTCTTATTTTAAATACTTAATTTGATCTCTGGTTCTGGCAGATGGAAGCAACATTGTTCATCTAGGATGTGAGTGTACCACCACTCCCAATCACTTTGACAGCAGTCCAGTAGGAATTAAACTGTGTGTGGGGCATTTGTTTTTTCTTCTGTAATAAAACCCAGCTGGCATACAGCTGTGCTGAGCTCCTATCACGGTTCTGCCATATTGCTCGATGTCGTACATAATTATTTTAACTTATGCTTGACCAGGCTGGGACTTTAAAAGCCACAGTGCTGTGACACCACAGAACCAACACCATATAACTACAATTATAAATTATTTGATGTGCCAAAGACAAGAATTTTAAACAATAAGACAGGAATTCATTGCAATTGGTTTTGCATCCTGTTTATGTACATACTCAACACCTGTACATAAACAGCCATCTATCACACACTGCTGGGACTCGAACAGTCTGACTGAATTTGCAAGCCTTTTTGAAATTTAATTCTCTCTTTGTTATGGTAATTATGAAATAAACTCTCCTGGTTTCTCGCAGCAGTGGTTTGAGGACATTGTGCTTCACTTTTTCTTTTCACTCTTGTGATTTGAGAAAGTGAGTGTGAATTTTAAAGGGTGACTTTGAGTGTTGCTGATGGTATTGTGATTCATTTTCAGCTTTTTTAAGTTAACAAAGTTGTATTTACTTGATTTGGAGTTTCTATCAAACTCGCTGCTTGCTTCATCATGATGCTTTTATTCTCTTTTACCGAACAGCATCGATGGGTAATAGTTAACCAGAGCTGCAGCTCATTATTATTTCTTTTCTCGACAGAACAGTTTGACTCTGGTGCCTCTTTCTTAGAAACAGTTGTTTCCCAGAATTCAGAACAAAGTTAAAACATTTAGAATAAGACATTTAGACATAATATATTTATACCAGCTAACCCCATTTAAAAATAATTCATTTTTCAGGACAGAATTTCATAAATGTTTTGTTTTGTGCCGTCATACTGACTCCACTGGGTCCATTTCTCTTCTCTGTTTAATCTCCACCAGCCATGTGAACCATTTCACTGGGATTGTTTACCAGAGTGTGCTGCTGTCTCAGAAACAGCCTGTCAGAGCTGTCAGCGTGGACGAGTCAGTTCAGCCCAACACTTCTCCTGCACAGTGGCCAGGTAAATCAACCAAGAGACTGTCGGCAGAACAAAAGAGAACAAAAACAACAACTCTCCTGTCCTGTCTTTAGAAGTGCGCGACAATATGAAGCTACAATATAATACATAGCTAAAATCAGCCCATGGATATAGCCTCATTGTGAATAACGGCTGAATATTTCTTTTAGTTTTCACCAAAATAACAACAAAGGGACCACATTGGGACCCAATGAGCATTAATGGCTGCATCTGAAAATCCGATTTAACTATTAAATATCATCTCTTCTGTTCCGTGTGAATTCTAAGGTTGTGGTATTTTGGTCCACTTCTAAAAATAACTTGTTGTTTTAAAGGGCTTTTACAGATGCTGCCATCTCATCCCTCTCTCCAGGTATCGCCTCTCTCATCCGTCTGCTGAGCTCAGCAGGTGAGGAGAGCCAGCCAGGCTTGGCCGTGCTGCTGTGCGAGATCCTGACTGCCGTTTTCCTCAGTCTATTTGTTCATGGCATGGCCACTCACTCCAGCAACGAGCTGTTTCGCATTATGGCCCACCCTCTCAACAGCAAGCTCTGGGTAGCAGTGTTCGGAGGAGGCGCTCGTATCCCTGTCATGGAGAAACCTAACAGCCCGACAAGAACACCCCCACCAGGTGATTGTTTCTAGGGTTTTCTGTCTGTTGGTGAGTGAATGACTCTCTGTGTGGGGTTTTCTCTCAGTAGTGACCCAGTAGCTAAATCAAATCAGTCTTGCTAAATGAATTGGGTTCCCGTCTGTGGGTCATAGTAAAATCCTTTTACCGATTAGTGCGGGAACTGCTTCAATCACTCTCTCTGCTGCTGCTCTCTCATGGTTGGCACAGGAAACCTGATATAATACTATCGTTGTATCTAACACATTGGACGCATTTTTAACTACACTTTCTTTTTGCATTTGGATAGTTTAATTTTTAAAGATGATGATAGGAGTTTAAAAAAAAAAATCCTAATTCAAGCCTGGCATCAGTATCCAAAAGATTTTAAAATCTGTGGGTTCAATGGCATCTGAAAGTGTGACACTTCTGTTTTTGGCCCCCTAGCCTCTCCCAGCAGCTCAGAAAGAAAGTCCAGACGATTCAGGCTTCTGTCCTCACGCAGTGGATCCAGAGAGGAGTCTGGGATAGAGCGGGAGGGACCAGTCAGTCCCAAGCATGTTCCTGTGGTGGAACAAGAGGCTGCCTCCATCTTTAAAGAAAGATTTGTTCCTCCAGAGCTCAGCATTTGGGATTTTTTTATTGCCAAGGTAAAAGAAAAATAAAAAAATGGCAGTTACAATACTTTTTTTTACTCCTGTGAGTTTAGCCTGAATGAGTTTGTTTTTCATTAGCATGATGTTTCATTGTTACGATCCATATATGGTTTAATAATATAACAATAACAGTTTACTAACGACCTCTTCATCTATGTCATTGCACTCGTGTATCTTTTAGCCTTTTCTGCCACCATCGGAAAACAGAATCGAGTACGACTCTGAGGAGAGCCAGGGCAGTCAAGATGAAGACGAGGGTGACGATGACTTTGAAGACGTTTTTGACCCCAACTCTCCACGGAGAGAGCATTCAAATCACAATTCATACAGGTAATGACCCGGCACTGAGTAGGCATTAAAGCAAACAGTGACTCCATTCACTCAGCTTCACCTCACATTCAAAACCGACTGAAGAGAACCTGCACGTCTTTTCATCTTTAATGTCTGTCTGGAGACCATTCACTTACGCTGCCTCTGAATTTCACCTCAGAGGTTCCAGTTTTTTTAATGGAACTTTGAAACCACCGACAGTGTTTATCCTTAAAACCCTGATTTGTAACTGCTTCTTCTCCTAGTTGGTGTTTAATGCGGCTGTCCATGGTTCAGCTGGTGCTGGTCAATCTGAAGTCCTTTTACCCAATGGCAGGATATGATCTTTTAGGTAAATACACCACCTACCCTCTAATATGTTAACATCCAGGAGCTATATCAGTGTGTCTGTTTTCTGCCTGTGTCTATTTAACACAGATCTGCCTGTGGCCTCTCCTCTGTGTCACGCTGTGCTGAAGACGCTGCAGCGCTGGGAGCAGGTGTTACAGAAAAGACTGGAGATCTTCGGAGGGCCTCCTCCCAAATACATCTCCACACACGTCCAGGATGAGACGCCTGGCCCCGCACTGCTCAGACACAAAATCTTGTTTGAACCATCCAACACCCCATTCAGGTACCAAGGACATCAGTCACGCTCATTGAACCAAGTTCAATAAACGTGAATGAGGAAGTTGAATGTTGTATATTTAATTAGAAACGTGTCAGCCATAGTGTTTTTGTTGATGAGCATATTGTGAACAGTGATTTGTCCATTGTGATACCCCTTCAAGTTTTTAAGTACACCTTTCAGACATCATGGATTCATCTAAAAATGTTGCAACAAGTTTTAACTTGATGGTGTGTTTCTGGGGTTGTGTAATATGAATATTACACACCATAGGGATTTATTGTTCTTGGAACACCATTGTGCATGTGAATTGGCTGTATCTTGCCTTAAGCTCGAATCAAAAATAATATATTTTTTAACACATTTGGTTGTGCTTCAGTAAACTGACGGATTAAATGAGCATAACTGTTAATATGCAGGAGATGCTCTTCTCCTTCCAGGACCAGCCACCATTCAGCGCTGCCGGTGAAACGTTTGTGGCAGTTTCTGGTCAAGCAGGACGGAGTGCAGGAGACGTTCATTAGAAGCATCTTCACCAACAAACGGGATCCGAACGAGGTACACCATGTTCACAGCATATCTGACCCCCTGCAACGACTGTCTCCATGTTGCACAGCGAGCACGTTGTATTAATTGTCACTGAATAACACATTAACTGTTTTGCTATGATTCAATTCTACAGCACATCTCTGTATTTATCCCCCAAGCAAACTGCAGTGTTATTGCTTTTACATCTCTTTTGGCACATTTGTGCTTTTTTGTCCCGCATGCTGACCACATGTATTATTACCGCCTCCAGTTGCATGATGATGCTTTTAATTTGATTCAAATAATTACGCTCTGTTTGATTAACATTACAATAATTCAGTTTCTGTGTGTGTTTGCATGGTTCATCACCGGTTGTTATGTGTTGTGTGTGTTTGTGTGTGGATGTGTCTGCCCAATGCTGCTTCACCAAATCATTAAAGTCGGTTGAGGACCAGACTGGCAATATGAAATGTTCAGTGATGGAGGAGACAGGAAACAATCAGGTACTGTTACTTTAGATAAGTCTTGTTCATGAGCGATATTGGAATGGCATGGTGATGGAATTAACCTCAGAACCTTTTTACAGAACATTCTAATGGAATATTGTGGGAAATATATGAATATATAAATGATTAATGAAATATCAGTGAGTTTAAAAACACATTTCTGAAAGAATCAAAGATATTGTACCAGGAAAAAGATTTCGAGCAACCACCTCAGGCTAAAAGAGACCTTGTTTTATCTGGGAGTTTTGTAACCATGCTTATAAAATTGTGTGCTGCAACATCAGACTTTTCAATGATGAAATCATCTGTGATGTTGTCATCACTGAAAGCAGGTTTCTTCCCAAAAGACCATTGAGTAAACAAGTCATTCTCTGTATAGATGTTGTGAAACCTTGTGAAACTCTTTCATGCACCTATTATTTACCTACAGTAGAGTAAACGTTGCTTGTCACTTATAACCTGAAAAGAATTGAAATTGTGGACTTTTTTTCAAGGCTATGAACGATGAATGTCCCTCCCAGTGCTTGGTATTAATCTTGCATTTAGCAGTGTAAATGTTTATGTGAATGTGAGCCATACATCTTAAATTGCACTGTACACTGATGCTTCGTAGAGGTTTCTAATCTTCTGGCTCCTGCTGTGCAAGCTGCCATGTTATAGTAACTCCATTTGGCTCAGTGTTAATTAACCCACTTTCTCAGAGGACAAGCTATGGAGCTGAATAGCTTCTGATTAATGGGCCCCGCACTGTCGCAGGGGATCTGAGCGTGTTCGCGGCAAAAATGCCAAACCACCATATTTAGGTTTCTGCAAGTCAAGTTCTACTTTATTCTGTCTGACAGCAAAAGACGTGATCTTTTCTTCTTGAATAAAAGCGTTAAGACCTTAATTCAGTCTCATGCTTAAAGGATGCCTGGTTCATCTCAGTAATTTTGGCATCAAAATGTAAGAGCTAAGACACAATATAGCATACTCTGCTGCCACGGCATACATCCCATAGGACCTATATGGTTCAGTCTGTGCTTGTGCTCATTGCTCAAGGGCTGTTGTGTTCGTGCTATCGAATGGCACCAACCTACTTAGTATGTGTCAGCCGCGGTGGTTAATACTGCGTGGCCTGTGCACCTCTTCTCTTAATGGCAGAAACATTGAAACATAGGAAGTCGAGCCAGAGGCTTGATTCTTTTCTAACATCAGCTGTTAGCGTCAATTTTAGTTGTTTAGCTTCCATGGATCCTGTCAGGTCACTGTAGCATGAAGAGAGTGTATCATGGCAGCTAATGTTCACCAAGCTTATTCAGCTTGTTGCATGCGTGTGTTTGTTCCTCTGTGCAGACAGGGTCAGAGCTGGGCTCCCTTGGAGGAAAAGCACGCATCATCCACAAAGAATCTGACATCATCACAGCGTTTGCCATCAACAAGGTACAACTCTTTTACACAGACGTCCCTGGAGAACACTGTTTACTTTGAGAGAAACCTGGGGATACTGTCCTCCTCTTCATTGATAAAAGCAAAAGATTGGAAGGTTTTTTTGTGATCATAAGAAAACACACAGTCCATCTGTCCTCAGGATCTTCTTCCTTCTCAAATGTTGCCTTTACATTCTCGTGTTTTCTCTTCCTCTGCCCTCCTCACATTTACAATCTCCTGTTGCTGTGCTCTTCTCACAGGCAAACCGCAATTGTCTAGTCATGGCCTCCGCACGTGACATTCAAGAGCTGGATGTGTCATCCATCTTGGCCACACAAATTTTGACATGGATAGACGATGATGATGCTGAGGCCAAAGGGTAAGAGCCCTGTGCGTGTGCTGACTGTACTCGATGAATAATATCAACTCACCTTTTCACCCTCATCCGAGCAGAGCTAGATTGAGTGCGGCCATGGGATGAAGTGATTGGTTCAGTCAAGGGTGTGTAGGTGGTGAACATATGTGTAATGTGTATGAGTGCTCACCATAATCTATATCCATATGTGTGTGTGTATAGTTTCAGAGATTGTCTCAAACCAAAGGCGCTTGTATGCTCTTCTTCTAGTCTGAAAAGCTCAATAAAGGCACTGAACATCGCTGCATCTGTCTTTGAAATAAAAACCAGAATCTGTTATCACGTCATGAAAGTGTTTGTCTAATTATTTTTTGTAGCGCTGGAGGTGATGACTTCCTGGTAGTCCATGCGCGTGACGACTTCGCCGCCCTCCACGGCACCACGCCATACACCCACAGCAGCCCCGGAACACCCATCAACATGCCGTGGCTGGGCGGTCTGCAGACAGGCCGGGGTGCAGCCATGGTGAGTTCTTCACCTGCGTCATGATAATTATCTGAGTCAAAATGTTTTTTAGTTTCTTTTGGTCAGATAGATACTTCTAATATAGTTGTCATATAAAAAGTAACTGGCATATTTATAGGTAAACAAATGTGCATCCATCAGACTGTTTTATTTTTATTCATAATGTCACAGTGTTTGCAGTGTGCACAGAAAACACACATTGCTTTTAGCTTGAACGTCTTCACCAACAGATGATAAAATGACAAAAAGCGAAGCTGATAATTCGTCTTTGTCTCAGCTCAGTGGCTTGAAACCCTCGTGGCTGCAAACACAAGATGTCCTCATCGATTTACTAAGGCTTTATGATGCTGTTGACTGCTGTAGCTCATGAGGCCAGAGCTCTGTCTTTTCCTGCTATTTTTAATGAAAAGTCTGTGAAAGCCGTTTCTCTAAAGCAGCCAAACTTGGCGAGAGCAGCGTGGAGGGAGATTGATTTGGTTCTGGTGGTTGCGGTGTCTCTGAATGGAGCGGCACTGAGTCATGTTTGTTGATATTTACCAGTTTGCTCATTGCTCTCGATATGCTGTCTGGACTGAGAACTGCTCTGCAGCGTGATTATTTCTCAGTACAACAGTTTGCTCAAGGTTGAAGGAGAATACAATCTTCACTTGAGCTCCATTCATTCAGCACCAACAACTTAGATTATTCCAGGACACGTAGCAGAGTGGAGGGCTTCCAGTGTTATAGAGAGAAACCCAACAGATCCCACAGTCAGAAAACTGGAGGTTTGAGTTAAACCCTTGAACATCCAGGAATATTGGTTGTCAGTAATATTCTATATGCAATATGCAATGTTGGACCGCAGTGTACAGTTTCCACAATGTGAAATATGACCGTTTGCCATATTGAAAGTTCAGTAACAATCTCCTCCTCTTCCTCCTCTTTACTTCTCCCAGATGATCAAGAGAAACATCAATAATGTCAGAAGAATGACCTCGCATCCCACGCTGCCTTACTGTAAGTAAAATGTCTGTGAGTGGATTAGAGAAATGAGATGTTTAATCCAGGCGTCATATTTTCTCTTTTAGAAAAGAGAAGAGGCTTCTGGGGACGATAACATCAGCCGATAAAGGTTCTCCTGTGTAGACATTTAAAAAGATGCAGAGAGTATTTGCTCTGGTCTCAGTTCTGCTGTTGATTTAGAAAAAGTATGAGTGAGCCCCACGCTCTGTTGTATATTCAGTTAAACTGCAGGGTGGCCATTCTCTTGTTTGAATGCTGATTGTCAGAAGTCAGGTTTGGAGAAGCATGATCAGTTTAATGATTCCTTCATGAAGTATTAAACTGATCATTTTGGAACAAACAAATGACAAAACCAGAAGAAAATGAGCCAAATTGATTTCATGTCTTTCATCTCCCGTTGAACAGACCTGACGGGCGCTCAGGACGGTAGCGTGCGGATGTTCGAGTGGGGCCACTCCCAGCAGATCATCTGCTTCAGAAGTCCTGGAAACTCCAGAGTCACCAGGATACGATTCAACCACCAGGGCAACAAGGTAACAGAGCCGAGCTCGGCTGGGAACAGTCTGTCACCGGCACGCACGCCAGATTATATTTAGCTCCGCAGACGACATCTTGATGTGCGCCTGTTCCTGCATGGAACAACATTTTTTAAGTCGGCTCACAACCTTACCAACCAGACGTGAACCACAGCGGGGGGGGTTTGGCTTGAGCACACGTTGTTCTTCATCTGAGTGACTCATCGCTCTGACCTCAGGCACTCGCCTCGAGCTAATAATATTCTCAGATGGTGCCTCTCCTGTGCCAGTACCACCCTCTCTGCCTGCTCTGACCAGGAGTTAAATACGCTTTGAAAACATTCGGTTGGACGGGACATGCCGAGCTCTTTGCTGTGGTTATATAAGCGGGGCTTGATCTTATGAGGCCGCTGACATTTTTTCTGGGAAAGTAATTTGAGCAAATCACCTGAAGGGAATGATGGTTCTCAGTTGTGTGCAAACAGAGGGCGATGCGTGTCTGAAGCTGAATGAAGTGTAACTCTCATCTCTCTCACTGTTTTGTGTAGTTTGGTATCGTCGATGGAGACGGAGGTTTGAGTCTCTGGCAGACCAACACAAGTGGGAATGCACCCAAACCTTTCCTGGTAAGACATGTGAAGAGCTCATTCATGTGATGGCTTTTATTTTTCCCAGAGCGTTGTTCCACCATTTTCTTCCTGTCGCTCTCATCTTTTCTCTCTCTTCTCCATCTCGATTACTGTCGCTTTAATTAACCATCCGCTCTGTCTCTGTCTGCCAGACGCTGCAGTGCCACAACAAGACGGCTCATGACTTTGTCTTTGTGGGCTCCTCCTCCCTCATCGCCACTGCAGGTCTTTCAACAGACAACAGGTAAAAAAAAAAGATAAAGTGGAATTTTGGCTCCAATCCTCAAATTTCCCCTGAAATCCTGTGCCATTTAACTCCTCTGTGCTGTGGCCAACAGGAATAATGATGTAGCGTGATTCACATGTTGGAATCTGGACAGTTACGTGGTTATTTTTGACTTCACAGGAACGTGTGTTTGTGGGACACTCTGGTGACTCCTGCTAACAGCCTCGCACATGGTAAGACACAGCTCGGAAAGTAAAAAAACAACGCTGTGAGGAATCAGCACTGGAACTGTTTCATCAATAAGCTAATCGATAGAAATAATCTACAGAAATCCTGAGGTTTGTCTTGATATTTCATTGACCAAACGGGGGAAAATAACCGGCAGTATAATCAATAATGAAACACTTTTATTTCCCATTTATTTTAATCCTGTATGTCTCATCTCTCTCAGCTTTCTGCTGCCACGAGTCCGGCGCCACCGTGCTCGCCATGGCCCCCCGACAGCAGTTGCTGATCACGGGCGGGAGGAAAGGCTGGATCAGTGTCCTGGAGCTTCCCCACAGGCACCAGCGTCAGAGCTTCCAGGCCCATGACTCTCCGGTCAAAGCTCTGGCCGTCGATGTGATCGAGGACTGCTTCATCAGTGGATCAGCTGAGGGCAACATCAAGGTATTCCCACTGACCTTCTATACTTTGCATTAACGAATGCAGTTTGTTGTTGATGACTTTCAAGGTCGGTTTACTCTGCGGAGACTTACGCAGGGAAAGAACTTCTCATACGTTTTACAAGGTCAGAGCCGTAATGACGTGTCCGCTGCACAAAGTGAGCACATCCGGACAGAACTGTCCCGCACCCAGGTGTGAATGTTTCCTGTCTCCTGCACATCGACTGCTGCACTCATCCGTGGACAGAGACTCTCCCTCACGTGAGGAATGCAGCAGGAGGTCGTCTGGGTTCACAGTTCACAGCTATATGGACATTTACTGAACGTTCAGGGGACAGAGCAGTAGGACATGATGATGAAATTCTCCTGTGGAGAGTTTTGGTGTAGAGCTTCTACCGTTGGCCTAAGACGACACGTCTCCTTCTTTATTTTAGTTTATCATGAAGTGACTCACTCACTGTGTCACTGTGGCTTCTCTAGATATTTTCTGGCTGTATTATCATGTGAGCTCTCTCAGACATTTTGATGTTTGGAGCAGCTGACCCTGACATGACGCCCCTCCGTGAAATTTCAGGAAAGCGTCTAAAGTCACGAGAAACGACGGAACATCTGTGATAACGCAGCTGCTCAGAACAATGGTCTGAAAGATTTAGAGTAAAAGGTTTAAAAGGGAAAGTGTTTTGACAGATGTGACCATCTTTAGACAATTCATATCTTTAAACGTTCGGACATGTTGGGACAGACCGCTCAGCTGTTCCGACCAGCCACAGTGCCACGCAGATGTTTTGGGAATGCTGTGGTGAAAACATCTGCTTGAAATTCAAACGGCCTCAGTTCTGCATGATTGCTCAGAAAAAAAAATCTCCAGAGCTGCGTGTGATGGTAACTCATCTCGTCTCAAGTTGTTAATTGTATAGCGGCCAAATGAAAATGTCACATGGTGCGCTGCACATTTCTAAGCTTTTAAAGAGTTTGATTAGAGCCTGTGGAAGATTAACTAATATACACAGAGTGAAGTCTACGATGAACCTAATCAAATAATAACGCTCCCAGGCTGGGAATAGGAATCAAACAATGCAAGTTGCTCAGAGCTAATCGTGCATCTCAGCGGACGCTCATCTCCTGTTCACAGCTTCCAAGTTGTTCTGGGGGCGAATAGACGTGAACGATAACAGAGCTCATAGTTCACGGTTTTTAACTGTCAACAAATTCTGTGAAGAGACCAGCGCAGCAACTTTATAACACCCCACACACAGTGTCACTCAGACCAGGTCATTTAGTGACCGAGCCTTTAAGAACAGTTCATGACAGCTCCAGGAAAGTGAAGCATAGGTCATAAACCCTGCCTCCTCCATGTTTGTGGTTGACAGGATTATTTTTGGATTCATTTGTCGATAGTGGGAGGAAGTGGAGACGTGTCGGCCATCTATTCACCCAGGCGGTAGTACGACTGACCTGCAGACTCTGACGTCACTGGGGAGATGGACCTAACGCACCAAATAGATCAAAGAGACAGTGATGACACAGACTTATTCAGTTTGGCTCTTTTCAAAGGATTTAGCTGCTCTTTCTTTAGTGCCGTTTAAAACATCGGACAGATCGTCACCACATAAATTGTCTCTGAGTTGCATGAACTTGTTTCCCCCCCCCTCAGGTCTGGAGCCTGGCCACGCAGTGTCTCCTCTTCTCGTTTCCAAACGAGCACGCTCGCCAGTCGCTGTTCAGGAACCTCGGCACGGGCGTCATGCAGATCGAGGTGGGGCCGGCCAAACACATTTTCTCCTGCGGCGCCGACGGGACCATGAAGCTGAGGGTCCTCCCCAACCGCTACAGCGTCGGCAACAACAACAACAACCACAGCAACCTCAAGAACGATGTTAAATTCATCATATAGACGGAAACAGGACTGAATAATGTGAAGTCTGATTCATGACGGAGTTTCTGGAACTATCATGAACTCTACCTTCATCCTGGAACGTCGGTTCACGTTTGGGGAACGAGGCTGAGACGAAAACAAGGAAAACTTTTTAAATGAAGAAAGGAATTGGGATTGGAGGACTTTGACAGAGTGAGAGTGTTTTGCTTGAATCGGGGTTTTTTTTCCCTGAGAGTGAAATGAACACATCTGTTGCTGTGTGGAGCTCAGCATCACGGCTGACCAAACGCGCTTCAAACTGTCGTGGAAGTTAAAGTGGGCACAGTCAGAATAAAAACGACCCAGCAGGAGATTCTCCCAAACAAACTGTCGCTTCAGCGCCTGCGGACGAGCACACGGAGCCTTCATTTGCACAGGAAGCGAAGCTGTAGGAGCAGGAAGCGGCTGAAGAGTCCGAGCGGCTCAGGCAAGCCTCAGCTTCTCTTCATGTTAGCGAAGCTCCTCTGGAGTCACTGCTGGAGCGCTCAGTCCGTGCAGCAGACTGCAGGCGGAGCATCGCACAGATCCGTGATCCCTGTAACGGGATTAAACGTGTGGGGGGTACAACACTGCCCAACCTGAACCTCAGCACAATGCAGCCGCCAGACCGGCGGACAGTCGTACAAAGCACATTGGCTCCGGACACGTTCTCGTGCCCTCGTACAAGAAGAAGCTCAGTTTGAGGCTCAGCTGTTACTCGCGACAGGAATCACACGTCAGTTTCACATCACCATCACTCTGTCGCTCTCCCGTGTGGCTGATGGGATTTAACAACCTGAGTTGAGTTGACATGAACAAATCAGGCGTTATGATTCAAATGTTTCATAAAACTAAAACTGCAGTTTTAGAAAGTCAGTTTTTTTTTTTTTTCTTTCTGGGAGTCAATAGATGAGAAGATTGATGCTGCTCATGTACGATGCTACGGCCGATAGCATCTTAGCTTCGCTCAGCTTACTTTAGCCTAAAGACAGTTAGCTTAGCCTTGATGTAAGAAATCTGCACCTAGAAGTTCACGACAATGTAACATGTTGAGGTCGTTTAAAACCACATTTTAGCAGTTTTACAGTCAGATGATTTCATGTCTCTGTTGCCTTATAATTATTACTTTTATGACTTTTGGCAAAGTTGCATTAAACACGAGATTTCACTTGACATGAGCAGATGTGACCTTTGACCTGGAAGGAGCCACAGCAACAGCCCTATTTTTTTTAGGGTGTATGTTTTTATATTTTCCGAAATTAAAATAACCAAATTCTCAAGTGGCACCTCCTGCTTTCTGTAAGCCAGTGGATTCTGTGACAACCTCTTAAAAACACAAGAAAGGTTAAAAAGAAAGGTTTCAGATTTATAAGAAAAATCCCTTTTATGAGTATTTTCAGAGTGAGTTGTACCAAATCTAACCATGAAACAACACGCTGCAGGGGTGCAGAGCGACTTTGATGCTGATCATCGTCAATCTGCCACTGTTTTCAGAACATCTGCACCAACGTTTGTAAAAGAATGCAAACTGAACAAGTCCAGGTTATAAAATAAATCCTTCCCAATCATTTTCTACCAAATCTGCAGCTGTAACAGCCACAGATGAGCGTGACGGTCTTCTCACCTTCTGCAACAGAAAGTGAAAGAAAAAAAAAAAAAAACATATCTCCCAAAATGTCACTTGCTTTACCGCAGGTTTGCACACATGCCGTGGCTCAGTGTTTCATGCACCATTTCACTTTTTGCACATCAGAATTAAGCTCAATGTATTGTGATGTAGGTACAAGTACAAGGCTGGAGTCAGCCAGTCATAATATTACAGTATATAGTAGGATGTGTGTTTATCCTGGCCTAGATTTAATAAGTGGTATTATTACTATCATTATATTATTAAGTGTCCTTACTCTCCAACTGCTGCTGTTGGTCCTGATGATTTTGATCCTTACTGAGAAGTTATGTTGGACAAATGAGCTTTAGTTTGAGGCTGCATTTGGAACAGTGGGACACCAGCGTCATGTTTTGACGTGTCGGATATTAAGCTCATAAACACACAGCAGGATGTGATGCTGTAGACAATGAACTGGGTTCGGAGGTTTTAACGGATTTCCCATTTTGTTTCATCAACTCCAAACTTTCATTTCCCACACAGTGATTGAAAACTGCCTCGGAAACAATATTGTTTTTCTTGAAGTAATATTCACTTTATTAACAAACAAACTTTATCTGGTTTGACTTTCACTTGTTTGTGGGGGTTTTTTTTTTAATCATCCGAACACAGCACGTTGCCTTCAGCTCCTGCTGGGAAAGTGTAACTCGGGCCGGTGTGTCTGTGGCAGCGAAGCGTGAAGGAGTGGAATAATAAGCCGTGAAAACGACCCACAGACTCCTGTTGTGCTGCTGCTGGGAAACACGGACATTGGCTTTGATTTCAGGGAGACAAGCTGAGGAAAAGCTTTTAGGTGAAGCAGATTTATTGCAGTCGTGTAAATACAGTGATCCACGAACGCAGCTTCTCATATTAACGACCTATTAATAACGACTAGTTGTAGATAATCAGAAGCCACTTTATGAAGAATATAATTCTATAGAGATATTTATGGAACATGTGCATATTTAGGAGACTAATTGACCAGATGTCATCTTATTTCCTGCTCTTCTCTTTCTCTTTTTTTCTTCTGTTTTTGTTCTGTTTTGTGTGTGATTTTTGTTCTTCCCCCCACGAATCAAAGTGCTTGGAGGTTGATGAGAGAATAAATCCATTTTATCAAAAATAAAACCACGTGTGCTCCGCAGAAAACTGGAGAATAAAATCATTTTTTTAATCAAATCCTGCTTCTTATTTTCTTCTCTCTGCTTCATTGGAAATTATGGAAACTTTGCTTCCTAGAAATGTGAATTTGATCAGATGATTCTAATTTTATAATGAAGATAATGTGTAAATCGATGTATTATATACAGACAATGTTCCAGTGTAATAAAAAAATAATAATTAACATGAGCAGGTGTGTGATTATTCCTTTAAAAAAAAAAACAGAAACTACACTCACACTTCATTGTTTGATTCCTCCAACTCTCTTAGGGGAAACATCAACTCTTCAGCTGCTAAATGCTCTGAAATGTTTCCAGTGTTTGTTTGCTGACCTGGTCCTGTTCTCCAGTTTTTTAGAGCTTCTCTGGTAAAAAATAAAAATAAAAACAAGCTTCATGTCACAGACAAACAAAACTCGAGCAGTGACAGTGAAACAAAAACTCAGCTCCAGGTCATAAACCTGAGGGTTGGTTTGTTGGTTTGAGAAATACTGAGTCATTCATTGTCATCTTCAAGTTCTCATCAATAACGAATTGTAAAGAAATCTCTTATGAATTATTTTATTGTCAAAAAAGTGCAATATTTCAATTGCATTGAAATTATCTCACAGTTATTCTATTTATTATTTTACATTTCAAAGCTTCTGCTGTGAATTAGTATTCATGGAATAAGCCAGTGTTGAATCATCAGTTTGGAATTGAATCTTTCTCACATCACTCAGAATTTCATTTATGAGAGGCAAGAGTCTGCAGCAGAAAGGTAATATTCATACAAGAATAAATCCTCTTCTGGCTGACAGACTTATCTCAGGAATTTAGAAAAATAAACAAGAAATGACTGGGGGCGGAGTTAGGATCACCCGATGAAACAAGGTTGTTGTCAGTAGCTGAATTGAAAAGTTAAACATCTTAAGCATTTCTCAGTTTCCATCTCTATCTGACCAGTGTCTCAGTGAGAAGGTGGTGTTAATCTTACTGGGTCAAATCCTGGAAGCACACAGGACAGGACGGTAGGAGTGGACAGGCGGAAAGCGTTGGCTGCTCGCTCCAGGAGTCATCGCTGTGCTTGGCTGGGCGGCTCACAGCTTGGCGTGGTCCTTCAGGATGACCTCCAGCTTCTGACTCAGCATGATGTTCCCTCTCACCTTCAGCTTGCCAGAGAAGAACGCCTGACGGACACAACAAACACACGTGACTCTTTCTAACCGGTCGTCTGTGGAGTGTCTGAGCTCGCAGGGTGAAGACAGACTGAGCGCCTGCAGCTCAGACTTCACACCAACACCAGCAAGCCTGGACTCTGGAAAGCACGGCCATTGTTGCTTTAGCAACTGAAGAATGGGTTGGCATTGGTTCACAGCTTGGGGTGGGGGGCAGTAACATCTCTAATGGCGAGCTGAACGCTGACGATGAGCGCCGCCGTTCTCACTTTAACAATCAATCAGGCGAGGACGACAGTTGACAGTGTCGCTTTCAACCCCACCAGCTAATCTTTCATCAACGGAGCGGCTGGGAAACACCCTGCCTGAGGGACCCGCAGCACTGACGCAATTTGTAAAGAACGACACGCACGAGCCACAGATCAATATCGAGGGCTCCAGGAAGCATATAAATTGTGTACAGTGACGGCCTCTTCCTGCGACAGCTGAGATGCTGCAGACATATTAAGCAGCGCGGATTGATCACTGGGAGCTTTCTGAACTCCGTTTGATGGATCACTGACTTCCTTTTTCATTTTTTTTTCTTTGACATGATGAGATCAAGCGAGGACTCAGATCTGAAAAAGTCTCTCAAAGACACTTTCACTTTCAAGACAGGGTTTATGAAACATGACATTTGATTATTTAACGACTTGTTCCGTCAGGGCCTTTCTGTGTCTGTTTTACAGAACTTTCTTTAAAATACTTCCTATATAGATATTGTAGTAATGTGCACGTATTGTACACAAACCTCCTGTTCGATTGCATCTGATCTGTCTCTGAATGTGTATGCTTTTCTATTATCAATCAGAGAATCTCCCCAGTGATTAATTATGTCCGATTTGACGAGCTTCCTGTCTCTCACCTTCTGAGGGTTGAGTTTGCCCTGCACCACCTCCATGAAGTCTTCATCGGACACTGTGATGGTCACGTCCGGCTTCCCACTGTACGGGCCTCGGTGCAGGGAGCCGCCGCCATTCTTCAGATCGATGGCTACGGGACGACAGCAGGAGGAAAGCAAACTCAGAGACAGATGATGAAATCACAAACACCTGACAACGCTTCGCTCTCCCCGGGTCGACCGGGCGTCGCTGCTTCACCTCCACGTCTCACTCCCGCTCTGGAGTTCTTATTCGCTCATTAGCTCAGATCACCTGCTAGTTTTCGTGGTTTGTTTGCCAGCTTGTTAGCAAAATGACATTCCGGGTCAAATTAGGTTGTCAACTTTAAAGCTCACGCTCGTATTTCAGCCTCAGTTTCACGAGGCAGCGTCACTTCTGACTGAGTTCTGAGTGTGAGAGAAGAGCTGACGACTGGTGACATGTTCAGACCCGAGGAGGAAAACACCAACACCAACAAATGGGAGGTTTGAGGTGTTTCTGATCCTTTCTGCAGTCTGTTCTGACTCAGTGAGCCTGTGCAAGTTTGAGAGATTCGTTCATGGACCTTTCCTTCCTCTGAGGAACATGTTTTGGTTTCATGAAGCCGCCCCTTAATGCTGCAATAAATCCACAGAGCCCTCCTCTGGAAGACACAGATGGAGACGGAGATCTTTGAGGTGTCTGCTGTTTTCAACAAGTTCATTTCTAGACACAAGTTAAAAGCTGTTAAGACTGCAGTGAATCCAATTTTACACATGTGAAAAGCACGACAGACATCAAGGAAGATCTTGAATTTCCCCCCATTTGGAGATAAGAATCAGCACTTACTCCACTGTGCAGCGTTCTTGCCCTCTTTCGTGATCTCCCAGGCGAACACTGCATTCACCTTCTTCACCAACTCTGAGCCCAGGTCCTTAATACGACGCCCGATCTCTGCAAACACCAGCTCACTCTGAAGCCCGGCTCCCTGCATTAAGGTCGACGCACGCACACACGTCACAAGAGCCCATACTTCGACATAAACCAGCTCAATCTTTTGCCTCACAACAAATCTAGAGGATGTTACCGGACTGAGATTTTCTGGAGAAGCGTCCGCTGCAGGATGTAAATCCACGTAAGCCCCTGATAACACGACAGCGTCCGTCTCCTTCACCTGGCCCGAGGAGCAGAGCAGGGATCAGGAACGACAGCACAGAGATTCAGACTCTTGAAATCCACAGTGGAAGCTGAACACTGACTTTGCACTGGATGTGAATCCTGTTTCCTTCCTTCCACATCTCGGTCTGCAGAGCCTGACCGGGCAGCACCGGCTTCACAAAGCGAACCTGGGCGAGACAGGACAGTGGAGTCAATGGACCTCTAATGAAAATGGTTCTATAAAATTAAACTTGATGAAAGCCGAGCCGTTTATCAGCCCCTGACAGATTAACTCCATGAAGAGACCACGCTCCCAAAGATTCTTTCTTCTTCTTCTTACAAATTAAAAGCTTAAAACCGAAAATGTCAATTGGGGTCACGCAGGCACATTTTCATTCTTGCTCTAAAGCTCCGTGGGTTTCTTCTTTGAACTCTGCTCTTTGAAGAGTTGGGCTTATTAAATTCTCTTAATGGGGAAATCAGGGATTTTTCAACCTGGACCATGTGTATGCAGAGGTGTGTCCCAGACCCAGCTGCAGGTGGATCTACTGGACCCATCCCAAAGGTTTTACTTTATACAGTTTTCAATTCCACAACCACGTGTTTATAAAGCCTGACAAGTGTTTTTTAAATTCACTGGAAAGTTGCCACAGAGGAAACATGACAGCAAAGTAGTTTCTGGAGTTCCTCTAGAAACGGAGATGTACAGATATCAAATGCAACAGCGTCATCCGTCCAATCACGTTTTCAATATGAACGTCAAAAGGAATCAGTTTAACAGCCTGGGAGCAGATGAGAGAATATCATCAGGTGGGCGACAAAGGTTGCTTCAATCAAACTTAGTCTGACAGTGTGCAGGATGATTTCATTCCTTATTTTTCTCCTGCACACCTGAGGACTTCTTCTGTGCACGGACAGGAAACTGAGGATAAAGGATACCTTTAAACTCCTTGTTGAACCTTGCAGTTTTTTTGCAGGTCATGGTGATGATAGGAGAAACGAATCACATTCTCTCCTCTCTCATGCTCAGCAGCGCATGGACAGAGAAGAGCTGACTCACCTTGATGGCCTTGAACCTGGACGGATCGTTGTCGGCAAACTGCTTCAGGACGTGTCTGGCAGCGAAGCCGAACGAGCACAAGCCGTGAAGGATCGGAGCCTTGAAGCCTGAACAAAGAGCAGTAGGTTAAAGTTCGAAATGTAAGTTCAATTCAATTCAATTGTATTTATATAGCGCCAAGTCATAACAGACGTTATCTCAGGGCGCTTTACATATGAGTCAGATATGAAAACAGAGAGACCCAACTATCCCCACAACGAGCAAGCTCTATGGTGACTATGGAGAGGAAAAACTCCCTCGTCAACAGGAAGAAACCTCCAGCAGAACCAGGCTCAATGAGGGCGGTCATCTGCCTCGACCAGTTGGGGTGAGCAGAGAGAAGGAGGGAGAAGAGAGAGTGATAGTGGGGCGGGGGAGAGAGGGACAAGAGAGACATGGACAGTAATAACGATAATAATAATAATAATTCATTCATCTTCAATGGTCACTGGTCACTGGGTCGCAGGAGGTGCCCCAGTTCACAAATGTACAACTCTGTACATTCATACGATTAAGATGTTTAACTAAATGGACAGGACACATGAGGACACGCTGAGGAGCCGACGCCCACCTCCCATGGCAGCAAAGCTGGGGTCAATGTGTAGAGGGTTCCAGTCTCCACTCAGCCGGTACAGGGCGGCCTGCGAGCGCAGGGGACACACACATTAATCTATATCTAATTCATAAACCCCTGAACTTCTCATACACAAGTGTGCAATGAAATTAATTCATCATGAAGGCAACAGAAGAGGCACCTAAAATAAGAATGGCTTTGAAGTGATATAGTCATTTAAATTGCTCAGGGGATTTGGGTTTTTTTTTTATTCTTTTTTATTTTCTGCTGCACACACTGTCAGCATTCTCTTTCTTTTTTTTGGTCAAACCCTGTTCAACACTTTGCTATGGCATCTGAAACTTTATGGTTATCACACAGGTACAAAACATGGCGCTGTGTCGTCTGATTTATTCCGCAGCTCAAAACCACACACACACACACACACTCACTTGGTCTCTGGTGGTGGAATCAATCACCACAGCATCTGGTGCCCGCTGAGGTGGCGGCACAGCAACCTGCACCAAAACACACATGAGGCAACATATTAACGATAAATCTTATTTTCAGTAGATGTGACTGTTGCCAGTAAATTGCATTTTTACTTTAGCTTTGTCAGAGGTCCTCTTCCCTCCGAAGCCTCCAGCTCCGACCACAAACACGGAGAACTGGTTGAAGCAGAGCAGCTGGCCGTCACTGTACGTGTTCACTACAAAACAACACAACAGACTGTAACTAATGTCAGAGGATTCAGAGCCTTTACTTGTGTAAAGGCAGGAAAAACAACCAAAAAACATCTTTTATTAGAATATTAAACCAAGATCTAGTGATGTAGCCAACAGCGTTTCTATTTATTATTATCATATTTTTGGTTGATGTTACCCCAGAATTTATGTTTCATAACAATATTGAGTGATTTATGGTACAAATAAAACTGACTAACATTCCATTATTTACAAACAGAGTAAAGTTAATTTTGTCTTTTTTAATAGGCACAATGAGATGAGGCGACCCTGTTTGTTTTTAACATCCTCAACCATGAAGAGACGACCGTTGCCTTTGTCTGCAACTCCCCGATTGGTGTGTATCTCAAGCGCACGCTTGAGGACTCACATGCACATCCACACAAACACAACCAGCTCCAGGCTACAACACTGATCAATAGCAAGCGAAGGCCAGGGAAGAGGATGGCTGCCTGTGGCACATACTGATTGTGTTTTAGGAGGAAGGAAATGTATTCAATGCATTTGTTAAGCCAAGGATATGCAGGCTGCGTTCAGCTGCAGTAGAATTCAAGACTTACGGTGTTAACTGCAGTGGAGTAAAAAGCTTATTTATCTAAATAAGCAAAGTGTAAAATATAGAAGGGGAAAACAGTGATGCAATGGCTGAAAACGGTGAGACGGTATTTAAGGTAATTCAATTCTGCCTGAAATATTTCAGTTATGTGTGTGTTTCATAGTGTTGCAGAAGTACAGGGG
This sequence comes from Pseudorhombus dupliciocellatus, assembly GCA_016785235.1. NCBI lineage: Eukaryota > Metazoa > Chordata > Actinopteri > Pleuronectiformes > Paralichthyidae > Pseudorhombus > Pseudorhombus dupliciocellatus. The sequence continues at coordinate 2,294,073 of JAFBJW010000137.1, read as the reverse complement.
ATGTTGACTTAATGGAGAATAAATCGCGTCTCCGCTCTGCGAGGATCGAGGGCGCTGACTGGTTTAGTGTGTCAAGAAATTACATAGATTTTATTCGCCCTCCTCAGGGGAACGTCAGGTCCCATGTTGTTTGTTTTAAGTCGGATTAATTATAGATCAGAGGGGTTTTAATATCATCCATCTCTATGGAAATGTCAAACAGAAATCTGAGGCCTTCTTATTCCATTATTTCAATCCCTGCAGACACAGACTGTAAATTATTTTTCATTAACTCAGAGACAACTGTCATGACGACACAGTGAAGCAGAGAAGCTCACCGTCCAAGAGGATGAGGGCTCCAGAGCCTTTGTCCAGCACGTCGGCCACAGTCGCCTCAGAGGTGAGCTCACCTAAAATCATGTTGCACAAATTTACTTCCACTTAAACCAAGTCTCTGCTTTAATCAAGCCAGTTGTGATATCAGTTAACTCGCTCTACACCACGCCACAGTTCATCAGGCAGAACAAAGAACTAAAATCACGTACAGCGATATTAATCAGAATAAAAGGACTAATGGAGGCTCTGATACAGATTAAATTATAATGTGAAATCTATGCTGAATGTCATGCAGTATTATGAGCAAAGATTGAAGTACCTGAGGTTGGCAGAGGCTTGTAAAGCTCCAGATACTGTTCTCCGTGCAGAACCTGACACAACACATCCCAACAGCTGTGACACATAATCACTCCACAGAGCCGAAGCCTCATTAGCAGTATTTGCATTTCTATTGTTAAAGAATGCGTGAAACAAACCATATGGACATACAAATACCGGCGCCACAAACACAGAAAGCATTCTAAACAATATGCATGTTTTTCCAACCTGTGTGAAATCTATGTTGAGTCCAGGGAGTGAGGCCAGCCCGCCATCCATCATGGCTGCCTGGGAGGGAATGACCCCAAAGGTGGGCAGGCAGCTGAAGTCGGGGTGGCCCTCGTACAGGTACCTACACGAAAATAATGTGAGAGGTTACAAGAACAGTTCATAATCACAGATGGCTGCACACAGCATGGATAGTGTTTTATTTCTCCCTCGGTAAATGTGCAGTTATCATATCGTTGACTTGTCAGGACCCCTGAGGCCGTTCTGCTCCGGAGCTCAAACACACTTTTAATGCACACCTGAGATGTTCTGGTTCTTTGGTCGACATGCCAACCCCCAGCGCGTAGAGGATACACTGCGTGTGGGTAAAGCTGAACGTGGTCGTCTGCAGTTTTTGTCCCACTGCCAAAGCCTGAGAGGAGAGGAAGAGGAGAGGATTTGAATGTTGACTTTGAGAGCAGGACATTAGAAAGTTATCCTTTAATTTAGACAAGAAAATGAACGCGCAATTTGAAGAGGTTGCAGAAAAGTAATAAGGTTCACCTCATGGTGGATTCGCTCGGCAGCTCAACCTCAAATGCTTGAATAAACGTTACACATACAGTGAGAGCGAGGACTGGGGCATAACACATAGATAAAACAGACACTGAAGGAATTAATTAACGGTGTGTTTGTACAGAAACATACATTAATATATTCTTGTACTGGTATGGCCACTGGCAAATATTTTTTCATGTCTGCAGTTTGGCAATATAACTGATGAAATACATAAAAATCCTGAAACTGAGCAGTTAGTTTTTTAGTCTCACTAGAATCAGTAGAAAGGGAAAAGACCGACCCAAGAAGAGCTCATTAAGAAATAAATACAGGTAGGACACAAAACTGAGTAAACATAGAATATGTGCAGCTCCAATTCCATAAAAAATACAGATATTCTATGATATTCACATTCCTGTCTTTGATTAGATATGCTTGACTTATAACACACCTCAATCAGAACAGACATTCATTTTTTAAGAAAATGTAAAGTTTCAAAATAAACGGGACAAACCCTCAAAATTAAATTAATTAATCTTGTTTACAAGATGCCTATAATATATACAGTTAAACGATAAATATTGTTACAAGGGATAACAGGGCACAGTTTAATCAAGCAGCATCTTTAAATCAGATAAATGATTTGTAAAGAAATATTCAGAAATATATTATTTATCCCACACAGCACAAACCAGAGACATATCTGTCACCAGGAGACCCATCACAGTCCCACAGCTATTCCTTTGTCATGGCCATATAATCAACCACTACATTGAGCTATTGTTAAAAATAAAATATGACACACGTGATGATTCATGCTCTGCATAGCACTCTCTCAGAGGAGATCAAAACTCAAGAGCGCCCGTGAGATGAGACCGTCACCTATGGATCTGGTAATGCTCACTTTGAGTTTCAACAGATTTAGGGCAATTTTTAGAGTTATTTCACTTGAATGATAATTACAAGCTGCAGCGTTTGATTCTAACAAAAAAAAAAAAAACACTTCACTGCGCAACAGTGCTTCTTCAAACTGCAGCCGAAAGATGATCCAACGGTTTAATCAACACTTGAGTACAAACTGTTTCAACCTCTGTGCAGCGAGCGAGCTGCACGAAACAAATGCAAACACAGCAAAGATGCACGCAGATCCAAGTCAGCCGAGGACACAATGATGTTTGTCTTGAGACTATAATGTGGCTCTGTTCCAAATCTCCAGTCCAGATAAACACAGACACGCTGAGAGAGACTCAGCGGAGAGGACAGCGATAGCACAGAGAACTGTATGACTGTACATCACCTAACGTTGTAAAGGCTGAACCACGATATTACTAAGGCAGCACAGTGGGAGCTGTTCATATCAAGTAAAAGGCATTTCAATAACAAAGTGAGTCACAGGCCTTTTTTTTTTTTTGAAGAAGAAGAAAAGACTCAAATACTTAGATGTCTGCTCCACATACTAATTTATTGAGTGTTGTTCAATCCTAACCAGCAGTAGCACTCATACTATGTTAGTGGATGGGAGAGGCTGAGTCAATGATGGGTATTAGGCAGAGCTCATCACACTGATTTCTGCACAAGTATTCATCTTATGAGTCAGTTTGGTTTTAACTACTTATCTCATGCTATAAAATGTGGGTGAAACATCAGCTGAGAGTGACTCATGATTGTGTGTATTGACACAGATTATACTATCATTAATTTAACTGTTATCATTGTGGTGTGAGTTTAATTAGGCATTATTTTTTAATGTGGTGATTAACTACAACAGTTTGTAAATATCTAGAGAATTAAAAACATAAAGGACGTTTGAGGAATATTAGATTGTACACTGTAGACATATGTATGATCATCTACTTAGAAAATGGTTTCTGTGGATGATTATTTGCCGTTATGGATTAATACTTGTGGCAAAACATATTCAAGCTACTCCTCCATGTAAGGCTTTAACCAGTTCACTTTCTGTGCATCAGTGAAAGGGAACACTGTGATTCATCCAAGGAGCCGTTGCAGCACTACTCTGCTCCAACATCTTTCTACGTAGCACTTTAAAAGCTAATTCAAGTCAGCACTTGTCTGGTGCATCACCATGTCATATTTACAAGAGAAATCAAAGTACTTGCGTCTGTTGCAGGGGCTTTGTCAGGAGGGTTATTATGGTCTCTGACAATGTGGTGGCATTAAAGAGTCATGGGCTGCCATGTTTTGAAACAGTCAGAGGTTACCGCTCCACACAAGTCATTATCATCCGACCGATACAAACACCGCCACGGTCTCTGACAGAGTGTAAGCAAATGAGGCTGAGTGCAACACTGACGGCCTTGAAGGAATAGTTGTGGTGGAAAAGATGTTTAAAGGTGCAGGGATCAGAAAACAATGAAGGAATAGACAAGAGGGAAAACGAGAACGGAGCCAAGAAAGTGCAAGTCATCATGTGTGCAGGGTTTACACCAGGGTAGGCGTCCTAACTCTTTCAAGTGTGAACACATGATGGGGAACCAGCACAGCTGCAATGGCCTATAGGATTATTTATTCACACTTTCACTGGTACAACCAAGTAGGGTGCAACAACAACACCTCATGAAATAATAAATTAAATTAAACCTTTATTCAGGTTTTCAGTGAGTTGATGTGCTTCCTTATAACGTAGCAGCAGAGGTGGTGTTCGCTGCAGGTCTGATGGCGCTGAATGAAACGCCAGAGAGAAGGATTTTACCTGCTCCTCAACAGTGGATTTTAGTAGATAGGTGTCTCAAGTCTCTCAAAAGGACACAAAGGCATTTTTCAATTGATATTCCAGCAGACAAGAGAAAATACTACCGGCTCTACCCCTCAGCCACTGTCACAGATGATAGCACTGTCACATACTCACAGGATTGATCCCCGAGGTCGAGGCCACACCAGCCGTTGGATTTGCATCGACGGCTCCCTCCGACTCAACTTGAGACAGCACAGTCACAACAGAGTGTAGAGACTCTGCACAAAAGGTAAGAGGTAGATGAGCGGAACTGCACAAAAAAAATACAGGATGCTGGGGCCACAAATAATTCACCCATTACATCTAACGAATGTGAATCTATAGCTGTAGAAAGTCAGAGATCTGTGTATATTAAACTAGCTCATTAATAATGCACCCATCAGATTACTTTTAGCCTGTTAAAATTAATAGCAGTCAGCATCAAATAACTACATTCAGAACTACAAAATGTCAGTTTGGTCCATGTCCAATCCTAACATGCAGGGCCTATGACTGCAACCAGCCACAAGGGGGCAGCACAGATGCTTTGGCTTCACTTTCAGGAGCCATCCTATCATCCACCTGTAAATATAAAGCTTCTGCCAGCCACCGGTTAGCTTAGCTTAGAAGAAGCACTTACAGTACTTACAGCATGTAAACAGCATAAACTCAAACAACGTGATTTATGCAGATTCAGCAACTGTTAACAGATTACATGGTTCTCGCTGTTCTGGGTTTGTACCCTCGTGGTTGAAAGCACTTGCTGTAAGTCGCTTTGGATAAAGGCTTCAGCTAAATATTATGTAATATAATGGGACGACAGAGGAGAAGACAACGAACAAGAAACAGAGAGAGACTGAGAAGACCACAGCTACTCCGTGGCAGCAGTTACAGAACAGAGGTAGCTGTAATAAGCTACAAACGAGGAGGCACAACAAAGTCATGCTAATGAGTCCAGCTTGCGCCCAGTGGGACTGCCGCCCCTGTTCAGTTTCTGTTAGCACTGCTGCCCTTTCTGCAAATGTACATCTGAGGGATGGAGGAGGTGGAGAGAAGTAATAATCTTTTGCCACCCTCTGGTTTGCATGAGATCTGTGGTAAACAACACTAGATGTGTTAATTCTCACGTCTTATTCACCCTCTTTCTTTCTGCATCTCATTCACCTGACGTCTTACACTCATCCCTGCAGGGCCACAACCAAACACTCTGAACACACAGGTAAAGTAAGGAGCTCAAAACATGTCAATTACTTCTATCCTACGGGATCTATTCCTTTTTCATTGCTATATCCACAACAGAGGTTATGTTATGTGTTTGTTAGTCAGCAGGATTCTACAAAATCTGGTTAACAAATGAAACTTGGTAGGAGCATGTTGTCTTGAACAGGTAAGAACCCGTTATAGTTTAGTGAGGTTGCAGATCACAGGGATCCAGGATCTTTTCCCCTTTAATACTGAGTGATTGGGCATTGAGCAACATTGAGTTAATTTCTCAGAGAATAATTCATGAGTGTTGATTTTTGTGTAGGGGGCTGATATTTATGAGCGTGTGCGACTTGGTGCAGATCCAAATTAAAATCTGGATCTTGTGAATTCAAATGTGGTTTCATAAGGGGACGTTTGGGGCATGGCAGAGGTATGGAGTGTACTGAGTGGCCTTCTATGTATATGATGGGTCTGATTACATTCATCTGCCTATGACTAAATATTCTGATTAAACTGGGAGTGAGTCAAACGAGTGCGAAAGCACACCAGCAAAATATGTTTGAAAACTGCCTTACTGGCCTTCATGTAAAAGTTGTGTGCGTCATCAATGGATTTAAGAAACATTATCACAAGTGGGGGCTCAGGAGAAATAGAATTCATACATACATTTTATGAGAGCTCATCATCATATTTACTGCAGAGTTTACATATTCATGTGTGTTTGTGTGCGTATGAAGAGGCATGTGACTGTGTACATAGATGTGCATTGTCACTCCTCTGTATGTACTGACCTTGTACAGATGAAGGCTTGGTGGCGTCTGTAAAATCACAGATTTCGTCCCACAGGTCCCTGACAGCCTCGACATTCATGGGTTGATTCTTCCGTCTCACAATGCGGCCCTGAGAACGCTCCCAGCGCACTGCACAAACGGACACACACAAAGAGAGAGGACGTCACGGAGAAACTCACGCACATTCAGCGTTGATGAAACACAGGCTAATGAATATCAGGGATGAATACTTGAAGAAGGGAAAAACACACAGTACTCACATTTACCAATCCAGCCTGCACCAACCTGAAAAGAGGACGGACATGAGCAGATGACCCACAGAAAATTATAGAATTATGTCATTAATAGTGGGAGCTACAGGCAGTACCTCCTGAAGAGAAAGAGAGAATGTGATTTTTTTCTTGCGTACCTCAAATAGTCCTCCATTTTCTTTGCATTGATCATGACAGAGCCAGAGGACCAGGGGAGCGACATACTCAGACTTCAGAGATTGCACAAGGTCTAAACAAAACAAAACGCATGAGGTAAAGTAACCTGTATTTTAATTTCACATTTATTTGAACATGAGTGCATGTGGCACAGTCTTTTACTTCCTGCTAAAGATTTAATACAAGACATCATATATTTGACAAAAAAAGAAAAGGCATTATGCTCCACTGCTCACTGAAATGTAAAGCAAGATGGGCTTTGTTGTTTGTTTTTAGAAAAGCCTGAGTCAGTGAAATGGGGAATTGAGTCATTTGCTAAGGTAAGGCCATTCTGTGACAGTTGGTGGAGCGTGGCGTGACAGATGCTGTAGGAGGCCAGCACTGCAGGACAACAAAACCATTCCTTTAATTTGTCACCAATACTGCTGTCAACAAGCTGCAGCCACCGAGCGTGCACTCTATACTCACGGTGGATAGACATTTATAAATACTGGGTTGTGCATATGTGTATATTCAACAGACATCAAGTTCACTGTATGCATCCTCCATCTTTTAACATGGGAATATAATTTCACGATCATGCTACCTTGCATTTTCTCTGCCCATCTAGAAGCACAGCTAACACTGTACAGTAAAATAAGGAGGGCAGATCTGCCTGTTCAAATCAGGAGCTGACGCATCCAAACTTTTAAAGCACTCACAGGGTGCATGATTTCATCATGGCTGTTGGAACAGAAAAAAAAACCCAGCTCTTGAATATTAGATGACAAATTTGCATGTCAAACGGGAGTGCTGTTGCCTCAAATTTTGTAAACCAATATTACATGGGAATTACATTATGCAGCTGCTCTTTAAAAGAAATTGTGGTTAAAATCCATTTGGCTATTTTGGCTTTACCACAAAACGTGAAAATGTGTGCACCTTAATAGCGAGCGGCACACCACAGAATGAATTATACAAACCGACCGCATGAAATTATTCATGTTGTCTAATCTCTGTGCCTACCTGGGGGCATGACAGTCTCAGTGAGTCGCGACCCTGCAACAGGGGCAATAGTGTTGCAGTGGATGTTGTACTTGCTTCCCTCGATGGCCAAGGTGTTTGCCAGGCCCAGCAGGCCCAGCTTGGCTGCGCTGTAGTTGGCCTGGCCGAAGTTACCATAGATGCCTGCGGCTGAAGCCGTCATGATGATTCTGGCCACAGACAACCGCAGGCAACAAGTCAGCGTTAATGCAAAGTGACAGGCATTGCTACGGAGTAACGGGAGACACAGACGGTCCCCCACACACATATAATCTCACAAAGCGGTACATACTTTTCATGCATGCGTACGTGTGTACACACATGTAAGCACCTAATCATGCAATATTACCCATTCTCTCTCACACACGCCAACATATACACACGCTACTTTATCACTGAAACAGACCTACAGTCCAGACATGCAGTCATTTTACTTAAACACTGCGAGTGCAGGCTATATGCAGAAATTAAAGTATGCATAGCAGAAGCGCAGACTTGTGCATATCATTTTGCTCTCCTGCAGAGAGTTCACTTCAGTCTAGCAAATGTAATGAGGTTAAGCACAAGTTACATTAACTGTAGTGACATCTGAATCACACAGTCACAGTGGTCATCAGAGAACTGGAGTCCTTACACTGCGCGCACACACACACACACACACGCACACACACACACACACTGTGCAGTAATATGGAACTGAGAAGATAGGTCATGAAGGAATGAATACACACAAATACATAGATATACACATACATTTATGTGTGTGAATGTGTGTGTTCTGTCTTTAATCATGCTTCATTCACAGACAAAGCCTCTCGTAGTCTCTCGTGGGAGGAGTATTTTCAATTCTGTGCTATATCTTTTTCTCTGAATGCACCATAAACGTTTCATCTGGGATGAAGGCTCAAAAAATAGGATTTTGGAAGTGAAAATTAGCATCACAAATGTGGATTCAACCCCAAAATCTAAAATAATGAACATGTTTCTGATAACTTGTGTTATTTGCATATGTTTTATATTTTACTTTATAATAAGCCACAATTTGGGTTGCATAAAACTTTTTTTGACCAAATGTCACTTTAAACTTTCAACTGTTTTTTTGTGCTGCTCATGTAAAACAGCTTGTGTCTACTTGTGAATGGAAAATGTTACCTGCGCTGCCTGTTGTGTGACCTTCTGCAGATTATAGCACATGAAATCCTCAATAGGCCTTTTTTCACTTAGCACATTAATGATTTTTCCAGAAGCCGAATGGAGCTGCGATTAATGTGATTAGTTCACCCACTTTGGAAAAATGTGTTAGAAAAGCCTGTTGACAACTCCCTGTTAATTAAATAACAATCTGTATGAGATGCTGGTTCGAGTACGCAATAGCTTCGCCCTCTTGAATTAAAGATTAATGGCACCTTAAACATATAATCAATACATATCTGTTTGCACCTACACAGCTTCCAGTCAATAGAAATTATCCACTAATTGTTTCTATTCCGCCCCAAAAGGCATCTCCAGTGGTGGGTGATCTCAGGCAATTCTACAACTTCAGACCACTAGATATTTGTATCTTTTATGCCGCAGTGCTTTGAAGAATGAGATGAGCCTGCACATACATCTGTGCTGCTTCTTGTGGAGTCATCAGTTTAAATAGTCTTTAAATTGTTCATGGATAAACCTACAGCGCTGCACAACCAAATGAACTCATGTCCTTCTTTCTTTGCTGATTTACATATTCATATGAATTTTGATATCCTAGGCTTCATTAGTGTGTATTTTCATCTTACACAATGAAATCAATGGAGCCAGATGTAATAAATGGTACCAATTGATTAAAGTAAGAGTGAGAATATGTGTATAATTATGTGAGTGCAGACATCATTACCTCAAGTGCAAGTTCTCAAGAGCGCACTTAAAATACAGCGCAGAAAAGAATCTTTGCTACTGTCGCTAATATTTTGAATCAAACCTTAACACACAGCTTTTTATTCCATATTGATATTTTCTTGATAACAATCCAGCAATCGTCTGTCTGTTGAGGGAGGATTCTGTAACTCTGCTGAACCTATAAAGTTCCACCCACGTAGTAAGAATGTGGCACAGTTTTTAAGCACGTCAATGTCTGTTAGAAACTGGGCCAAGTACCTGCCAAACTTTTGGTTTTTCATGTGGTTCCAAGCTGCTCGAGTCACCAGGAAGGAGCCTCTCAGGTGAACTCGTTGAATCAGGTCTGAAAAGGAGAGTAAGAAGAGTCCATCCTCTTGAACAACACAAGTTAAAATGTAGTCTCCTACACACAGCGTGGTTACACAGTTTGATAATGAAATATTAGTTAGGAAAAATTCTGAGAATATGTGACAATCCCATACATGGCATGAGTTACTCAGATGTGATGGATGAGAAATTATTTTATTACCCCAGTCCAAATCACTCGTCCTGGCAAACGATCGGTCACGGAGGATCCTTGGCAAAGAAAGGCAGGAAAGTGTTTTCAGTCTCTGAGCCAAACTTGACGTTTCCTTTACATTATTACAGAGGCCCATATGTGCATAAATATGGCGACTGAAAACCAACACCCACTCCAAAAACTCATGGAGCAGTTAAATCCCAGAGGTAAACGATATAAAAACTTACCCAGCATTGTTTACAACAACATCTGAAAGAAAAGATGTTTCACAGGATTAAATTAATTACAGTTAAATTTCTGATCATCTATTTGACGAGCATCAAGTCCAATGGTCACATCATTACCATCCAATTAGAATACACACCTAGTCTTCCAAATGCATCTAGCGCCGTCTGGATCAGTTTTTCTCCATCCTCTACAGAATCTGTAAGTGCACAGCAGAAAAACGTGGTTTAAAAAGTGATAAATTACAACTTGATCTTGGTAACACATGTTGTGCTTGCACATGGGTTTATAGATAAGGTCCACCAGTTACAGAAGCAACAATAAAACTGTAAGAAAAAGCTTGTGAGAAGGATTGTTTATACACAAGAGAACCGACAGCCTTGCCTGCTCCATTTGTTATGTAATGACGTCTAAAATAGATTTTTATTGATTGCTGAGCATAATTGTTAAAAACCAAATGGATAGTATTCCAACTTTTCAGATTGATGATATCTTTATCTCACGTCTGCACACAAATCCACAAATTAATCTCATTGATCATAGTCTAAAGCAATTTTTGCAGCGAGATGCACAAAGGTGAAATAAAAACACACATTTGTCTTCAATAACAGCAAACAGCTTCATCAGTGAGCCTGTTAGACAAAAATCAATACTGGTTTTGAGTCAAGACACAAGCTAAATCCTACATGGCAGGCAATAACAAAAAAAAAAATGGAAGGATGTAACAGACGATTTAAAACAAACAACAAGCCAAGAACAAACTTCTCACCGTAGTTTGCCACAGCTTTTCCTCCCTTCGCTCTTATCTCCTCCACCACCTTATCAGCAGCTGCAGAACTCTTTCCGCCCCCTTTAGTGTCAGCCCCAAGGTCATTCACTTTATTGCAGCGAGAAGAAAAAGATTAGCAATAATGGGGTGAGTTCTGCAATTCTCCACGTGTGATTAGGTTAGGAGAACAGTATAGCTAAGCTGATTCCTTGTCAGAGTTCAAGGGCAAGTTCAGTCCATGCAGCAGGGGTAGCTTATATTTTGGGGAAAACAAATATTTATGCCATCATCTGCAAGAGTATATTCTGAATCACTGCATCATTCATGTGGCAATCAATGCAATACACATTTCTCTATGACACCACTCAGAGGTATAATACAGCTCCAAAATTCACTTCATGTAATGATGCACCGATCAAACTTTTCTCTCCCAATACCAATTTCAACATTTCTGCTCGGGGTTATCTGCTGGTACTGAGCCCCTGGGAATGTAGTTATCAAAAATTATAGCCCAATGCAACATTATGATTGGAAGCCGAAACGTTGTATTTCCATAATGATGTTTTGACTTTAGAACTATCAGAATCTCAGGTGTCTGGGATCAATGAATCATTAATGGCTGGAAATGATTTCTTTAAAAAAAGAAAAAAAAAACATTTTGTAGGTGCTGAAGAGCATTTAAATAACCAATGTCCAAATTGCACTAAAAGAAGCATGGACATTATAACTGCTACAATTACGAGGTATATTGAGCTCAAAATGAAAAACCTTTAAATATTTACCTACTACAGAGGCACCTCTTTCAGCAAAAGCCAGTGCATATTCTCTACCCAGGCCTGCAAAGAGAAGGAAAGATGAGTCCACAGAATAAAACACTCTATATTTGCAGGCCCCTTAAAAACTTGAACTAAAACTTTGTAAACAGTGTAATTCTGTTTTATTAGAAATAAATAGTCTGAACAGAAAATTGTCATACAATTAATATACATTTATGAATTCAATAAAACCTGACGCTGTGTCCATTAATTGCTAGAAAGACTCTGGGTGAACTCTAAAAAAGCCCTGTCATTTTAAAAGATGAAAAATGTTCATCATCATCATCATCATCCACTCATGTAACTCTCAATCTAAGAAAAGTTGAATAAAAAGTAGAGTAATTTAAAATAGCCATTTTGAGTCAAGTTGCACTGAAAGGTTTGCAATACTGTTTCAAATACAATTACAACAGCAAACAGAAACTTGTAAAAACTACCAGAGAAGTTTTCTACAATAGTCATAGCAGTTTCTAATTCTGTGTTCTAATAGTTTGGCTTTTGGGTAACTAGTGTTTATATATGCTAAATTGCAACACGCTGGTCAGGATGTGACTTAAGCTTGCAAACGAACCATTATTTAAGTGGAAGATGATGAGATTAGAATTTAATGGAGACCTGAAATCTGGGCAGGATCTCAAACTGATATCTCACCAAGGGACTGACACTGGGTTGAAGCACATGGGCTGAAACATAATAAGGTTTAGGATTCTTCTTGGCTGTGTAACCGAGGCCCCTGACTGTGAGGGTGGATGTGCCCTTTCACACACTTTCCCTGGAGAGATTATAAATTAGTTCCATGCACTTTGCTCCCTGTGAACATTGGGTGCTGGGACAGGTTTATCAAATCTACTGCTCTTATCAAAACACTATTTTCTACAGACACACCAATAAATGTGTTCAGTGTTTACAAGTGATTCCTACATTGTTGACTTAAAAGATGGAGTCCCCGTAACCTGTTCCCGTTGAGTTAGCAAACGGGAAGATATGTGTGTTCCCTGTTGGCCGTGCTACTACCAAAGGTAACTTGTCTTTTTAATCATTTGCCGTATCTACCGAATCTCCACAACTTCCACATTAGCATTAGCAGGTTAGCTTGCGTGAGAAAGCGTTTCCAACAGAGTTCTACTGAGAAGTTAGCAGCCCTGACAGCCTAGCTACCGGTCGGGGGAGTTTTCATGGTGATTTTACCTCCTCCGGCTCCGGTGACGAGCACAACTCTTCCCTCGAAAGACAGAGACATCCCCGTGAAGCGGTGTTGTTGTCTGTGAGGTGGACCAGAGGACACAGGACAGGCTCGGTGCGCTGACAGCTGGAGCTGGGACCACTTACTACTTCCACTTCCGCAATTCAGAGGGGCGTGTCCTCAGTGCTGACCAATCAGACACGAGAGATCCCTTTAACCCTTTCCTGTATGGGGTAATTTTACACACGAGGTCCAGAGAGTGGGTTTTAATCTCTGCAGCAACAGTTGTTCGATCAGTCGACCGACTGAAACTATGCAGAAGGCCCTTTAGTGTCTAATGGGATGATTTTAAAAGTTGAGCCATGTAAATATTGTTTTCACCTCATTTTAAAATTAACATCTTTTTTAATAAGATAGACTGTTATTGAGACAAAGAAAGACAGACTTCACTTTGGACCATGAGAAACTGTGATCGACATGTTCTAAATACTTAACATTACATCATCAACAAATTGATCAAACAGAACAATAATCAGTCATTGATTATCAGCTGCGTCCTTACATCTAATACTTTGTATGAGTGTTGCCCACTGACACACTGCGCTGCTGCCCTTTACCTCATTAAAGCACCTTTCACTACATCTGCAACGAAATGGCACAAATTACATGATGTGATGATGACTACTATGACGATGAAAATGTCAGGTGTAATTACCACCGCTCCTGCGTTGGATAAACAATGCAGTCAATGTCATTTGTACACAAATAATATCTTTTATAGCACGTATTAAATATTTAGTAAGACTCGTTCAATGGTTTATATACGTAAATAAACCTAATAAAACTATGTAGAGGCACACTCTCAGTTTGTGTCTTTCACCCTGGTTGACATGAAGGAGAGTGATGGTGGGGTGGGGGCGGGGGGGGATCTTGTCTGTACCCTAGGGACATATTTCTGAGCATCCGTCCCTGCACACAACACAGCACATCTGGGTGTAACATGATTATAACTGTGAGACCTCCTCAACCTCTGCCTGGCTTCTTGTTATGAAACGGGACAGGGCTCTCTCTCTCTCTCTCTCTCTCTCTCTCTCTCTCTCTGCTTGGCTCAGACTCTCCACGGACGGAGGCTGAGATGGAGACAGGATGACAGTGACCGGGTGTTTTTTTCGGAGGAGATTGGAGCAGCTCTGGGGTGTCGGTACCTGATCATCATCATCATCGTCTTCATCATCAGCACCTCTCCGGGGTGCATCATCACCACGCACCGCATGTTATCTATGGAAACCCCACGGGGAGTGTGTTACAGTTGTGTGTCGATGATGCCTGAGGATTATGGACCACAGTAACGACAGATGCAGTAACGCTTCTGGATCGCAGCCTGGACTCTCTCCGTCTTCCTCTCTTCCGCTCTGTCATCCTCCTCTCTTGATCTTCTAACACCTTTCTTTTTCTTTTTTCCTGTTGGACATTCTATCCTAGAATGTTGAATTCACCGCTCTTCGCACGCGAGGGGCACCCGTGGCGCGTCCTTTTTGCGCAGATGTTGGACATGGACGCGTAAAGGTTGCGCTAAAACCTGTGGATGTAGTTCCTCGCAGACACTATGGTCCAATATCTGATCATCACGGTTCTTTTTCTGTGCTGCACGCTCCGTTGCGCATGCCTGGTGGCGGATACACAACGCTGGCCGACGCCACTTGGCTCCGTCCTGGCAGGGATGTAGGAGCACAAAAGTAACCGGGAGCGGAGGACTGGCTGAGAACACGAGGACATGCGTCGGCAAAGTGGCAGCGTGGCGAGCGCAGGATTTGACCCCAGATCCTTGCAGAATTAGACAAAGCGAAGAATGTCAGGGGCACCCAATGCGGAGGCTGAAGGAGTAGTCTCCAAAGTGAAAGTGAAAAAGGAGATCAAGACAATCGTGGAGAATTTGGAGACCATCCTGGGAGACCTCAAGGATGTGGCCAAAGAGCTGAAAGAGGTAAATGAGAGGGGAGCACCCCTTAAGAGGCCGTAAGCTGCAGAAACCTTGTTGTGAGGATGCTCTCTCTAGGCATTGTTGTGTTGAGGCTGATGTCCAACTCACTGGGGCCTGGAGGGCGCTATGACACACACACACTACAAAATATTGCATGTGGTCATTATCTCTAATATGAAAGACGTGGCACAAGAGGATGCTGGGTGTGAGATGACAGGACAGGCATCTTTGCCCAGACTCACTCAGGCTTTTCTTGAAAGTGAGGAAAATTTAACCACTGTTAATATTTAATAGCCAAGTTGTTTCAAGTGCATTTCATCATCTTAATTCTGACTGTTGTTCGCTGGGAATTATCTCCGGCCAAAGAAAACACAACAATAATAATAATAATCCCAATAATAGCAGATCAGTTGTCTTTTCTTTTTCAGCCTCTTCTTCCGCTCAAAATCTCCTGCCGTTGCTACATCAGCAGCTTTCTTTGCCGTTTGCTATCTTTCACCACATGTCTGTATTTATCACCACCACTCATCTCCATCCTGTCTTTATCTCTTATTTGTTCTCCTTTCTCAGACCCCCTGTTAAGGATCCAAACTCTCAGCTGTCTGTACGGCTGTATCCAAATCTTGTTGATGCCGAAACAGCGGTGCTAAATGGTCGTGCGGGAGGTCTCTGACAGATTCAGGCATTATATCTGTGTATTTTACATTCACAGAGCAAAAGTACCTTCAGAGCCTCCCTGCAGAGACGTGTTTTCTCTCACTGCACTTCACATGTTGCAGTGTTTGCCTCCGTAAGCGTTTCCACTAATGCCAATCACAAGTATTTTCCTGCCACTTCCACTGTAATGGCTGCTGTCTTACCTGTTTCCATGTTAATATCCCTCCACCTGCCACACACCAGACATGTTCGACCCGCTGTGCCCAGCATCTCACCCCAACATGACAGCCTGTCACTCTAATAAAACCCTATTGCACACCGCCTCTCGTTCCTACATTATGGATGGGTAAGTCGACACAGCATCTGTCTCCTTCTGCCTCTCAGCTCCCCTTCCTCCCGCTCTGCTTCTGCAAGTTGAGCTGAATTAGACTTCTTTGTGGGTTGTTTTTTTTTTCTTCCAGCAGTTCACAGTGTCTCACAGCAGGCACCAGGAATGAATGAGAACAAGACGGTATTGTGATCTATTGTGATCTTTTGTTATGATGTGCCCTCTTTTTTTCTGTTCTGCTGGCAGGAAACTGTGCAGAGGATCAGTTATTCTGACGCCACATACACACACACACATGCCAAAGACATACCTTGGGGTGGGAGTGTTACTATCAAATCCAGCATTCGGGTTATAATCCATTTGAAATGCAGTTATTTGTTGTAACCCACCATCAGGGCTGCAGCTGAGCCTGGCTCTGAGGAGGGACCCTGCCCAGATGCTTGGCTCAGCCGCTGACGCTGCCTGGCCTACAGCAGGGCCTGCACACCAGGATACTGGTATTACCTCTTGTATGTGTCCCAACAAATTATCCATTTAGAGGCTGCATGGAGAATTCAGCTCCATTGCCTCCACTGGCCCAGCTTTCTTCCTATTTATCTCTCCCTCTCAGTCACTCTTCCTCCCTCTCTGTTTCCGTTCTCATCACTCAACTCTTCGTTTCTCTCTTGCAGCCTTGTTTGAAGCCGCGGTTTGAACATGCATTTCAAACCCCTGGATGATAGCAGTGTTTCACAGAGGGCTAATGCATTGGGCACTCTAAGATAACTAATCCAGAAAATGAACATAAGCACATGGTCTTTGTCTTAATTACTTCATGAATGCTGGAAAGCAGAACGCTTTAACTTAACTTTTCTGGTGAGTTTTCTTCACATTTCAGCTGCACGATGCCACAATCTCAACTCATTTGATTTCACTGACCACTCAACTGGTCAATAATCAGACAGCCTGTAATAAGATGTCCAGCACCACACTTCAGTTCTGGGCAGTGATGCAATAATAACTCCAACAGGGGAACGGTCCAAGTAAACACTTGTCTCCAGTGGGAATATTTTTGGACCGACTTCTGGAAAAGGCTGAATATTGTGCACATTATACTGGTGAATCTGTTTTTACGTCCCAGCAGGGTTTAGCATCATGTGTAGTTTTTTAATTTAATCCCACATGCTAATGGTTCCTTGGGCAATGTTTATGTGAGCATGCAATTTCAGCCCTCCCAGCCTCTAGTTATCGTCTCCGCGGTGCAGAGATAAATGCATGGGAGAGTAACTTTGCTCACAGAGGAAGTGTTTGCTTTAAGAGGACAGAATTTAATAAGATAACAACCAGAGCTGTTTCACTTGGTGTCCTCTGGCACCAATTTCCTCTGCCATGGAGTCTATGTTTTCACCCCTGTCCTTTCTTTGGTGATTGGTTTGGTTGTAAGATAAATGAGACAAAAACTACCGGAGGGATTTCCATGGAACGTGAAGCAAGGATGTTACGTAGGCCAAGAGAGAACCGTGGTGGATCCATTTTCTTCACCTTCTTGTCAGTTGTGAGATGAACATTTAGGGGACATTTTTTGAGTGCATGCAATTTGGTGCAGAATATGAATCTGGATCTTGTTGATTTAAATCTGGTTGCACAAGAGGACTGTTGAACTGTGGCATATGACATTGTAGTTGTACTGTTTGGCTCTGTAGTCAGGCCTTTATTTGCCTTTTGCTGCTGCGTGTAAATTGGTGGATGTTGAATCACTTTCAGTCGAGCATCACTGAATGTCAAATCACATGTTTGCATGTCTGTAAGTTGTGCTGTTGCATTCCTACAATTGGTTCCAGTATTGACTGCCAGCAAACTAAATTTCTGCTGCAGCATTTTTTTTAATGTTTCTCTGTGCAGGCAGTGAAAACACATTTCCTCTTGGAATTAAAGGAATTATCTTCATATCCGAATATCCACAGTCTGTGAGGGGTTCTGAGGAAAAACAAAACTTTTAATATAAATTTCTGCTTCCCTGCATGAGCAAAGCGTTCCAGCGTTTTTTACACATTTCTTTTACAAAACTATTCAGTGGAGCATGTTTCCCTGACACACTGTGAAAAATGTCTCACAACTATGAACTGATAAAGTATTTGCAGTTTATGATTGTGTACCTCGCAGGGTGGATTTAGCTTTTTTGTGAAATATCTATATTTGTCTTTGTTTTTCTGACACACCAAAGTCGCTTGCTGGGAATTAATTCAGGCCATGATGAATTGTTAACTGTGCTGTTCAGCTCAGAAATATAATATCATTGTTGGTGGGAATGGATCTTCCTTCTCATAGCATTTGTTTCAGTGTGGGATTGATTCACTCGGGCTGCCTGACGGGTGCTTGTTTTATTGTGTGAATCTTTGTCGGTTGATTTTTCCTCTCTGTACCTGTTTCTATTTGTTTCATCCCTGCGTTTGTCCTCTGCAGTGTTTATCCATTCATCCCTAACACTGCCTCTGTTTTCCGAGTGCTGTTGTTCAGGTCTGGGTTCACAGGATGTTGCTGGTATATTCTCTCAGTTGTCTTGGTGCATGTTGTCGTGTATCATGTAAGTCAGAGTCTGGCAGGCTCATGGCCAGTCCCATAAATTGTAATGATGTGTCTTTTCTGCTGGGCGTCTTTGTCACAATGAATTCTTAATTAATTTTTCATCTCATAAATCAATTTTTCTATGATGTAATTTTTAATTCCTTATTAAGAATGAGGAGATTAAGACACAAAATCCAGACAAGAACAAATGTTCTACCTGACATTCTTCTATTATTGTTAACAGTGTCATCATTTATTTTAGCCGTGATTTTTGATTTTCTCCTCTCAGGCCTCGTTGTTTGTCATCCCTGACCTCAGCTGTCACAGTGACGTGTCTTCTTGTCACCAGGTCGTCCATGACATCGACACCCTGACTGGTGACCTGCAGCTGGAGGAGGATGGACTAACAGACAGCTCTAAGACGGACACCCTCAACTCCAGCTCGAGCTCCACCACCACCACTACGACCGCTTCCAGCCTGGAGAAGATGAAGCTCTTCCCAGAGGACTGCATCTTTAAAACCCCTGGGCCCATCATCCCGGTCCCTGTCAACCCTCCTGCAGTACTGACTGTGCTGAAGAAAGCCCACCCGCCCTTACCACCACCGAGACATACGCCGCTAAGAGCCGAGGATCACAACATGAAGAATCTGCCTCATCCGACTTTAGTGTTATCAGGGAATATATCCAAGGCTAACGGGTCTCTGTTGAGGAATGGTGGGGTTTTCCCGTTGAAAACCAGGGATTTATTCTCCTCCACGCCATGTTTCCTCTCTAATGACTGTGGGATCCCTGAGTCAGGGCTCGTTCCTACACTGCCCAGGCCCATGCCCCTTCTCCGTCACGAAAAGAACAAATGCCCAAAGGCGCCCGGTAGGGAGCATCGTGAGAGGGAGCGTGTCCGTTTCAGCGAGAAGGTCCAGTACCACGGCTACTGCCCGGACTGCGACCTCCAGTACGACGTAGACGACACAGAACTACACTTACAGGCCGAGCTAAGCGACTTAAGGCTTAGCCCAGTGCACTGCTGCACTTCCTCCTCCCCCCCTCCGCCTCATGCTCTTCCTCACGATCTCATGTTGGAGAACGGCGGCCTCTCGGTCAGCCACAGTTTCCCACCAACAGCGAACCCTCCTCCGCCTTTTGTGCCTCCTCACCCGCCCTCCCTAAAGCCCCAGAAAACAATCCTACGCAAATCAACCACCACCACAGTTTGACATCGACTATCCCGTTCCATCTGCATTAAACATTCTTGAATCATTCACAGTGTTTTCTACTGAAAGAGAAATTTCTACCGAAGATGAACTTTGGATTAATCAAACAGCGAGAGGAAGATTTGGGAAATAGAAATAAAGTTAGTAGAATAAAGAGGAAGGAACTGCCCTGGGCGCTAAGACATACACAGACAGAGCTGGAAGAAGCGGTGAGTCTTTGTGCATGTATGTTTGTTTGTCAAGAGGAAACAAATGGAGCAAATGCATGCACTGGCACATATCTGCTAGTCTGTCTGCATAGCACCATTTGTTTATGAATGGTATATTTATGACCTTGTTGTATTTTTAAGTGGGTGCAGAGGAGCATATGTGCAGATTGTGACGTCTGCAGGCAGCGAGCATTGACACAAAAATGCACAGGGACTTTAAAAAATTCACATAAGGCTGCTGACAACACTAAAGCTAAATTGTATTTGTGTCTTTCTGGAAGCTCTCAGTACTAACGAGTCTCAAACACAGGAAGTTCTTCAGAGAGGGGATCTGATTAATTCATGTCCTTCTGGTTGGAACAAGAAAACCAGCTTCCCTCAGATTTCATCAAAAGCCCTCAAGATCTTCCCATACACCTAAACAAGACTTTATACCACACACAGACATACCGGTAAAGGCTGTTACACAATACAGAGGCACTGATACCTCCACATAAGCCCTGCCAGATAAACAATTAGAGTTGTGAGATTGACAAGCGTGTCAGACAGTGGGAGTGAGAAAAGTGAGGAAATGAGTGACAAGTAGAAGTGTTGAATAACAAAAATGTCTACTAATGGCTTTACGGTAAATCCTAATTGAAAAATCAGCTACTTAATTTGCTAATATCGGCTAATATTTAGCAGCGCCAGCTCCCATTTGTGCAGACCCCCATTATCACACCCTGTGATAAGTAAATGGACAGCGAACTCATGAATTCTGCTCTTGTATTAGCAGATAGCCTGGCAGAAAGCATGCTGGACTTTTATTTCCACAAGGGGCGCAGCAGTAATATCAGCGCCGTCTCAGTCTATATGAACAGTTGGTCCACATTTAACTCATTTAGATCAAGAAGCAAATTTGATAAAGCCATTGCTCCCCGTGTGTGTGCAAACGTTTGTGCATGCTGTTAAAATATATCTGAAATCATTCTTGTATAATGAGTGTCTAGGAATCTTTAACTACAGTGTGTGTGCCTAGGTGTGTGTGTGTGTGTGTGTGCATGTGTCAGTTTGGCAGACATAGGGGAGACGCTATACCCTGGAGCTGGATGAGAATAGTAGCACCAGTTCCTCTCAGCGATGCCCTTAATTAGCTGGATTAGACTACAGGAGATAAAGCAGTGCCTCAGACAGCCTTTGTACCAACATTAGCCTTGACAAAGCTCTGAACTGCTGTGGCACATATTTTTTCATGATAAACAGAGACAGAACACGCCAACTAAAGCAAGGAAGGAAGTGTGGAAAGGAGGAAGGGGAGAGAAAGGTAAAATAAACGTGTGCGTGTGAGGGGGCAGATGTGGGTGTGTGTGTGTGTGTGTGTGTGTGCTTTAGGGGGTAGGATGTTATATAAAATGTACATGTAATTTATATATATATGTGTGTGTGTGTGTGTGTGTGTGTGTGTGTGTCTGTTTAGACGTGTGGGGGTGGGAAGCTTGGAGGTGAAAGCTGAGAAAATAAGGGTATGAGATAGCACTCGCTGACGCCAAAATCCAATGCATGACCTCGTTGGCCTCCCGATCTAAAATCAGCGTCTGGATTAGAGATCAGTGGATGAGAGTGAGGGGATGAGGCTGTGAGGAAGAATGTGCGGAGGGAGAGAGAGAGAGAGAGAGAGAGAGAGAGAGAGAGAGAGAGAGAGAGAGTTGCTAATGCAACGGAGGCTGGTGCTGCCTGGGTTGTGTGGGAACATATGTGAATGCATGTTTGTCCTCAGGATGATTGGTCTCTGTGTGCGGCAGTCAATGCATTTACCTCAAATTAATGGATCCTAATGAGTCTGGAAGCAGCAAGCGCTCTCTCACACGCACGCACACACACACACACACACGGAGCCACACGGAGTAATGTGTTTCAGGATGGAATACAGCCAGTTTCATCATTTCAATAGGTGCAGCTCACAGGGTTTTGCTACTGTGGCCCTGCTTTAATGCAGTATTCAATGAACAGAGGAAATTAACACAATGGACTTGGCATCATATGATTAAAAGAACACACACAGAGAAAGTAAAGGAATGTGTCCCTTTTTTGTTTTTCCCAGTGTGTGCACAGGCCTCACAGAGTGTTTGGAAACTAAATCATCCCCCATTTTGGTGTTTCTAACCTGATTAGTGTCCTACTCTGAACTGAAGTGTTTCTGAGTTCTTGGTTGTGTTTTTCCGCTAAGTCAAATCTGCTGCTTGTGAGACTGAAGTTATTGTATTTTGTCGTTAAGCTGCCACAACACCGAAGTAAAAAGACCTTGAGCATGTGCCCAAAGGCCACAACTCAAAGAGAGGCGATGCAAAGTTGTTTGAAAGCTTGGACACCCTATTAGTCATTTGGCATTAAAGCTTGTGCACCTTATTAGTCATTATTTCGTTTATTGTTAAATCTGACCAGGCTTGGGTGTTGTGACAATTTATTTTCTTTTCTTTTTTACATGACTTGCCACTGGCGTTTCAGAAACAGAATCAAACAAACCTTTTATTCATGCGACAAAAGAAGCCACCTGATGATAAATACATTCCAAGTATGAGCAGGTGTAAAGGAAGTTAATGATAACCTAATTAACAGAGCATGTTTTAAGCTGGCATATTTGTGAGGGTTCATTCTCGGCCCTGTTCAAAGTGGTTGTTTAACTGTGTATTAGATCGTGTCGGGGCCTTTGGATGTGAATATGCTTTGAACTGTCCTGGTTTGTTTTGGATTGTTCTTTTGACAGAGCGCGCTGCTCCTCTGACAATGGGTGTAGGTGTTTTTGAAATGGCGATCTGCGCTC
The DNA here is from genome assembly GCA_016785235.1 of Pseudorhombus dupliciocellatus. Lineage (NCBI taxonomy): Eukaryota > Metazoa > Chordata > Actinopteri > Pleuronectiformes > Paralichthyidae > Pseudorhombus > Pseudorhombus dupliciocellatus. The sequence continues at coordinate 2,271,371 of JAFBJW010000137.1, read as the reverse complement.
CAGTGCTCCGGGCTTGAGGATGAAGTTGTAACGGGCACAGAGGAGGTGGATCTTCACCGCCTCCACCATGACTCAGTACTGACTCAACTGCATTGACCTACTCCCTACAGCTCACAGCTCACAGGTCTATCTTATAGCCCACCTCTTTCTCTCCCTCCCTGACTCGTTCCCTTTCACTCATTCCTTGTTCCTTTCTTCTCTTTCTCTCCTTCGCGATGTTGCTCATCCAGCAGCAGCAGCAGCAGCTGTAAACTTACCTCTATATATACGCGGGCGAGGAAACTATTATTAAAACATATCTGACACTTCATAGCAAACGCCTTTTGGCAGTGTTTCAATTGGTATGTCTAATCAAAGCATCTGCTTCTGCAGCTCCTGCCTCCTTCACTTCTTACCTTTGGATCACAAAAAAAAAACAAAAAAACAGCCACTCCCGGCTGGTTTTGCATGCGCTAATGAATTGTCATGTGTAGTGGCTCCTTCATGTAAAGGTTTTGTGCCTTTGGCTTTCAGCCCTGCGTCCTGCTGACGTCACTGGTGCGACACCTCATGTAATCAAGTAAATGAGTGAGCATGCTGCCTCCATAATTAATATAAAATCTCACAGAGCTGATTGGTTAGATTGCAAGGACTGTGTAAGCCTGTCTGGGAGCTTAGTGCTTCTCTCGTCTCGGCTTCCTTCACCTGGCACGGTGCACAGTGAGCAATGCAACCCAATAAATGTGTCAGGGAGAGAGACATTTCGCCAGTGAATATTAATTAGCTGTTGTTTCTCTGTCTGATTGTTGGTGATGATAGTCTGCCAACGGACACAGTTTTCTGTTTGCTCATCCTCATTGCGCATGCATCATTTACTTTGGTTTTTTTGTTTCCCTCCATCAGCTACATTTCATTGTGATCTCGTAAAACTCAAACGTTATGACAAATGCAGGGAGCCAAATAACTGTGTTGTGGTGGAGATACTGTATGCAGAGTTCATTAGACTACAAACTAGACACGCTCCACATTGCAGAACATCAGAGGATCCAAAAGCAAATCTGGTGGACATAAGGCTGAATACTGGCTTGTCTGGCTGCATCTTTATCTGTGAGTCAGACAAAGTTATGAAGAAAAACGAGTGGGTGTTCTCATCAAAATGCCCGCGCACACTCATACGCTTGCATTTTAATGTCCACAGGATACATGTGCGTGTGTTTAAAGGTGCATGAGAGTGCAAAAAGGCATGCACAAGCACATGCAGCCATGTGTGTGAGGAAGAGTCAAAGGGCATGCGATGGCTCCGCGCAGCTTAGAAAGCTTAGGTGGTGAAGCAAACGTAATGTGGAGGATTTCACGCTCCTTTGGATGGTTGTTAAAAGTTAGAAGCATCAGCTGCACCTTACTCGGAGGAGGTAAACAACGTCTTCAACAACAGGATCAGATTTGTAAGAGCCATGCTGACCCAGATGGGGTCCCCTGCTCAATGAACCGCTCCAGAATTGACAGAGGGAAACTGGGGGAACAAAATGACAGCTATTTAAGGAGAGACATGAAGCCTTCCCTTTTGTCTTTTTCACAGAAGGAAACCTCTGGAGTTGTGCCTGACAGTTCAGTCCTATTAATTTTGATGACTTGTGTACGTGTCTGGGTGGTAGAGCGGAGGGAATGGTATCTTGGCATGGTTTCGTTTTGCTGTGTGAAAAAGACAAGCTTGGTGATGTGACTGCTTGGTCAAGTGACTCTCCTCTGTACAGTGAGATTCTCATACTAATGCCTCTCCTCTTTTTTCCTCTGCAGGACTCATTGAGATACTTGAGGTACAAGTGGAATGGATGCTTGTTTTATACAGGGATCAATCTCTTGGCTGAACAACCCGGGAGGAGCCAGTGCCGGGGCCAAGCACCAACTTTTTCTACCGGCTCGCAATCGACAGGAGACACGATCCGATGGACATATTCATCGTTTTTGAGCACTAAAGCCTCCAGGCACATGTTACTGCCTCAGAAGAAAGAGCGAGGGCAGTCACAGTATGTAACAACATACAGACACATGAATTTAGAGCTGGAGGTGATATTTTTGTTACTTGTAAGTAGTTAGAATACTGCTGAAACCCCTGTCATCAAAAGTAAACATGCGAGTGCAGACGAGGGGGTTGAAGATGGGGTGAAATGATGTCAGCCAGTATGTGATTCATGTCTACGCAGGCTTTTTCTCTGTGCATACTCAGATGGATATCAATAGCTCCATTCAAGGTGAGCCTGACACGTCGGCCTGGCACAAACCCTGTGTATTTGGGAAAGACTAATGGTCTGAAATGAATGATGACATGGTCACTGATCTGTGTCCAGACATTGTGTCCATTACATCGAAATCAATGTGCTCAGTTGATGCCATGCACGCTATGTTTATTTCCCAAAGTAACATGCAGATGTACAGTACAGTGTGGTATAGTTACAGCTTTAAAGGACCCTTGAAGAAGTAATAATTTGCATCAAATTTTCTTTGTATACAAGTACACATGAACATGTTTGATATTTATATATTTCAGACATTTTTCTACAGAGACTTTAACATTTAAAGAGATGATATTTTTGATAATGTGTTGGATGACTGAAAGGTATTTTAACGAAAGCTCACATTCCCTCGCAGTACATGTATTTTTTTCAGAATGACAGAGCAGGATTAGTTATTTATATGTACCAATAGGATGGTATTTGTATGGATGGAAAACAAGTGCTTCAGTATTATCATGTTGAGGAACTCAACAGAACGAGAAAACACATTTTGGGTGGAGAAGAGAAACAACATAAACCAAATACCTAGTTGTGCTTTAGCAGACCGGAGGCATGACAATGAATGAATGCATGACTGACTCTTCACTTTGTACTGCCATCACTGTGTTTTTCTATGCATTTCTGTGAAGAGGCTGTCTGTAGGAGGGTCCAACATGCAGGGAGCTCTGCTCTTCATAATAAAGAGTTTAAAGTAACCCCCCCCCCCCCCCCCCCCCTTAAAGTAACCCCCCCCCCCCCACCACCACCATCTAATTATGTGGTGTTCATCAGGTTAATTCTGTATAATCCTGATACATTTCCTAGGTAATACCGTGCTGCTGGGACCAGTGGAGCATTTACAATTATTAGTTCTCTCATGTAGCACTAATCAATACCAGACAATACTTAGTGATTTACAAGAACAAAATGAAAATCATATATTCATATTAATATATAAGCATTTCCCCCTGGATTCAGACTGGAGGAACCACCACCTTTAAACTCCACTTCTTTGTTCTCACTGGACACAGACACTGAACTCATGACCAAATCCTGCATCAATCAAGAATCTGTTTTAAAGATGATTGGGATGTCTCAAAAGGCTGACATTTTGTTGTTTGTCCACAAACTGTTGGAAAATAATTGTGAAAAGTAAACACTTTGCACTAAATATTGGTGTGTCGCTGTGCATTTTATGGACTGGGCAAACATTTGCAGCATCCAGGGTGTTGATTTTATGTCTGCATTTTCTGTTTTTAACTGTGCTCTTGCAAATGAATCCTTCATAATGTCAAGAGTCTGAGCTGAGAGTGAATAGAGGAAATGAATCTGACTGCGAGCACATCGCACATAATCACCATTAGCAAATAGGCAGAGGCTGCAAACCTTTCAGAGAGAAAAATACATTAAATAGCCTCAGCAGCTACATCAGTTAATTGGAGATTAGATGTGGTAAGATAGCAGGCTGGTGGTGTTAGGGCACAGGCTGTCTCCAGAATGTAGTCTAATGAATTCAGTGGTTTGCCATAGTTGCACGCGCTATAACATCAGCCACAGCCAGTGGTTCAGATGGAGGATGTGGTCATGGTAACAGAGCAGTAGTGATTGAAAAAAAAAAACATCTTATGTGTATTAACAGTGAGTCCTGCTGCAGCAGATCCACACTCTCACACAGACTAGTTCTGCATAAAATGAATATGAGAAACCACCTGACTGTGACTGTTCACACTTTGTAGAAATGTATGACATATATAAGAAAGCCTATATGATTTTAAAATGGAATATTCTTAAAGTAACATTATTATCATTACTATAGCACATACAGACTTTTCTCATGAAGCTCCTGTTTAAAAGTCCGTGCAGGTGTAGCCGCCCGCCGCCGCCGGGAGCAGCTGTGCACGTACTCCAGCATTCCCAGAGCAAAGCGGACTCAGTGCGGGTGCGCTTGTTTTATACCGCCGCACATCCGGAATGCCGTCCGTCTCTCCACCGAGGTGGACAGAAGCAAGAGTGCCCGCCCAGTCGAACTCGCCGCCTACAACCCAACCATGTAACCCTGCCTTCATGTCACGTGACAGGGAAGAAGAGGCGAAAGAAAGAGAAGAGGAGAGGAGGAGAAATAAAAAGATAAATAACTAAAGAACGGGGGGTTATGAGCCTGACGGAGGAGGAGTCATCGAGTGAAGGTAACTAGCATGGACTCTTAGCCTGTTAGCATCCTGATAACGTCCCGTTAGCACGGTGCGGGGGTTAAACTCAGTGAGTGTGTGCGGCTCTGGGAAAAATGCTGACGCTGGAAACACATTGGTATTCAGCGGAGCGGCTGAACGCGTCCAGGCCGAGCACAGCAGCGTCTATTCGGGGGGGATTCAGTGTCAGTGTGCAGCTTCAGACTTGTTCCCGCTGAGTGTTGATGTGTCAAAGTGCGTGAGAGACAGACTGAATCATTCCTCCCTCAGTCAGCTCAGAGGTGGAGGATTAAAAACAGCTCCTCTGTGACTGCTCAGCTTCACGTGCCTCAGACTGTAATCTGTTTTGTCCCCTCCAGCCTTCATGTGGACTGACAGTCAGCATAGAGGATGGAGTCATGTTGAGTGGTGAGGTCCAGATGTGATGGGAGGACAGCGGTGGACAGCAGAGATGGACACGTAAGTAAGAAGATTATTTTAAAGATTCAGTGTGTAAGGGGCTCTTTATATTTACATCGGGGCGGGTCTCCGTTTTCCATTACAGTGTTCCAAAGTGGAAAAAGTAAACTTCTGGATTCAGGTTGTCTTTCAGGGTTTCAGTGGCAACAATCAACTTCATCACTTGGTGTCACTAAACTGTTCACACTGCACCTTTAAAACTGTCATCAATTAACCATTCTCTGATGAAGTCAGAACAATATTTTACTATGTGAAAGAAAGCCTGGATCCACACACACCTACCCCACCTGTGTTTAAAGCAGCCTCGCTAATCTTGATGGCCACTCAAAGCTCTTAGAAGTACAGTTTATTGCCACTTAGCCTGTGTCTTGCCCAAGGACACTTCAGCAAACAGATGGAGAAGACAGCTCTACTCCCCCAACCTGCTTTCTCACAGAGAGACAAACAATAACACAAGACAAAGAAATACCATTGTCATGAAGGGCGTTATTGTGAACAGATTAAAATCAGATCAGAGGACTGAGCCCTAGTTTACAGTTGAACATGTGACCACAGAAAATAAGTAGAATAAGTCAGGCTTTGAAGTTGACCTGTATTTGCAGTGGGTTGGTCCCTCCACTACAGTACATAAAAATGAAAATGTTTACCAACTTTCAAAGATGACTGCTGTTGGTGACGCACAAATGAAATTTGTTTGTTCAAAGTCAAAAAGTGACACTAACACAATTAGTTGATTTAGCTTGAAAACACAATTTATTGGCGTTCACAATTGGCACATTTGTCTTGTACAGTGTTATTAAACAACATACCATTGTCACAGAATGATCTTATTAGCTGTGTGCACAGGTGAAGTGAAAGTAAGAACAGTGTTTACGCTGCAAGGGCTGGCAGGGCGGCTCGGTTGGGAGGAGACCAGGATGTAGGGTTAAGGCAGGTTAGTTTAGTGTGTTTGTTTTTTTTGCAGCTGACCCTCTGTTCCGACCTCGTTTTCACAAGAGCAGAGCAAATAGACTTAATATCTCTGAACATCAGAGACAGCTCAGCTCCCTGTTATTGCTGTGTAGCACAATGTCAGTCAACTGAAATCATGCATTATGTAGCACTGGTTTTTCTTTTCATTGATTAGCACAAAATCTATGGGTTCAGCGATTCGCAGGCAGGAAAAGCTGCAGACTCCTGCTCTAATCCATTTGCCTGCACGGTGACATCTTCGCTTCATATTTTTAGGTGAATAAAGAATCCTGTGCAGAAAAGAAGAAGGGGCGAAGATGAAGCTGAACGAACGCAGCGTGGCACACTACGCCACTTGTGACTCCCCACCAGACAAGACAGGCTTCCTGTTCAAAAAGGGCGAGCGCAACACGGCCTATCACCGGCGCTGGTTTGTCCTGAAAGGGAACATGCTCTTCTACTTTGAGGAGCGCGACAGCCGAGAGCCCATTGGCGTCATCGTCCTGGAAGGATGCACCGTGGAGCTGTGCGAATCAGCCGAGGAGTTCGCCTTTGCGGTCAAGTTCGATTGTGCCAAAGCTCGTGTGTACAAGATGGCTTCTGAAAGCCAGGCGGGTATGGAGTCCTGGGTGAAAGCGTTGTCCCGGGCCAGCTTTGACTACATGAGGCTAGTTGTGAAAGAGCTGGAGAGGCAGCTGGAGGAGATCCAGGAGGCTGCAGGGGGCAGCTGTGGCGGGGCTGTGGCGGGAGGCTTGCAGGGCAGGTCGAAGCTGTCCAGACGAAACCACATTGCCCGGTCTAGGTCAGGAGCATCTTCCTCTTCGTCCTCTTCATCCTCTTTATCGTCGTCATCAAGCGCTCCTTCCATGTTAGTCCCGTTCTCCGTCCAAAAGAGCAGCCAGGATGAGGTGCAGCTCATCTCTGGCTCCTCCAAAGAGAACGGGGTTGCCTGGAGTAAACCACCAGTTGCCTTGGCTAATGGTTTTGTGGAGGGAGGGTCTTCCTGTGTGGCCTGGGAAGGCTGCGCAGACTCTGGGAGTAGCACTGTGATCGGCTATGGACCAGAGGGCGTGAGGGCTCCACCAGTGCCACCGAGGAGAAGAGGAGCATCTTTAGAAAGCCCCGTCTGCCCCGGCACTGTCTGCTTCTCCAAGCTCCATGACTGGTATGGCAAAGAGGTGGAGGACCTGAGAATGCAGTGGCTGCAGAGCCAGTAATGATGATGATGATGATGATGATGTATGAAATGGGTCATTTATTTTTCCACATTAGATCATTCCTTCCTGAACAATTTGAAATGTTACACCCTTCTGGACGGAGCAGAGAGGCGAGGAAGCTTGGACCTAATTCTAGAATGCAGTCTTAACAATCAAATCATACAAAAACAAAAATCTGAGATTGATTCCAAATCTTGTCTGGCACAGGAGAAACAGTCAGTCTTAGAAAAACAACACTATCTACTTTATGGTCCAAGCCTATTTTAAATTCCAAATAGTTTTTTTCTACAGTTTTGCACATTGTCTTTTTTCCCAAGTACAACATCATTTTCTTACAAGATACAAAGAGTTGGTCCAATGGATAAAACAGTTTCAGTTTCATGTTCTCATGCAATTGTTGAAGTAATCAACATAAACATAACATAAATAATGTTTTGCTCATACAAACTATTGTACCAAGCAAATACCCCAAAAAACATGTAGCTGCTAAACTCAACAGTTTTGTCTTTCTTGGATAGAAGGTAAAAAGGTTATATGCTAATGAAACGACAAAGGTCACCAAAGTAGCGATCTAATGGCACAACAAATCAAAATAGATCTTAATACTATGGGTGTATATCAGGCATGGGACATAGAAAAAAGTCCCTGGTGATGTCTAGGTTATTTACTGATGAATCCATGAAACAGGAAATTTAAAGAAGGTCCCAAAAAATATTTGAGCAGTTGGTGATAGCTTCTGAATTATCCATTAGCATCCTCTTATGCAACTTTAAACCAACATCAAACCCAGATCTTTTCAGCAGAGCACTGAGGCTGCCCTGGGGATCAGAAGTGTTGTTAATGGGGAAAACCATTCTGGATTCTCCTCCGTTCTCCCACCGGGGCAGCTCTCGCCTCAGAGACCTTGCAGTTGCTAATGTCAGAGCTTCCTCTCGACAGTCATTGGGGACCGAGGTGGGAGCTGGATGTCTCGCTCAGAGTTGCACACCCTGGTATTTTTAGCCCCTGTTAGCCAGCGGCCAGATGATGTTGTGTCATGAGAGCACTTGTCACCGAGTTCTCTTTTGACTACTTCTTTAAAGCAGATTTTTTATCCTTGACCTTGGGTGACGTTACACACATCTTCATAATTCTCTGATAATGTCATGTCATACAATCAAAACTTCATTTTATCTTGTTTAACGTGTTTGTTTGTCACAGCTTGTTAATCTGAATGTTACTGGATGACTGCGGCCTGGACTGTTTGGGAACATCTGATGCATTTGGTGTTGGAGCATTTACTATTCCATGTTGGAAAATTAACACCAGCAGTTTGCAAGATGGGCCTTTTTTTAAATGATCGCTCATTCCGCATTCTGTATCGGTCATGTAGCCTTTTGCATTTTCTTTTTTGTGTGCCTTATGTTATCTTTATACCTCTGTTACTACTCTTGTAAGCATTACCACAGGACCACAATGATGGGAGGTTTGACGATTCTTCTTTCTGATTGTTATTCTGTTCCTGTGCTGCCAACCGCTCAACGCGGTGCAATCACATTTTTTGACAATGGCTCAGTTGCTTCAGTCGGCATCAATGCACTGTGCTTGTGCAGAAACAACAGCATGGGAAGGAGCGGTACAGTGTGGGTTCTAATGCCTCAACATTAAAGCGGTACCCTGTTCTGACATGTATTACCCCAAATATTATGGTTGCATTACTGTCAATTTTTAGAACTCCAGAACTGAGTCACTGTAATCACAGCTGTTTCTTTTACAAGAATATTAAAGGGAATTTTAAATATTTCTCATGAAACACAAATTTTTTTTAAAAAAATGAATATTTTATTCAGGAGTGCCAAATGAGGAAATCTAATTAAATGCACAATTATATTTTCCCTGATTTTAGTATCAATTGTCTATATTATAGCTCACAATATGAGTATAACAATAAATAACCAACAGTATTTAACTGATACATTAACCTGAAAAGGTGTTTGTCAAAGAAGCATTTGTTGTAAGCCACTCAATAAACATATTGCTTCTATGTAAGTGTATAAGCAGTTAATTATTCAATGATGGCTACGTGTTTTATAGATGATAATAACTGTGAGGACTACACATTTTTATATTGGTGTGGCCCGTGTTGGCTTGAGAGCTGAGCCTCGTGAATACCTCACACATTCTTGGTGCTGTTCAGCCTGTATCTCACTAGGTGTCGCTGTGTGTCAATTCTAGGCAGTCAAACCTGTGAGGTGAAGGAGATCAATAACTGGGACAGGTGAATTAATCCACTTGATCTATGTGATGACACAAACCTGCTGGTCTGAGTCCCCAGAGATCCCCTTGAACTAAAGTTTGCCAACCTCATGTTGTAAAGGAAATATGCACAATATGTAATATTTGGCGTATCTGTAGTGTGTCACATAGAGCAGCAAGTGAACCAGATCTGCCATAATATAGAAAGCTATGGAGCTTTTCAAGGTTTAGAAAGAGGTTTGTTCTTGATCCACTTAGAAAGTATTTGTGCATATATTATAAAGGAGGAGGGATATTGTATTGTACTCTCATACAGTTTTTATATTATTATGTTATTGGAGTCAATAGAACTATTAATACTTCAAATACTCATACTCATAGCACCACAGCTGCTGCTTTGTTACTGCCACAGGTAGTAAATGTCATCAATGACCCTTCCACCCTGGGCGTCTCTTATTTTTAAAGAGTCCACAGGAAGCGCTGCGTTGAGTTTCCTCTAACTCGATCTAACACGATCGCTGCTCTTTCTTTTTTGACAGCGGAAATGAGGAGTCGCCGCTTTTTTTTCCGCCTCAACTTCGCATCTGAAACTTTTCTCTGCTTCTCCTTGTTTCTGCTCCGCGTGCGGACGATCCGTGGCACACGCTCACCATGAGAGAGCGCGCGCACTTCTTCTCCTCCTCCTCCTCCTCCTCCTCCTGTTCTTCTCCTTCTTGTTTTCCGTGTAGCTCTCTCTCCCTCTCTCGACCTGCCGCCGCTCACCGACGTCGGTTCGCGTTACTTTAGACGCCTCTCGACACATTTCCGTTATGCGAGCTCCAGCTGGCCGGTCGGTTGTCGTGCTGCGGTGGGTGCCCGTCCGAGATAACGGAGAACGTGAGTATTACTGAGCGCTGCCGTCCGCTTCCATTGCTCTGCTGTAACATCACCCAGGGATGAAGCGCACAAATAGCAGCGAGCTGCCGCGGGAGAGGACACTTTCTCTGCGCTGGCGCTAAGAAGGATACTAAGGGTCAGAATGCGATCACATTTAAAGGGCTTCTTCTCCTTCCTCCTCTTCCTCTCATCCTTCCCCCGTGGCTGGAGCTGCAGATGCAGGGGGGGAAAAAAACTTTGTAGCCGAGAAGTAAACTTTTAAAGTGCAAACTTTGAGACTCTAGCCAACTTCGCAGGGGCCCCAGAAAAGCCCACCCTACAAAAAAAAAAAAAACCCAGTTTCCTAGATTTGTAGAAGTGTGCGCATGTAAAGCAGTATCTCGCCAGCAGTCTTACATTGCTTTAAGTTTCAAAAAGTTCTATTCTAGTTGTTTTCTACCAACTTATTCCAAGCACAACCTCAAGAGAATGTTATTCCACAATCAGAGAAGTTAAAGGACTACTCTAGTTTACTGTCATTGACAATTATGAAACTTCCCACAATGTAATATTCAAAATACCAGTGGGTTTTTAGTAAAAATACCTACAAAGGGCAATCTGTCACCATTAGATTTCTGTCAGCCAACCAGTCACTGAGCTCTGCTTCTTCAGGGATGCAGCCGAGCAGGATCTTTCTGTATCTGAGCGTCCCATGTACACGACACACACTGTACTGAACTTCACTTTCCTTCTATTTCACATGTAAGACGTGAACGGAGTTCACGGGTGTCAGTGTTGCACGCGATCTTGCGTCCCTGGAGCACGAGTGCGTGGCGTGTGCGTGCTCGGATCCATAACTGCTGGATGGAGAACAGGAACCAGTGGGGAGCAGCCGCTTGGTTTCACAATCCAGTGTTGTGTAGCAGTAAATCAAAACAGTAATAGTGAAGGAGGGCAGTAGGGGTGTGTGTATGTGTGTGTGTTGGGGGGGGGGGGGGGGGGGGGGGGGGGGGGGGGGGGGGGTGGGGGGGGGGGGGGGGGGGGGGGGGGGGGGGGGGTGCACTTCAGTTCTTATCTCCAGAGTGTGTACGTGTGTGTGTGGTTGACTGATTGTCTCAGCATCGTACTGTACGTGTCATCATATTGCCCACCCGGCCTCACCAGATGATGTCAGGTTGCCGCCTTCTTTAAAAACATTTCACCTAAGACTTATGACGGTGTAAATATTTGTCCCCTGCAGTAATCTCAGCCACATGTCACCACCACGCAGGCTAATGGGACAGTTGTCACACCTTGAGACATCACAGCACAAAAGACGGAGACAAACATTGCCTCCAGCGTGGGAGATTCACGGCAGCTTATCTTGACTTAGTGATTTCACCTTTCACCTTAACTCGAGTGAAGTCCACATTAAAGGTGTCGTCCGGCTCCAGGTGTTTAAATTGGCCTGTGCGCTAACTATGTCTTTACTTCCCCACAGACTTCCTCAGTATCCGACAGTCGGATATTTCGCTGGTGTCCTCACTTCTCCTTTGGACGGGCAGCTTCTGTTGTGCCCGCATGAATGCATACTGAAAAATAAAACAACCAGGATTCACAGAAATATCCATCTGTGACGTCTGAATATGCTGAATCTGCTTCACATTTTCAAAACTGAATGGATGCTCCCCAGAGCTGGGGGGGGGGGTTGTTCAGCGTAATTATAATGTAATTTTTCTTTTCCGAACATAATGAGATTACTTGGTTGGGGATTTTATCCCACACAACACAGTATTGTCTTGGTTGTCGTCTCAGACAACTTTCCTTAAAAGAACAGACCACTTCTTGGAATTTGGACGCCGTGCCTCTCATCTTAACCAGTATTTCTTTGCAATAAGTTTTGCGTTGTGCACAGTTCAGGTACGTGTTATGCATATCTTGTTATTTCAGACAGAAAAAGTAGCAGACTCTGCAGCCTCAGCTTTCGGCAGTGAATCAGACAATGTCATACCAGCTCTTCCACTTCCCTCAGGGATTCTAAGAAATCCACTGATGAGACCACGAGAGAGGTCTGACCCACAACGCTCCCCTGGGGGGTGGAGGGAGGAAAAAAAAGGAGGAGAGAGAGGAAAGAAGGAAGGAAGAGAGGAGCCATGGGAGATAACTTGGCAGGCAGACAGGAGCAGGAATCTGCAAAAGAAGAATGACAGAGAGAGAGAGAGAGAGAGACGGAAGAGACAAATTAGGGCAGAAAATGGAAGAAAAAGAAAGCTTGTTTCTGGTCATAATGGGGACCTTCTGCAACACAACACACGTGTTATCCAGCATTCAGTGTGTGTGTGGTTGTGCGTGCGCCTGAGTGCGCATAATGTGACACGCACGGCCCTTGGCCACCCAAACAGCACAGCAAAGCCTTAAAATCTCAGACTGCGGATTTCCCCACAACCGAAATGCAGGAGCCGTTGTATTTCTTTTTTAGTTTTGTGCGAGTGTTAGGAGGTGGGGGGTGGGGGTGAGGGTGGGGACACACACACACATGCGTGCCTGTGTGTTATTTTCCAAAGCAGCTGTAATTACAGACCATGTGTGTATTCTGCATGCGTTTACCCCAATGCGCCCCTGTTCTTGTTGTTAGAAGAATGTTGATGATAGCTCGCTGCAGCAGCATGAGGATGTCGCACCGAGCATGTGTGTGCTTGTAGGTGCATTTACATTTATAGATCCGTGTGTGTTAGTCAGTCACTTTAATGGATCGTTTCAGTTCAAACATGAGGATGTGTTGCTGTTCTTCGTGAAACGTGACAGTGACGTTCTTGGCTGCTGGTCACGCAAAAACAAGCAGGGACAGAGAAACTGCGAATTCCAAACAGCGAAGTGGGAAAATGGATAATGAAAATAATTGTTATTTTCAGCCCTACACACACACACACACACACACACACACACACTCGCTCAGCTTGTTTGTTCCTCTGTGTCTGAGGAACGAGTACGAGTCATGTCTAAGTTGAAGTGAAAGCAGGAACACGTTCTCACGCGAAATACATCATTTGCATCATGTCATTAAAGTTCCCATCAGAGGCAAAGTTTGCTATCACCACACACACACACACACACATACAAAATGCTGCAAACCAGCAGCCTGGTGTGTTCTTAGTGTGTCAGAAAGTGTTGTGTGAGTGTGGATACTGAAACTCTATTGGCTCCTCATGAGTCCCAATGTGGAAAAATTTATAACTCCTGAATTAGCCTTCCAGGAAGTCAGATGCCTGCAGATGATTCACAGCCGATCAGAGTAACTGAAGGATCCAATTATCTCCCGCCGCCCCCACCCGAACAACCATGCACGCACACATACACACACACGTGCATACATGATATGAAGTATCACAAATCTTACATACTATCATGCATCCAACCGTTTATGATGAATCAGAAGCACATCACGAGAAGGCATGACTCATTCATGGAGTGCTTGCGGAGTTCACACAGAGATATCTGTCGTACTCTCCCAGGCTGCAGCATTTGGGTCTCGAGTGCTTGAATTGGCTGAATTGTGAATGACGGATTGTTGTTTGCAGCTTTGCAGAAACTAATCCTGTGTTTAAAGGCCCTCGAAGTGCGTTGAGTTCAGCGTCTGGCGGCTCTGTAGCTGAGAAACCTACTTAAAACTGTTTAGTTATTCACTGTATGCATATTTAATGTTGTGTAGCATGCACTGTCAGCCACTGTTTATTTTGCCAGGACTCAGTGTGTGTGTGTGTGTGTGTGTGAGAAAGAGGCTGGCAAAGTTTCTGTGCATGTTTTCTTTCTAACAATTTGCACAGTACATTGGCTTTGAGTTGTGCAGTCTGTTGCGTGACAGATTTTTCTCAGTGCATAGTGGAAGCACTCATAGATTCACTACCTTGATATAGAAATGGAATCCAAATTGGCTTTTACTATTATTTTTATTTTTATTTATTATTCTTATAAAAAACAACTATAGACCGATGTTATAATTTGTTGACTTGTTAATAAACAAGTCAACAAATTTTTAAAAAAGGATTGGGGGGGGGTCCTTTTTAAGCACCGTTTTATTGCGTCATATCCGATTCACCTGGGGCTATGTCTGTCTCTGTTATAACTTCTGGAGCACATGACGTACGACCAGGCGCTCCAAAGTTGCATAATGCACATTTCCATTTCTGAAGGATTAGAGGTAGAATAAGATGGCTACTGAAACAGAAACAGTAGGTTTATAAAATGGGCTGTATACTCTGTCTTATTGTTATCATCAGTCATATTTTTAATCCCGTTTTTGCTCTTGATTATGATTCACATGGCTGAATAATTGTCAAGCTGCGTGCGTGAATTTTGTTTAATACTTCTATTGACCGCTGCCCTCATTCTCTTTTAGACTCTTCTCCTCACACGTCACATCCAAGCAGCCAGAGACAAAACTAAACTTCTCTTTTCATTTTTTTTTTTTTTTGCCTGTCATTATGTCTCTCTGAGACCTATATTTTAGTTTTTCATGACATGCTGGGGTCTGTCTTCCCAGGATAATGATAGACTGCAGACTGTGCAGAAGATGTTTTGTATTAGTTGTTGGCAGGATGCCGGACAGCTGGAGGGAAACTTGTTAGTGAGTGTTTTACTAAGTTATTGGGACTTACTAGATACATGGGATCATTTCCTGAAGGACTTTGTCTCTCATTTTGATTCCTCTAATCCTTACTTCATCATCATATATCCAAGCCTTTTAGGTGTTCTTTTTGTCTTTTTTTCCCAACCTGCCTCCCTCGCTGCGTTCCCAGACGACAGGAAATGGCCAGAAAGCGTCAGGGCTCTACTTGTGTCTTAATAATAGCAGCATTGTGTTGTGCTGGAGTTCTGCATTGTTGTGGGAACGTGAGGCTGAACTAGAGATTAGTCCGACCCAAGCAGAGACCCTGCAGTGTGGACCCCAAAGGATTTAGCCTACACATGTGTAATAAAACAACAACAACACGCACACACACACACATGCAAGACAATAGATAAGTCTTCTCCATTTCACAGCTGTTGTTGCCTCATGGTTTCTTTTTTCTTTTTAAAGATAGCTGCAGTGTCGAGGCACAGGCAGGGGGGAACTAAATGTTGATGCAGTGTATGTGTTTCCTGAGGCCACAGCGTCACTAAATGGCAAACAAGGAGGATTAAAGGTTCTTCTTACCCCACAGCTTTCTGTATGCGTTGTAGGGCTGTCATTTCTTTTTTGAAATAATTTATTTTTCTGAATTTCCAATGCATCCAACGTATTTAATAACATTTACATTTCTTTGCGATGCACATGCAGAACAAAGTCTCTATCCTTTACTGATGTTTAACATTTGAAAGAGGCTCCCTGCATCAGCTGATGCCTTCCTCTATGGGAAGTTAAGGCCGAGGTTATCTCATGTTTCAGGCCCACTTCCTCCTTCACAACATGTTCTTGAATTATGTAAGCTGTGCGCGTCTCGCTTTCTGCTCCATTCGTGTGAAGTGACATGTGAACGAGCGTTGATAACAAACAGGAACACTGTGACTCGCGTCAGTCCCATCGCTGCTGCTGCTGCAGATGTGTTTTTCATGAATCAGGAAATGTATACATTCAAAAAAAAAAAAAAAAAAAAAAAAAAACTTTCAGTAGTTTCATGCAGAAACGGTGACACAGTGTTGCTTCATGTTAGCTGGTGTGTTGGCTCACAGTCAACAGGCTGTTGTCCCTGTCATGGCAATATGTATCGAGGTACTTCCTGGCCTTTATCCTCCGGTAGCTCACTCACATCGCAATCTGCACGCTCCTTAAACTGAGTTTGAGGGAGGCAAACGTGTGAATAGAGCTGCTTACAGTCTATGACGGTCACCTCAGTCATGACGCTGACTCGCTGACTTCTAGTGTTTACATGTCACATGCCTTTAATGTCTTGACTAGTGTCGCGTAGAGCTGCAGTGAATAGTCGTCAAATCAGAGAGTCAGTTTACAGGAAATGAACTCTTTTGCTAATAAATCATCCGTCCCATTTGCAGGAAAGAATGTCAAACATTTCCTTGGGCTTTGCCACTGCTGTCAAACTACAGTCAGTTTGACCTTTGACCTTGGGGGTCATCACCCCCATAAGGACAGCCAATGAGTGCAATGAGAACTCTTTCTCTGGAGTTCACAAATCCACTGGTTTTACCAGATAACTTTTTGTCTGCATGGCTAAAGTTAGCACATAAACACAATGAAACAGTTAATAGTTGTATTGTACGTTTCATTTGCCACATAAAACAAGTGTGACCACAGCTTTGGTAGCATCTCTGCCGTCTTCTATTTCAAGCTTCGCAGCAAATGTTTTCTATTTTGTCTTTTGCCATAAAACAAACCAGCTGATGGAATTCTTCTGGGGAAAGTGTCTCATTTCATCAGGATTCATACACTCATGTCACAAACAGATCTGGTAAGAAGTGAATCACACATTCTTAGTAACAGCTCTCGCGCTCACTGTTCACATCTTTGATCTAAGGCGGCAGTTGAACATTATGTGTGCGCACAATCATAATACTATATAACAACAACCCGGACCTATAGAAACACCAGTCTGTATTATATGTGCCTTATATCTTTGCATGTGTGCGCTGGCGGCAGGGCAGGGCTTCCTGTTGCTGTGTGAGTGTAGAGATCCTTCTCTCTGTTCCTCTGCCACCTGGACCTTCACCACAAACCTGGCACCACCTCCTCTGCTCTCCTCTCCCCTTCTTCTCTCCCGCTCTTTTACCCTTCCTGTCTGCCCTCTCATTATCCCCCCTCATCTGTCTTGCTCGCTCTGTGTCCTTGTGACTCTTGTTTCTCCGTCTCCTCCACTTCCTTTTCTTGTCTGATTATTCCCTCACTCCTTTCTGCCTCCTCCTTCCTGTCTCTCTCTTTTTAATAAACCCCCCCCCTGCTCCCTCCCTCGGCCTCCCGGACTCGCACAATCACTGACTCCCTTCCTCTCAGCTTTGTAAATTTATATCCCCAGCTCTGTGATTCACTCTGATTCAGAGAATTAAAATTCAAAGGTGGAAACGAAATCTGTTTTTCATCGCAGACATTGTGATGCACGTTGCCCCAAGTTTTTTTTTTGCTCTCTAATTTATTCACTTTTTCCACTTGCAGCTTTTATGGGAAAAAGTGGGGCGTTTGATGTTTGATGAGAGCCTTGATGCCTCGCAGACTAATTGAGTCGTAGCAGTAGATTGGATCCGGCTGATCTCGGTAATAGGACCAGGGCTATATAAAGGTCAGAAGGATGTGGCTTGCTCTAAATTGCATTTTATACCGTATTATGATTATGAGAATTAGGGGACATCCTGTTTCAATAGTAAGGACCAACCAAATGGCACATTGAGGTGTACATGTGGACCACTCACACACATTCCACTGTGTGTCCAGGACGAGGAAAGAGCTCATCACCTCACAGTAAGAGGTGGATGCGTGTTTGAGTCTCATGCATTGCTTTTCAAGGAAGTTATTTTGGGTTTGCCGATCGCCAGTTTCATGTCAGTTGGAAAATCACGATTAATTCCACTGTTGATGAAATCTTGCTCAATTAATCCTGTGGTTTTTTCCCAAACACCAGATACTAAGGAAAAAAATACTCTCAATGTGGTCTGGAGCCCTCGGTTACTTCTCCATATGGCTGTTTTTGGTCAGACTAATGGTTTGGCTTCTGTTGCCAAGAGCCACAAAGTTATGGGAAGGTAGGACGTGTGCTGATAGTCAAGATTTTCCTGTTTAGGGCATAGTCACAGTGTAGTTCTCAAGAAATGTGAGCATTTTAGCTCAAGCAATTCTTTATTGATTCATTTAAGTGTTTTTAGTTTTACACCAGTATTAATTCAAACTATCATTTCTTAAGATATCTGGATGTTTTCTATTTATTCCCTTCCAGGCACATTTCCCAGCAGCCATCTAGTGGCCATTAGAAACTTGTACAGCGTGCAGCCATGCTGGTTGCCACCTGCTATGAATACATGACCTGAAAACTCAGGGATCTCTTTTGTGGCTGTGTCTCTGCCCAGTGCACCAAACAAGAGCTTTTCTCATTTGGGGACAACGGGGAGCACGTTGTGGTGTGTGAGAGCTGATACCAAGCTGTTCAGATATAAATAGGACCTCCCTGCAACAAGGCTTCCACCGGCAGCACTGATAATCCTCACTGTTCTAAAACCCTCAAACTCTGTGAGTCCTTGTGGTGGCGGATTCTGACCTTGTGCCTGACATTGAATGTCATCTTCACACTCTGTTTAATCTCTGCAGGCAACGTTAAAGGAAATAGAGATTTGCTCTGTTTTATTCATGTGTCAGTTGATAATTTTTGTTTGGCGAATGTATGTAAGTAAAAAGTACAAAAACAACGATATGTAAGTTTTACATCAGAATCCCTGTCGCATGACTCATCCTGCACATAGGGACGTTTTCTGATGAATTTTAAACTGACTTATTTCAAATGTATATGACCTCAGACCAAAAGCAACATGATGACGGTCGTCATTTCGTATTTCATTGGGTAAACGTGCAGGTTCAGGGAGCAGTCGTCCACTGTGGTCTGTCTCACAGGGACCTATAGCCGTGGTGGAATTATTTTTGTAAGAATTGTGCTCCTGAGCCTTTAGCTTGGCCGTCACCGTGAGTGTCCGTCTGAGTGCCGATCTGCCCTTCACCCTCAACTAGAGTAAGGACATGGTGAGAGACAGCCCGTCCTCATGACATAACCATTGCATCACGGCTCCTTCCCATTCAATGCTGGGCTACGATAAGAATTGACTCTGTGAGGTCAGACAGGCTCAACAATTAGTTCACATGTCTCTTCCTGCTTCCTTCCTGCTTGATTAAAACGTAGTGATGAGGGAGGCCATAAGGTAAGAGCTGTTCCACTGCTCCATTTTTGTCCTTTACCCTGCTACATTTATTTTAGCTGATTTGTGATATTGATTGATTTGGAAAATTACTTAAACAGCTGTCAATTATCAGAGTAGTTTGACTAATTGCTACATATGTCTATTGTTAGACCTTGCATCAAATGTCGGAGGTTTAGAATGGAAGACTGGGCTATATTTCACTCAGTGTCCGTCAGTCACAAGCTGCTTTCCTGGCAGTCTATTTTTCCATGCACCTGTCCGACATGTGCATCTGCTCAATAAAGGCCAATGACTAGGACGTCTGTTGCCGACTGCTATTTTAGACAGCGCCGGTTGAGCTGCCGCATGAATAACTTCACAGTCATAGGTGAGACATACAAACAGCAGCTTTTATTTGGTTTGACTCTCAGTGAATGTGTGTGTGTGTGTCACAGCGAAGAATGTAGGCTTTGTCGAGGAATGAGGAGGAGGAGGGAGTGATGACTAAATGAGGAAGAGAGGAGGGACGGCAGGAACTTTGAGTCTTTTGTTCAGGACTGTTCACCCTTTTTTTTTCTATCATCCTCTGATGAATGCTGTCCTAACAAAATGATAACACAATAACAAAGTAACAAGTTGAGGTTGGAGATTCTGGATAAGGACAGAGGAGGGAAACCCCAAACTGAATAAGCCTTTTTATTTCTTATTACAACTTGTATGTGGCCTTAATCGTGTGTAAGTGAGCATCCAACCCCATCTGGAGAGCTGCATACCAGGACAGACAGGATGAAAAGAGAAAGAGGCAAAACCATGGGAACAAAGACGGCCAAGCCCCCAGAGGGAAACATCAAGAGGAAGTGTGTGTGTGTGTGTGTGTGTGTGTGTGTTCTGCAGTCAGTGCTGAGTCATCGCTGGGCTGGCCAGGCAGATAGAAACAGGCTTCTGAGGGGGCCAGCTGCAGGGGCATAAGGGGGCGCGCACTGAGCATGCTCCTCGAAGTACAGGAAGGGAATTGGTTGTTGTGACAGGACACATCCAGGAACTACGGTGACGCAACATTTCACGATGCCAAGTTTTCGCTCCATCTTTGACGTACGCCTCCCCTGGTACGTGTGATGATACGAATACAAAAATAAAACGGCGGCCTGTGGCGTGACACAATCTCAAGAATTCACATCGTCTCTTCTCCCGACGCGGCCGTTCAGGATGCAGAGAGGGAGGGGGGGGGTGATGTTGGCCAAGCAATAACGAGACATGTTGCTCCATAGCTGGGCCGACCGAAGCGGCCCCCAACTATTTCTTGTGGTTTTCTGTGATCTGTTGGACCACAGTCTTTGACTCCCCCCACATCAACCCACACACTTGCACATACGCACATGCTCATACTTCCTTTATTCAGGGTAGACCCATCTCTGCAGCACTGGAGGAAGATGGTATGTATTACAGGCACATGTTATAGTTTGAGAATGATAAACCAACGTTAATATTACCGCAGCTGAAGTCAGGCCGAGTGTTTTCAACTGCCATTCAACCACTCATGTCTACAGCGGTTTATTTAAGTGGTTGCTCTATAATGCATGTCGGTATCTTGATAAACATCTCTGGGTTTTCACTACATCAAAGTTTTCCTGCTTTTGCACGGTGTGAAGTTATACCTGTGTGTACTCCTCCTAATTCTGTTAAGCCACAGATTATGTTTAGAGGAAGTTATTGCATATGCCTGAATCTATAGAGAGGCACGCATAGAAGTTATTGTTATGTGACTCAGCTGTATGAGGCAGTAGCAACTCTGGAGCTAATGACACAACACCGTCTCATCGGTAGGCTGTCTTGCATCAGCAAGAGGCGTGTGGTTCTTTGCAAATGTTTCCTTCCTCCTAATCTTCTATAGCCTTGTAGGTCAAAAATATGTATATACATCAATGGATGACAAAAGGGCACATGTGAGCAGATGAAGCGTGGTTTACTTGTTATTTCATGTGAAGCAAAACATCCTGTTTCCTCTTTAAAGTCAAAACTGTGCTTGGCTCTTTAAACCAAACTCATTTCTGTTTAATAACAAAAGTAGCCGGTAGCGAACCAAGGTGTGACAGCGCCAGGGGGAAGTGGCACTTCGACACGACTGAGGATGACATAGTTTTATGGCCAGCGAGAACAAGAATGAAAAGCCCTATGGAGGAAACTAACCAGAATGTTGTGAATCAGTAATGTGGCAACAAATGCGAAAACGTAGAGCAATGCAAATATAAATCCACCCTGTTAAGCTCATACCCCCACCAAGTCCCCTTCTGACCCAGGAAACATTCCCCTGAAACAACCTGTCATTTTTACCGGCCCCTTATCCTCTGTGACAGAGGGTGCTCTGTCTGCAGATAGAGACTTAAGTGTAACGCTCTACAGTAAAAGCTGATGGCTATGGATCATGGGATCGGCAGTTTATATTAAAAGTTGAAACTGAGCACTCTTTGTCTCTCCCTCTCTCTCCCACGCAAACTCACTGACTGTCTGTCGTGGTCAGATTGACCATCAGAAGCAATGTGAGACATCCAGCCCATGTCTGTGGCTGGTCAGAGGTTGCCATCCATGAAAAATTTTGCAGTCTTCAGCAGGCAGGTAGGCTCTCTCCTGCAGGGGTGTTGTCCCACACTGCTCCAACCAATCAGCTCCAAGAGCTTAGAATCAAGGCAATTGGGACCATCCTTCTTGGTGAAGGGGATTCAAGTGTCCATGTGACGGTGTTGACATAAGTAAAACTTCTCTTTTGGTTGAATTAAAAAAAAAAAGCAGAAGAAACGGGTCACATGTAAACACACAGATGGCCGAACAGGCAGTGCGGTTGATTGAGAAGTTTTCCGAACCTACTTCCTCATTCACTGAGTCGCTCTGAAATACTATCACTGTTTTCATTCATTTCAACTACTTTGGTCAATACTGGGGGCCTTTTGGAAGTCATTGACCTCTGCTGATTTTCTCCTCACATTTTATTCATCTCTACATATTTCCTAGATTGTCCCTCATGTATATGCACACAGTGTTCTTGCTGCTGACCTATTTGTCCCATAAATAGGATCCCCATTGTCCTTTGAGTGAACTATAGCCCTCCTTCTCTATTAAGATATCCTCTGACTGGTTGATTGCCAGAGATCCTTTGTTGGCCCATGTCATCCAATTTGTGCTGTTTAAGATTGATTGCAGATAAACTCAGAGCTTTGGCCGTTCTATCTTGGATGTTTAAACTGTTTCAAACTTTTAAATCGTTCAAAGAAATGCTAGTTCCATCTTTAGTCGTCCAGTTCTTGCTCAACACGCCACATTATCTTGATTTGCTTCTAATTACATTTTCATATCTCTCCTCTGTTTGTCCCCCCAATCATCTTATATTTCTCTCTTCTAAACCACCCATCATTCCAACCTTGTCTTCAAATCAACTCCTCCACCCATCCTCATCTCCAACCATCCACTTCTCTTTTCCTCTCTCTTCTGCATTCTTTTGTCTCACAGCAGTGATTCTCAGCTGGTCTGGTTACTGCAATGAATGGTAACACTATCCATCCAGCCAACACCACCACAACAGCAGGAGGAGGAGGCCCTGGCGTGGCAGCGCCCCCGAGAGGCTGGAGCGAGTTCTGTGAGCTGCACGCCATCGCCACAGCCCGGCAGCTGGCTGGACACTACCGGAGCTTTGCCAGAGAGTGGCCACAGCATGACGTGCTCCCACCCGAAACTTTTTCCAAGCAGTTTACCGACCTCTTCCAGAAGCACTTCTGCTGCGAGGTTGACAAAGATGGCGCCCAGCTCATACAGAACAGATGCTCTACCTCTGTTGGTAGCGCTCCTTCCACATCTCCAGCGACCCGTCCCCTTCCATCACAGCCGGTGACCGGTCGGCCGCGGATCACATCTTTGTCGGGAGTGCAGGACTATCGGGAGGCCGGCCGTCAAAGTGGAGGTGCTGCTCTCTTTGCTTTGGTGCCACCAAAAGTGGAGCCGGTGGTTTTCAACCGGGAACAGGAGCAGCCGCTGCAATGTACTGCAGTGAACTCCTTGTCGGGAAACCCGGTGGTGCTGAGAGGGTCGACTCGTAGCGTCGGCGGAGGGTCGCTGCTGATGCATAGCCATGGCAACGAGGAGATCTCTGGCACCATTCGTCGTCGGTTGTCTGACCCCTCAGCCTCCAACCCTGGGCAGGCTGACATCACACACTTCTCGGTCAGCCAGATCCAGCAGACCGTAAGAAGGCTTTTTAAGAAGCGGCCCCTTCCAAGCACCTCCCCAACCCAGGACCTGTCCTCCAGCAACCCCAACCCCACCACAACCAACAACAACGCCCCAAATAGTAGTAACAGAGTGGGTGGGATTTACTCCACAACTGAGGAAGTGTCATCTTCCTCGTCTTCGTCCCACTCTTCCTCTTGTCTGATCTCTGAAGCCACCACCCCAGGTGCCTCACACTGGTCTGTGGCCGGAGTAGCCTCTCACTTCCTGGATCGCTTACGTTGGTTACACAGCAGAAGCATGAGGCAGAGGAGGCCGGAGGTGAGCGGCAGCTGTAAAGAGGGCCAACTGAGGTACCTAATGGTGGACGACACCATCTCAGACTCTCAGCCCTGCTGGCAACGCTGCCGTCTGCTGGTCAGGAGGATCAAAGATGCTCAAGGAGGAGGAGGAGGACGAGGAGGAGGGGAGAGGTACCAGTTGGAGCTCTATGATCCCCCAAAGGTAGAAACACATGCTTTCACGCTCTGACAATCTAGCACAATTATTCAGTTATAGCCACAGCTGCCAGTCTAAATAAAATAACACAGATATAATGAGGTTCACATGGGCTCACACGTTTTTCTATTAAATGGTGAGATAGGTTATTACCCTTGGTGGAGGTGTGCATGAACAATCAACACATGCTCTGATGACACTGTATTTCTGTGGATTCGATTTTCAACTGTTGCTCTGATTTGTGTGGTTGACTAGACTTTAGTGCTGACCAAAGAAGAGAGAGAGTGTAATCCATTCACACTGCAGCAGTGCTGCATCAGTTTAGACTCTTAGTCTTTTTTTTTTTTTACTGAAAACCTTTAATGATAGTCATAGTTTTCCCTTTAACCAAGTTAAAGACTTTTCTGAAAATAATTTGTGTTCATGTCAGTGTCAGTTGCTTTTTTTAATGCATTACTAAAGGTCATGGCTCAGCTCTGCTCTTGTCCAGAGCTGTATTTCTGAAGTACGTCAAAGACTCTGAAACATTAGTCGTTTACTCCTTGGTGATGGAAATATGCCTCCTACGCTACTTCCTGTTTGTTTAGGGTTTGCTTCAGCCAGTCATAACATTTCTACTTATTACTTTCCAACTGAAGCATCAAGTGAGCAGAAGATAAGAAACTGTCATATTTTAAATCTTTTTGTTTATTTGAGCTCCGTTCCTTTTTAAGTCCGGAGTAAGAAAGGCCTGTTTGCTTTCCTGTGACTTTGCTTGACAGCTCATCACAGCACAGCAGGATGTCTTTTTTTTCACATATGCTCGACTCACATGCGACCACATGACACAAAAGCCTGCAATGTATCCAGATGGGGCCAGCTGCACATGTGCATGCACGCCCAGTCCCCCAAGATCCCCA
Source organism: Pseudorhombus dupliciocellatus (assembly GCA_016785235.1). NCBI lineage: Eukaryota > Metazoa > Chordata > Actinopteri > Pleuronectiformes > Paralichthyidae > Pseudorhombus > Pseudorhombus dupliciocellatus. The sequence continues at coordinate 2,246,757 of JAFBJW010000137.1, read as the reverse complement.
AACGAAGAATCAGAGTCAGCCTGGTGACTGTTGCCTAGCTGAGGGGCTGACGAGCCTTCCACATCTTTAAGGTCAATTGAAGCGGAGCTCGGTCTCTTCAGGGTGTGTGTTCTAAGACAAACAGAGGTCAATGAAAAAGAACGCTGCATGCATGTGTGTATCTGAGTGTGTTTTCTTGCAGCGTTTTATATTTAGCAGCCCTCAACTATTCAGCCAGCTGCAGCCCTAACCATGTGTGTGAGGTAATTCAGTTTATGATAGAGCCAGAATCATGCGTGTGTGTGCGTGTGTGTGTGTGTGTTCAGAATGGGAAGGCATTGGCAGGATCTGACTGGCTGATTGCAGTGCTGCTTAAGTTAAGCCAACTGTATTGCTGCTCTTGAGTGCTCTCTGTGTGTGTGTGTGTGTGTAAAATCTTGGCTGAGTTAAGGCCCTGAGAATGGCCTTAAAAGGAAGAAGAGCTGTGGAGCAGCATGCACACATTGTAACATACACAAGAGAAAGCACATGCATTCAACAGAAGTACTTTTAACAAACAACCCCAGAGCATGTTGCCAGTCAGTGTTACATATTGTGTTATTAAATACTTTCTTTACGGTGGATATAAGTCAGGATTTCACACATCTGTTGGCTTTTTCTTTAACTCTCTGTGTGTCAGTGTGTGCGTCTGCATACTCCACACTGCACAGCTACAGTTTTATTTTATTATTCAGTGAGTGTCTGTCATTTGTGAGAGCAGTAATATTATTCAGATTTAGAGAACACATTATTATTGACTAATTTTTTTTTATCAGGCAGAGTTTAATTAAACAGGTTTTACCTGTTAAATAAGTAGTTCCTCCTCTGAATAAGCCTCTCTAAATGTGAAGGAAGTTTCACTTCTGCATAACGCCTGTATAGAGAATGAATATACTCTATAGGAAGGGGTGAGATGAGGAGATAAGGAAGTTTAAGTGAGTTTGGTTACTAAATGCACTAACATACAGTTTGTAAAATGTTACTTAACTCTGTTATCGATTTGAAAAAGTTTTTCATTGAAGTTGCAAGAAAATTAGCATTATTACAATATTGGCACATATTAATGTGCAGTACTGTATCTAAATAACTGGAAGAATGTTTATATACAGTATATATGAATGGCCAACAACGCTTATGCCCAATAATGTCCTGCTGAATGAGGTCACCTTAAGAATGTTGTATGCACAGATTAATATGTGTACGTTTCCAATTGGAGAAAAGATGTTATTGTGCAGATCAAGTGACAAAAATAAGTTCAGATGATTGATACAATTGTTTTATTGCAGAAGTGAATCTTGTCTTGTCAGCAGAAACGAGCAGAAGTCCTCAGTGTTGTCTAAGACTCGGTCTTTATCTCATCTCCGTCTTTAACTTTGGCCTCGAAGAGGACAAACTGACACCATGATCCATAAACAAGTCGCCGTCCTGACGTCGGTACTGATATGCCGCTGTTTCTTTTCTAACAATATCTGTGCAGTGATACCGTAGCCTTACTCAGCTGTGGCTTTCATCACATCGGTTAGTTTTCCCTGCCACAGCGAGCTCGACTTTTTGTTTCATCTGACAGTGCGGTAGTCAAGGTTACAGACGAGGTTAGCGTTCTGCCAGGAAAATCGTGGTATTCTGTCTTCTAGAGTCGGTTCCCACAGACGGCTGCATTCTGACGGTGGATACGTTTCCTCCGACCTCCTGTGGACTTCATCCCAATCACAGCCCTCGTTACTCATCTCATCATTGTGTGTGTGTGCGTGTGTGTGTGTGTGTGTGTGTTTGTTCCATCTTTTCAGGCCCTAATCTTTCCCACATGGTTTCATTTCATGCTGGTGTCTACATGTGCCTACACTGTGTATCATGTTGCACATGGAGTTTGTCGTTCCAAGTCTCTGTGTGTTTGTCTGTTCACTCTCACACAAGTTTTTATGTATGTTGGCAAATGCGGTAAAAGCTTGTCTTGGCCTTTTCGGCTACGTCACTCGACACCCTCTCTTGAACCTTCAGTCAAAAGAAAATAGTATTTACAGTAATATCCTGTTCTCAAATGCAGTTACGCTCGCATTAAACCAATCAAATTTGACAATTTAAAAGTGAAAATACATTCAAATGTACACCCTTAAACATTTTTTAAAACCATTGGTTTTTACACGTCTTTCATTCCCGCATCTGTGTTTTTCCCTCCTGCGCGCTCTGCCTCTTCACTCTCTCACTGACAGTAAAAGCGGAGTTTGCAACATCAGTGGAAAATAGTTTTCCAACGGCCAGACTGTTGCGTCCATCTGCTCTGTGTTACTTGTTGTACCTCCGTTCCTCTCATGGCAACACGCAGCGTTAATTTGGCTCTCGTCACATACCACCGCTAAATCTGTGAGCACATGGGCCGCCGGTCAGCTGAACTGGGAACGGAGGGAAGCCAGTCCAGAGAGGCGCAAGGAAAACAGCATGAGTGTCGTGAGATGGTGATGAGGCAAAGACAGAGGAGATCCATGTGCGTCGAGGTTTGCAGGGTTCACAATATGAGAGACTTCTTTCCTCCGAGGTTTCCAGGATGCGCTTATTTCGGCACTTTTCACTGGAAATATTTTTGGGGGGATGAAACTGATTTTTTTACTGTAATTTCCCAGGTAATCAACCAAACGACTGTGATCATTTTCTGCCCTTATTAAACATCTGCTGCTTCCTGCTTCGTTTTGGCTTGAATCAGATGGGATATTTTGCTGTCACGATCTTGTTTTTGGCCGCGGAGGCCAGGATGCACCAGAGGTAGCGACAAGGTGCTGGATTCTGCCCAAGTTGGCGACAGCATGTTACTCATATCAGCCTCTGGTAGATATCAAGCTTCAGAGTAGAGACTCTCTCTACTGAGAAAAACTGAGAAAAACACTGTAGTTTCATTTCATGTCATAACAGTCCCTGTATCTCACCCACAAAGGCAAATGTTTTGCTCTTTTCAGGGATTTAGTTTCATGAAACCTAGAGATCATGCCTTGAAGTGCTTGAGTGAGTCAAGTCATGGATGTGTGCGTGGGTTTTACGCGCCTGCCCGTCCGTTCTGAAGATGAATGTGTTCACCACAGGTCCATTTGTTTAAAGAATTCAAGTTGTTGAATTTGATAAATGGAAAAGCTGTGAGAGTAGATGTTCTCCTGTTGATCTCTTGTGGTCAATTAAACAGAATTACTGCTGATTGTGTCTTCATGGTTTCCCTGTGCTGACCTGTCCTGTTGATTCTGCTTTTTCTAATTTCACATCACCAGATCTGTATCTTGACCTTGGGTTGCCTGAGGGATTCCGCAGATGAGTGGCAGCAACCGTTCAATGAAATATTGAAAATACTCATCATAATCCTAGAGAACCAAACCAAAGTTTGGTTTATTTTGTTTAAAAACCCAAAGATATTCACAGCACCCCCCCACCCCCCCACCCCCCCACCCCTTGTCTGGAACACAGAGGTTGATTTTATTATGGCCTAATTGGGATCACTGCTTTGTGAGGATGCTTTCACAAAGCAGCAGCAGCAGCAGCAAATAAATTCTATATCTGTAAATCCAATAAAAACTTCGGGAAAGCATGAAATTATACGACAGTAACATAAATCAAGCAAAGAAATGTATCCGTAGAAATCAAAATGACGCCGAGTCCCAGTGTTCAGAAAACTGGATCAAGCCACGACTTTCCACTTTTTTCGGTGCAGCCTCTGTAGCCACAATAAAATGGAGGGTTTCTTTGAAGCCTTATGTTGGCGGATTTGTAAAGTGGTCGCTGTCTCTATAGAGTTTCCAGCTACAGCCGGTCTTTTGGCTAATAATTCTGTGTTTTGCTTCTTAATTAAAAGTCATCATCCGCCACGCTTACATGAAAGCGCTTGAGGGATTAAGACCAGAGGAGAAAGCCAGTGTTTGTCCGTAGTCAGCAGTAAAGACTTTGTCAGGAGTGCAGTGAGTCACAGAGAAGTCCTACCAAGTTAAAAAAGCCTCAAATCTCAAAGGAAAGATCTCGGTGTAAATATAATTAAAGGCTTCAAAGAACGAAAGCCTCTCACATGTTGTAGACGCCATACAGGAGATCACGAGATAATACTCTGCGTCTACCACAAGTAGAACTCCCTGACTCGTTTTTTTTTTTCATCCTACCCGTTTCTGTTCTCACTTGTTGGTTTCCTGTTCTGTCATATAATAATAATAATAATGCATGATGGGATATGGTCCCGATGCAGATTTGCTTTAGACTGAATCAGTCTATATTAGTTTCCATTTACTATGTCATGAATCGGATGAGGAACCAGAATGTCGGCATGGAGGTGAAAGGTGTTTTTATGGCACGGCCACTGGTGTATGTACGGGTGTATTCACCACAAAAATGGATATTACAGTTCTGAGCTGGAAAATAAATATATAGTATACAGACCTGGCAGTTCTGTGGCAGACTCACCTCTCATGAAGATGAGTGAGCATGTGTGAATAAACCTGGGCCTTGTCCATGTGTAATGACTCTGACGAGCAGAAACTTGCTGCGACAGGTTTTCATTGTGGAGGTGAACTGGCTGCTCAGGGTTTGGTTGCTGGTGAGTTCAGGGCTTCCAGTTCCGATTGGGGGGGGGTGAATTTGTTTCAAGTAGTGGCAAAATATTTGCTGTGAAAGACAAATGACTGAGAGCTCAACAGATGTGGGGAGCAACAAAGCCGGCAGCAGATATTTTACTACAGCAATACCCGGTTCTCACAGCATGTCTTTCTTTTGTTTATGTCTGTTCAGGTCGAATGAAAACTTTGTTCTCACCCAGAGTGGAAAACTTCTCTCGCTGTTTTGAAAATGCCTGAACGTGGGAGGAGTGTGTGTGTGTGTGTGTGAGTGAAAATCAAGAGAAACATCTAAAGGAAGTGGAGTGGTTAGAGTCATGTGGTCAAGATGTTTGTCAGATCTCTTGCTCTACCTCTTTCTAGTTTTGTGTGTTGTTCTGCAGAGCGACACGTCGCGTTATCTGCGTGTGCCTGCGTGCCTTCGTGCATGTGTCCGCCTTAATCAATGCTCATCGATCAACACACTTTGGTGTTGACAGGAATGTACATGCCTTCTCAAAAGTGCGCACGTCCTCCTGTCGCAGCCTCCCGTGTGTGTGCATGCATGTGTGTGAGTGAGGCCTACAACCACGGTGTCAGTGCACATGACCTTGCAGTGTTGGATGCGGAAAGCCCCTAAAGCAGCAGTTTTCTCTCTTTATACATACACACACACATATATATATCTCTTCTCTGTTTAACTCCTGAGACTAAAATCATATGCATTAGTTTTTCTCAAATAATTCTTAGTTGCAGCCCTAATCTAATTATTAATAAATGGCTTTAGGTCCCAATTTTTGTTTTGAGGTGTTACATTTCCGTCTGTGTGGTGTCATGAATATCCCACATTAAGTTGGTTTAACTCTTGTGGAAACCTGTGCGCACATGTCTGTATATCCTCTGTGCTCCGGCCCTCTCCTCCTCTCTCAACACTTTTCCTCTCAGCTTTATTCTGAGTCACATCTCCAGTCCCCCCCCCCTCCCCTCCCCTCCCCTCCCTCCGATTTTCTCTGGGCAAGTCGTTAGAATGGTTTCCATTACAGGGCCAAGCACAGCTAGCATTTACTCATTATCTGTGCCTCTCAGTTTCCCCTCAAAAAAAAAAAAAACACCCAAAAAAATCACTAACTCATTTTTTTTCATCCCTTTGCCAGCGGAGATGATTTGTCAGTTGAGTCGTAGCCTCTCACTGAGCAAACTCTGCCGTCTGATCCTGTGCTATAAACACTCAGCGTTTGCTCTGGCCCCGGCCGGTTCCACTTGGCGTCAAGTCTTGTGTGGAAAATGTTATCGTGACCAGATCTCCTTCCCTGTATAAACCTGGTTCTGGCTCAGTGGTGCAGGATCTGTAGTCACAAGGGGCAAAACTGCACCGTCAGGTTTATTCAGAGACAATGGTGCAGCAGTGGCCAGGAGGGAAAGGAAGGGCAGGAGAAAGTTGTTCTTTCCCAACTTATGGACACGTCACTGCTTCGGAAATCAGTCGTTGTAGTTTTACGAGATGCAAAGCAAAGCAGAGCTGCAACTCATTACTATTTTCATGATTGATGGAATATTTGTTTGGTGTTTTCATTTCCTGAAGCACAGGAAGATGTCCACAGATATTTGTTTTTGTTAAAGCAAAAATAAAAAAAAACATCCGAAAACAGCAGTTAATTCTCACATTTGAAAACCTGCATGAATTTTTTTTGTGAAAGTTGACCTAAAAGAGAAGCCATTGTCATTTTCTAACCGCTTATCCGTGACGCGGGGGTAGCAGTCTAAGCAGGGGCCCCTGCCCACGACTGCCACCCAAATCACATTGCACCAGTCCCTTCTGAATCGAACCCCGGTCTTCCGCTTGAAGGCGAAGGTACTTCTCCACTGTACTAACGAGGGGCTAAACGTGAAGGATATACAAATATGTATCTGGGTCAATTATGCACGATGTCGCAGTTTGGTTTTCGACCATTTTTTTTTTGTTTGTTTTCTTTTTTTAATCGTTTGAAAGTTTTTAAGAACAAGTTTTACACAGTTCCATGAAAAACAAAAAAAAAAAAAACACAAAGCACACACTTGATTTTATCAGGCAGTAGGAGGTTTCACACACTGGGCAAGAATATGATTGCGTGTGTTCCACATGTGTACAGCTACATACAACACACCCTTAACTGACCAGCGCACATACATACACACACCCATAACTGACACATGATGTACATGGGCTGCACCCTGTACATCACCGCCACACAGTCACATGATCTGCTCTGTTTCTTAGTATTGACGGACCCACTTCCTCACATGGTACGTGATATTTTACCTGCTGAGGTTTTCTGGCTCCTCGCAGAGTTTAGTTTCACTCAGGTAACACATCTGGGACTGATGATTTTAACATGATATAAATAGCAGTAGTCAGCCTGGAACAGTGTCAGGGGCCGCACTGACCTGGAAATGCTGTCATGCATATCATCAGACATGACCACAGAGAAGTTCTCCACCTTTTGGAAACATACCTCTTACATCAGTATTTCTGGGCCCATTCGTCTTTTTTGTCATAATGTTAGTAGTGTTATATTAGTTATATTGTATCATATTTGTTTTATTTCATTTCTCATTGGTGACAGTAGAGAGGTGACAGGAAGTGAGAGGGGAGGGAGGGAGCCCACAGACGGACTCGAAGCAGGGACGCTGTGACCTCATGGTCAACATGATCCCTGCATGCAGGCTCCCAGGAGGATGCGCCGGATGTTACCTCAGGGACACTGCTTCAGGCTCACAAAGCCGCATTCATTCGCGTCGCCACTCCAATACAATGGGACATGTATACACACTTGTCGGTGGTGTGTAAAGAAAGAATGATATTTCTGTCAATTCCCAAAGAAACATGTCGCCGACTGAAGCCAATCCACAGACCCCGCTGTCAGTCTCCGTTGGAACGTTTCACGTTTTCATTAAGAGGAGAGTCTGATAACCTGCTCACAGTCAGTCCTTGTGTCTGACACATTCTTTTAGGGTCACGATACTCACCAGTGTGTGTATTTATACAACATGTGTACCGTGCACCAGTCATTAGAAGAAACATGCAGTTGCTTGTGCAGTTGAATAATGGTGATGAAATCCTGCCTCCGGGCTTTGTTTTCAGCTTTCATAGAAAAAATTAAGACAACTGAAATAGATCCCTGCCGGTAAAGAGTTGGTCAGAATTAGTTTGTGCCAAATATTGCAGAAATATATCACAATTCTTTGTAATTTTATCAGACTCAGAAACATGTCAGCACTTTCCCCTCAGTCAGCCGTGCTAATTGGTCTCTTCTTGTGTGTATAAAACCACAGCTAATTCATTTACGAGGAACTGCGCTCAGTTCTGTGAATCCGGAGTGGGCTGTCTTAGCTTCTCTACATACAGTATGTCAGTATTTCTGAGAAGTATAAGAGAACAGACGCGCAATGAACTGACACATTTATTCATCAGCGAAGGCCACGTCTCTGACGGGTTTCCAAGAACACGCTCATCTCGATCTGTGTTGGTAACCCCACACGTAACACTCGCTCTTGTGTGTGTGTTCTCCACATCCTCCATGATGCCACAGATAGAGCTGATCGTGAGTGCGATCGGCTCCAGTGATCGCCGGTCTTGCACATGTGTGGTGACGGGAGTGTGACGGAGCAATAGCCACCTCACAGTCAGTGAATTCAGTGAAATTCATAGTAAATGGTTTCACAGTCATTTTAACTGTCTGTATGTGGAAATAAAACCTGCAGGTTGCGCATGCTTTATTGATGTGGTGTGGTTAGAAGAGTGTGTGTGCTCACAGTTGCTCACTGTGGACAATCGCCAGCAATAATTATAAAAGTCACAAGATAACATTTAGAGAGAATCTATTTTACTTTCACCCAGAGGTTCCTTTGTCTTTGCTGCTTGTCTGACTGTTCGAAGGACAACAGAAAAAAAAAAAACCCACTGAACCGATTTAGTTGAAGTGGATCTGGTTAAATGGTTTTCACTTATTTGATCATGGCGCGCTTTAAAACATCCTGCTCGACCCAGTGATGTAACCAAACTTTTTAAACAAGAAATCAATTGTTTGTTTGTTTTGGTTCTCGCTGTTCCAGTAAACGTAAATAAGCCCATGTGTACGTAACTGTAGAGTTCATCAGCAGCATTTTCTGTAAAGAGATTTTGCAAGGAATGATAATCTTTATCGCTACGTGCTAAAAAAAAAATCTCTTGTAGGAAAAATTCACAAGTAATGATCTCCAGTAGGTTTTCGATCTGATTAACTGCTGCACACAGAAGGAACAGTTTAGTTTCCCTCATCATGGGGGAACCAGGGGTGAGCTGGAATCAGAGGATCTATTTCTGCAAACCTGTGTGTGTGTGTGTGTGTGTGTGTGTGTGTTCATCTGTGTGAGACAGGCAACAGGTGGTGGAGGCTGGCACTAGAGTCGAGCGGCGAAAACAATGCCAGCTGCTGCGGATCACTATAGTGTGAGCTGCAGCTGTAGCTATTGTATAAACACATTAAAAGAGAAAGTCATTTTTCACTGCGTTCACACTGGGAGTGTGTGCACCACGGACAGGATCCAGGCTGAGCCATAAGCTGCAGGCACATCATTAAAATCCCATAACATGAGCCAGATGCAATATGGGCCGTTTTGTTATTGTCAATAAATATCAAGAGAAGACTGAAAGCATTAGTGCGTTAAACGTTTGCATGTTTGTCTCGTAGATTCCAACTTCCCCGGCCTGTTCGTGTCACTCAACACTGAGCGTCATGTGTCCCGGCTGAAGGCGCACAGCTTTACGCGCGCATGCTTCTAATCAAGGTTCTGCAACAGCCAGGAAACTAGTTTTTTAGGAACGGTTTGGCAAATTGCACTGAGTAATGTGATGTAAGGGAGTAAGCGCAGCAGCAGCAGCAGCAGCAGCAGCACTGTGTTTGTGGGGAGGACAAAAAGACAAAGTCGGACAGTACTGGCTGGCTGCGGTGACCCTTGGAGGGACAGAGGAATGTCGAGTGTCAAGTCGGTTGCCGTGGTGACGGCCTTGAGAAAGGGACCCTGGGAAGATCGCTCTGGACACCAAACTTCCTGTGTGTCACCCGTGTGTGGGTGTGTGCTCTCGAACTGTGGATGAGTGTGTGACTGCGTGGGCGCGAGTCTCATCTGTGTCACATGTCACACTTGTTTGCGAGCTACTTTCAACTGTTTACGCTTGTGTCCCAGTGTGTAAACCTTCATTACTCTTATCGTCAGTCTTGTGAGTTTCAGTCGTTTAGAAACAAAGGTTAGAGCACAGTTAACTGAATAACTGACTGTTGAGCTGTTTACTATTTCCATTATTTTCATTCAAACATGGCTGATCACAATGTCTAAATATCGTGAAAAAACCCTCTGGAACCCACAGATCTAAATCTGTAGTGTCACATTTTTAAACGTTGACAGGCAGAATGTGTAGGACAACACCTCCAGCGGCAGGTATGACCTCAGCGCTTGGTGCAGAACTACAGTCCGTGCCAAATAAGTGTGGAGGAACATGCGGGGACAAGAATATCAGATTCAAGACTTTCAGGTGACACATAATGACACTCCACACACCAGAGCACATGGCCATCGCTGCACATCGAATTCCTGTGTGAGTGTGAAGTCGTCATATTGCTCAAAGTTGACTCAATCTGAAAAGAACAAGCGGTGGAAACAGAAGACGGCACCAGATTGAACTGGCCGACTGCATGAATTTCACAGGCGCAAAGTGGAACCATGAAACTAACAAGAACACACTGTAAAGCATGTTTTACAACACGTGCTTGATTTATACTTTCATTTGATTTCTGCTGTTTTTCTTAGTTTGTATCTAAAAAGTGGATTTACTATGGAAGTGCTGGCACCTCTGGATATTATTAGTAAAATATTATCCTGGATAAAACAATTTCTTGACACTGTGGAGGCTGAGGAACATCACTCTGAGCTGTTTACGAAGCAGTAATCCAAGACATTAATGAAACGCTTCCCTAAGAGTTCATTTACTCCGTGCTCCGCCTCTGGATCCGTCTGGTTTCTCCACACCTCTCTGTCATGCATAGAGTCTGTAAAGGAGGTAAAGTTGTCGGGGGAATGTTAAATTCCCTTTTTGTTTTTGGCAGTTGCTGCAGTGACGGATTAAGGCGTGTAGGTGACCCCGCCAGCAACAATTCAATCACTGACCTGCACACAGCGACCGAGACAAGCCGGACCATCTGTGGTGGCTTTCAACTCATTTCGCAAATGTTTAATTGTGTTGCTGCTCATTGTGGTGGTTCTGCTCCCAGTTAGAGGTCTTTGCTTATATTTAGTTCCCTGGTGGTTGTTTCATTTCTCATTTAAGTCATCTAGCATTTTCCATCGGTGTCTCTCTGCATCTAGTTTCGTCTTTTCATGATCACTTTACATGAGGGTCGGGCAATGACTACTGATTAGCATATGGCAAACGCCACGTCAGCTGTACACAATTAACTTGATGTTGGAAAATCATGAAGCTGGGCTCAACATCACGACAACTGTCATCCAGCAGCAAGTGACTCAACCCTTTTTTACATGTTAGTGTGGTCATTTTCCATCTCTCTCTGTGGTTGTTTTGTTTTATTGCTGTATACAGAGGCTCCGGTCCAGGTCCTTGATCCTAATATGCCAATTACAGTAGAGTTTTCTGACCGCTTCACTGTTGGCACAATTGTGCTGTAGATTTATATTTTAATTGATAAAATTGCCATTTCTGCTCATCAATGTGAACTGGATTCGTAAAGAGTTGGAAACTACCAAAATTGTGGTCAGGCTTTTCCTGTTTGCTTAAATCTGACTTGGCGTGTTTCTACAATTTGACTTAACTCGAGTCCATCAGTGGAAAATTGAACTGATTGGGCAGTTTAGAAGTAAGTTCCCACACTTCACACTGCACGTCAAGACAGAAACCAAACAACGTGGTCCAAAGACTTCTCTAGCTACAATTCTGACTTGGCAAAGATCACCGCAAAGGTAGAAAATCATCTCTTAAGCTGTGAGTGTGTCCCGGAGGCCCCAGCGGCCCCATTAATGGTGAAATGGAAGATATTTGGAACCACAAGGCCAGTTATCCAAACATCTGTGCGGGGTAAAGATCTCGGGTTCGGTGAAACCCTTTGGGCAGATCTTCTAACTTTGAGTCTCGCAAACACCAGCCACTGCTCGTCACCTCGCTCGCGCCGTCCCTGTGGTGAACCAAGTGGCAATGAATACAGCCCAATGCAGAGGAGCCAGGGTCCCAGACTAACTGTCTTCCATGGTCTCTGTATAATCTCCCAACAGGAAGTGGCGCAACGATCCGTATCTGGGGTGGCACTTCAGTCCCTGCAGCATTTGCACTTTTTGCCTGCAGTGGACAAACCACTTCAGAGGTGCAGCGGAGCATTCTCCTCGGACCGCAGCCATGGCTCCTGTGTTAGCCGCTGTGGTTGGAAGTAGTGCTTATTTCTCCCTGCAGCCTGCAGCTGTGTCTCAGAGGGAACCTCACTGTAAGATGCTACGTCTCTCTCCTCATTTTGTTTTTTAGTTTACCCAGTCATGGAATACATTAAGAGTAGAAGTACCACGATATGCAATACGCATGGCCAAACAAGACTGTTTCTAAACATGAGGACATAAAACTGAATCAGCAACAAAAGCATTTGCCAGTCTATGAAAAACATTCCTATAAGAATCGTGGTTAAACACAGCACACCAGCATCTATAACACACAGGAAAGGGTTTAAGCAAGTTCATCTCCAAGTTTTCCATTACACAGTTCTTACTGTGCACCTGAACTTTTCACCTTTTTGGTCACAGTCTGAGACCAGAGACGTTTGTCTATTTAGCACGATAATGACCTGAGGCAAACAGCCAGAAAAAGGTTGCAGTACCTGTGGGAGCGTTGTCTTGAAAGTCTTTGAGTGGCTGCACCAGACTTAACCTCCACAGAACATCTGTGAATAGACCTGAAAGTGCTTCTTATCCAAATCTTATGGGGTTGGAGAGGATTTGACAGGAAGAATGGGATAAACTGTCCAAATCCAGGTGAGTTAAATCTCTTAAATGCTGCCAAGGGGAATTCAAAGAAGTACAGAATGTAGGGGCTGAATACTAGTCAGAGATTTCAGGGTGTTTTTTTTTTTTTTTTTTAATGTCTAAAAATATGTCTCCACTTTTGTCCATGGTCGATGGATGGGGTTTGGGTTTGGGTTACAACACAAAAGGAGTTCTTAATGCCTGCTGAGGCCACATCCCCGCCACCTGACGCTGCCACGACTCTGTGTGAGACGTTTGTAAACACGAACACAGCTCGTGAATGCTCCCAGTTTTCAAACATTGCTAGCTGGTGTTGTTTAAGGACACGCTCTTGAAAGACTTGTTTGCAGATTGCAAAATGAAGGAAGGAAAAAGGGCAAGGGCCTGTGTGTGTGTGTGTGTGTGTGTGTGTGTCTTCTCCAGGGAGTGTTACAGACTTCAGTGTGAGCTTGAACTTGTTCCCCTGATGAAGTTGATTCACAGAAATCGGGGCTGTTGTGTTGTTGCTCAACCACGCAGACATCTGCTGCGTGTTTTTCTTCTTTCTCCTCTCTTATCCCTCCACAGACACATATGGCTCCTCAAAGATGCTCTTAGACAGAAACTCATTCACATTCTCACAGAACATTCCTCTCAATGAGCCATGAGTGCATCGACACACACACACACACGCGCGCGCGCATACACAACCACAAAAACATACATATCAAAGCGTCTGCACCAAACAAAAAACACGCTGGGGAAGGTGCAGCTGGATATTGCCCTCCAGAGTTGGTGGAGACCAAAAAAAAAAAAGAAAAACTCAAAAGTTTGTCGAGTTCATGATTGAAGTTACAGAATTTCCCCAATGGTTCTGGGCCAAAGTAAAGTAAAGAAAACAACGTACAGTCTTTCTCTTGATTAAGACGATTGTAACTGAAGGATTCAGAACGTGAGAGTAAACTAGTTTTGTCACCTGTTACTTCCAAGAATGAATTAAAAAAATCAGTTTCGTGTGCACATCTTTCCTCTTGGTCTACGCTGACTGAACATTATCTTCCCACACAGGCCAGCTCTTTGGAAACAAATGTTTTTTTTTTTTTTTTTTTAAAACCAGAACTACATTTAGCAGAAATAAAATTCTCCGCAAATGCTGCACGAAAATTCAGCCCCGACAGCAATTTGGCTCAAATTCGCTTGTAGTCAGTTCCTCATCCACTGACTCAGATCACACTTAATGAGTCACATCCCTTTCATGTGCGCATCACAGTATATTTTCATTGATAACACTCGACGCTGTGGTTAAAGCAGAGAGCGTCTGGACTTGTGGGCTTCATTCAGCACACTGTCAAGCTGAGGAAATTGGCTTCATTCAGCACACTGTCAAGCTGAGGGGGGGGGGGGGGGGGGGGGGTTAATCTATTCTTTTTGATGTCTGCGTTCCTGACTGTTTTTATGTGTGTGTAGGATTAGCATAGACATTCCTCAGGCTCATTCACTGTCACATAAACTCAAACTCATCCGGTGTACAAAGCCCTGGAATCTGTCCTCCCTGCGTTTTTCTCCCGCTCCTTATCCGTCCTCGTCTCTCCTGGCCGGCCCAGCGCTGTGTCTTTCACTGTCCTGTCAGCTTCCCTTTGTTGCTTCTGTTCTCTCACGCTACCCTCTTGCTTTTTCTCTGCTCTGCTGCGTGTGTTTTGTCCCGTAAGGTTTGTTGCTGACCCAACCGTAGCTCGTTAGCCTCCTTGGCTTCCACCGTGTGTGGGAGAAATGGCAATTCACAGTTTAATTGTATCGCGGGTTTTAAAGAACTAGCATTTCTCTGGTAGGTGAATTTTTCTAAATCTCTAGTATAATGCAATAAAGCAGATGCCCACATTTAACAAGGTCTGATCTGATGTTGCTTGACATTTTCTGCTTCATAAATTACTTAAACGGTTGTCGGTTGGTTAATAGTCGGGCGGTCGGAGGTCGGTGAGGACAGCGCCATGGTGACCTCTTTGTCAGGATTTTAAATTCGATTTGCCGAATCTATTTTCTGTTTGTCAGATGTTGCCCATGCAGGCTTCATTTCTGAGGTGATTTCCGGCCCAGCATGCCACAGGGCTGTCCACATGGCTGACCCAGTCATCCATCCGTGTGTGTGTGTGTGTGTGATTACGCCCGTGGCATTGTTAGTGCTCATTTGTATGTGGGGGCTTGGAGGCCCTGTGATGCTATATCAGTCACATATGATTAGTCTGAGCGTCTATGTCCGTCACCGTGCTCCTGAGTGTGTGAGCACGCCATTGTTCTTTCTGTTTCAGGATTACCTGCATGCGACAGGACTTTAAATAGTGCCCTGACACACGTGGAAATCATCTCCGTGCACCTTCCCCGTGCGTAACAGCCACCGAGGGTTTGGCTGGTGGTTTGCAGTTGGCACAGGAAAGGTCACAAGCCTCAGACTCTCGGTCAGAGTGTCAGGAGTTCGCGCTCAGTTCCCCGAGGTCAAAGAGCCCGCCAGGAAAATGCTCATATCTCATTTAACATTCTTCAAATGCACAGTCGGCCCTGGCGGGGTCGACCTTGGAGCGCTGCCATGGGAGCTCCCATCATGCATCCTTCCTATGATTCACTGGGTTTTTCTTTCACAAAGGGTGGCCTCAGTTTCAGCACAAAGCATTCACACTCATACATGTATATAGAATTGGTTTCTACGGAAATGACCAAAATTCTCCCACTCCCGCAGTGTTTTTGTTTTCTTTTTTGTTTCATTGGTTTTGACTCTGACACACTTGACTTTCCACATTTGCTTCTGTTCTTGAGCGTTTCATGGGAATATTGTCGAATCGGTCTGACTCTTGCCTCTGTTTCGTTTCTCAGGCCTCCGGCCCCAAGCTGACAACTCTCTGCTCTGATATCCAAGAAGTCCGTCGATGCAACCGACTGGAGATGCCCGACAACTTAAACACATTTGTTTTAAAGGTGTGTAAGAAGAATGCGAAGAATTCCGATGCTTTCCGTCAGACTTTGCAGGAAATCTAGAGAATTTGAAATGCATCATTTTCTGTGCAGGTTAATCGAGGTAGTCTGATATTTGAGACCGACAACGACCAGCAGGTCAGCTCCTGGACCACAGAGCTGAAAGAATGTATCAGCAACAGGTGAGGAACACAGAGATGCATTTTATTAAACATTGATGTTAGAGTCTAGTCTGTTTCCAGGCACACACACACACACACACACACACACACACACACCTTCCACCTCTCCTCTCCTCAAGCAGCCTTTTCCATGAGATTCTGAGCAGAAGTATTTGACACTTGGACCTGTTGGCTGCTCTCGGTGTTTGTGGGTGTGCTGGGTGTGTTTACTTGTGCCGAGGTATGTGTTTGCAAATGCAAGTGAGAATATTTGTAGTGTACGAGTATATGCGGACAAACATTTACATAAATGTGTGTGTGTGTGTGTGCCCGCGTCTATCGGTCACTTCCTGTGCTTTACAATTTGCAGTTTGCTCCCGTGACACTTTGTCCACTCGCCCATTTGCTTTATGGCTCTGCAGGCCGGAGCTGATTTATATGAAAAGCCATCAGTCAAATCGAATCTCGGCGCGTTAGCTTTGAGAGCTAACAGTGCATGTGGTGTGCACACTAATCTGTTGGCCTGGCAGTGCATTTTGTTTTCAAGCTGAGCTGAAGTTGAGTGTGTTTGACTTTGTAAGTCAAACATATTAGAAAAGACAAAAATGGATGAATAGTCCTGCACACTAGAGGCAGCGCTTATCACACCGATGTTGATTCAGCTCAGTTTCTGGTTTGGTTTGGTTTCAGTGAGCTGCTGGATGCTGTTAGAGTGGACGGACGCCCCGACACAGAGCTGAAATGAAAACATTTTGAACAAATACGTGAATATTACTGATAATAGGTTCACATTATACAACAGGGCCCTCTACAGACATCACACGAGAACTTTCTGCTCCAGACGGTAGTGTGCAGTACTACAGACGAATACTAAAAACCATCATCAAGTAAGGAATACCTGTATTCCTGCAATACAGCTTTAGATTTCTCTCTGTTCATGTTGAACACTGCGGGTGTGTGTGTGTGTGTGTGTTCCGGACATCTGCAGAAATGAGAAAGGTCCTGAGATTCTCTCGAGTCTAAGACCTCCCACACATTTCCTTTCGCAGAGCAACACACACACACACAGATCGAGGTCAGAGT
Source organism: Pseudorhombus dupliciocellatus (assembly GCA_016785235.1). Taxonomy (NCBI): domain Eukaryota; kingdom Metazoa; phylum Chordata; class Actinopteri; order Pleuronectiformes; family Paralichthyidae; genus Pseudorhombus; species Pseudorhombus dupliciocellatus. Next base: position 2,229,965 of record JAFBJW010000137.1, on the reverse strand, counting down.
TCACCCTTGATTTCACTGTGTTTATTCAGATGCCTCGCAAACGAAGTTCATGTGACAACATGGAATCATTATGCGGCCAAATTCTTGGTATTCGTTGGCCGCAGTCTTCACTTTTTAAACGGCAGACTGTTAAAATTCCCTTTTCCTAAAGTTTCCTTTGTGTCCCTGATTCTAAATTTCAAAACTCTTCTGTCTCTCGTCTTTTTTCCCTCTCAAACTGTACTGGAGTCAGCCGTGCCTGTCTCCAGCTGTTTCCATCGCTCCTACACGCCAGCTCTTAACATGAGTCTCCTTCAGACGCGGTGTCAGCCTCTGCATTCAGCGCGTCTGTGTGAACACGGTGGTGATGCTAACACAAGGTGCGTCAGCACAAAGCTTTGAACAACGCCATCCTCCACCTATTTCCTTTCCGGAGAAGTCTAGTCATCTAGTCACACGAAACACAATAACCAGTCACAGCAGGAAAAGCCCACATGTAAATAATAAACTGCACGGTGGGTGAATTCCAGCGAGCTGCCTCCACGTCAGGGCCCGAGCCATCGCTGATGTTATTACTAACACCTGTGCCTGCAGAGCAAAGAGCCCTATTGAGATATTATCCCCGTTTGTGTGGTTCGTGGTGCTGGAGGTACAAAGGAGGGACAGGCGAGGCACGGCTGGATGCGGGCACGCGTCACACTTTTGGGACGTGTTGCTACACGTCCCCGCCTTCAGATGTCTGAACGCTGGTACTTGAAATGCCGCTGACTGGTCGGGCGGAGATGTCCCCGCTTTGTGAAACGCTTCTCACAAGAGGTAGAAGAAGAGACACGCGCAGGAGAGAGGTCTTCCTGTTATTCAGAACGCTGCAAGCTCGAGTCAGCATTTTAGCAGGATTCGCTCCAGCTCGCCTCTCTAACCTTCCCCTTCTCATCTGTGCATGTACAAGCACACGCGCACGCACCACAAATGCATGTCGACGCAAAAAAGGCAGGCATACTGACAGTGTGTGTGTTTGTGTGTGTGTGTGTGTGTGTGTGCATACATAAAAAACATCACGTCTGCACTGGTGAACTGGACTCACTTCCTGTCTGTGCTTGGTGTCTTTACTTCAGCCTGCTGTTTCCTTCACGATCACCACATTCACCAAACGCACGCACACGCACACACACACACACACGCACAGTGATCGTCGTCGTCGTCAAAACACTCCTCAGTTGCAGCCTCTCTGTGTGTCTCTCTCCTCCCGTCTGTGGGGCTCCTTATAAAACGTGCAGCACCGATTAATCACTGACATCTTCATTTTTGAGACGCTGGTGTAATTATTGTCCCAAAATAACGCTGGCGTGGCGTCCTCCTCAGGTGGTCCCGCGGTAGAGCGTCACAGTGCACGTGCCGGTGTAACCGGAGTCTGGTCTTCTCCCTCAGGTCGGGCAGCGTGGATCTGGAGCCCCTCCCTTCCCCAGCTGACAGCTCCGTTCCAGCCAATCGCAGAGGGAGCTCGGCATCCGCAAGTCAACGTGAGTGAAGGGATCAGACGCGTCCTCCAGCGCTCAGGGTGGAGCTGTGTCTGCTGTGTCCCCTGATGTGTCCCCTCTGGTTCGGGTGGAAGTTTTGACAAACAACCTCTGGGCCGTAGCGTGATTAAACTCCACATAAACAGCTCAGATATTCAGGATAAACGTTTTCCAGTCGTCTAAACATCTGAACTTTCCATCTTCAGTTCCTCCAGTGAACTGAAAGTGTTTAACGAGCAGCAGTAGAGGCATCCTAGCATGTTCCCGTGTTGGTCACTTGAGGGCGGCAGAGTAAACAGTAAACAGCCCCCCCGTCAGTTGTCGTCCAGCTTTATGATCCAGGAGAATGAAACCGTCTCGTTCCTCTGTTCGTCCCTCCAGCGGCGCCCGTCACCTTCAGCCTGCCGGAGCAGGTCGCCCAGAAGACGGATCACTTCCTCTTCTCCTACCCATGGTTCCATGGGCCCATCTCTCGCGTCAAAGCAGCCCACCTGGTTCAGAGCTCTGGCCCGGAGGGACACGGCGTCTTTCTGGTACGACAGAGCGAGACGCGCAGGGGAGACTACGTCCTCACGTTTAACTACCAGGGAAAAGCAAAGGTGCGTCTCACAGTGCGTGACGAGAGAACGTGTCTGGATGATATGAATGAATGTCTTTGAGAAACCTGCACTTTTAAAACGAGGACACGGCTCATGAAGAAGTGTGCAAACCCTGCGTCTCTCTCTCTCTGTCTCTGCAGCACCTGCGCCTCTCGCTGACAGAATGGGGTCAGTGCAGGGTGCAGCACCTGCGCTTCCCCTCCGTCATGGACATGCTCAGTCACTTCCGCCTCTTCCCCATCCCGCTGGAGTGTGGGGCAGCAGGTGCCGTCACGCTGTCCAGCTTCGTGGTCGCAGGCTCCAGCCCGCCGTCACAAGGTGAGACCCGCCCCCCCACCAGCAGCACATTGGCGTTGGCAACATGGACGCAGAGTTGTTTTCAAGCTGTTTAACTATCGTTTTGTGGAACCAACTCCCTCCCTCTCCCTCAGGTTCGCTCTCAGGTGCCGTTCTGGTCCCGTTCTCCCTCCATCGCTGGAGCTCTGAGCCCAGCTTGGCTCACTGCAGCCTGGCTCGCAGCTGCAGTCAGCCGCCCTCCTCCTGCTCCACCGCCGGCTCCACTTCCACCCCCAGCTCCGTTTCCCAGCAGGGGAACCACCCCCCCGTTCGCGCCAACCCCGTCCCCAACCCGCCTCTGACGGCCCCGGCTCCACTGCGCCGGAGCGAGTCGGTGGGGAGGAGGCCTCTGCTCCGTCACAGCGCCACGCACGCTCCCATCATCCCTCAGCGGGACTCGGACTATGAGCTGGAGCCTGAGCGGGGCCGCAAGCGGGCAATAGACAACCAGTACATGTTGCTGTGATCTGCTCAGTCGCATACCTGCATCACCTCGGAAAGACAGAAGTCACCTGTGAAGCACACACACACACACACACACACATACATTAGTAACCCCCCCACCCAGCTTCAGGGGGGGACAGACGTGATTTCAGGAGACTCACGAACTTGAGACAGCAAGTGATAATAAATGCATAGCACACACACACACACACACACCCTACGTCCGAGCTGCGTGTGTGTGAACAGTGTGAGACCCTCACTGCGTCCCCCCCGAGTGTCCACAGTGAATGTATTTCTGGGAGTTTTATTACAGTGTTGACAGTGACGATGATTATTCTTGTTGTATTGATGTTGAGGGTCTGTGTGAGTGAGGGAGAGCCACATGTGTAGCTGTCCTCCAGCCTGGAAACTAGTCTCAAATATTTCTGGACAAATCAAGTGCTCCTTTAAAAGACATTTACTCTTGACACACAGTTCCCAGTGTGGAGCAAACTCCCTCCTCGTCTTTTTTTTTACAAACAAAAGCACTCTATAGATATTCTCTCTTTCACATTACTATATATTGAAGTGCACGTCGTTTCAGTGCACTTTGGAAACAATGTGTATTTTTTCAATACACTGATTTTGTTTTTATAGAAAAATAAAAAAGTAAAAAGGGGAAAAACTTGGTTAAAGTCAGACAGGAAGCTTCTTTTTTTTTTTTTTTAGAAAAGAATCAAGCGCCACTTCCACTCGTTCAAACGTTCGCTGGAGAAGCGACAGAACCACAGGAATAATTTAGGATGTCAGCTTACATCAGAACCGAAGCTGTGGAAACTCCTGGCGTATGTGATGCTGTCCACGTGAGTGTGTGAGCAGCATGTTTTCTGTTTGGGACAGGATTCACCTTAGAGCATGAGCAAACTGAAAATTTGGGTTTTTTTACAAAATCAACATCAGGTCATTTCTGCAATAACACGTGAAAACGGATTTAATGACGCCTGATAGAAAATCTTCTTTCCTCATTTAAAATTCCCCAAATAATTTTTCGCCACTTAATAAATGCAAAATTCATTTTCACCATTTAAAAAAAAAAAAAATTACATATGTACATGTGTTCGTTTAGGAGCACATTTGCATAGTGACTTCAAACTAAGTTCTTCCTCTCCATTTTGTGCGTGAGAGATTATTCTGCCACCAAAACGAAACTCAGCGAGGTGATTCTATTTTTACACAAAGAAAAAATAAAGGTGTGAAATCAACATAAACTTGAAAGGCTTCACTCCAAAGAGCGTGCGAATGTGTGTGTGTGTGTGTGTGTGTGTGTGTGTGTCTAATATTTTCCTTTAAGAACCAAAGTGTTGGAAACTTTAAAAATGTGGAGGTTCGATAATCTTGTATTAAAAACCATTAAGGTTTTTTTTTTAAAGTGGGCGGTGGCTGAAATCACACATGTGCCTTAGAGGATGTTAAGATTTATTTTCTTACAGCAACAGAAAAACCTTGATTCTGGGATTAGTAATAATAGTGATATTAACATCATGTGTCTAACTTTTACACTCAGCATTAATTCCTCCTTCTCTCTGTCTCTTTTCTGCCCCCTCGGCTTTGGATTAAAGAGACAGGTGCAAAGAACATGATTTTAAGACAGAGGCTGAAAGAGGAGCTGCAGCGATGAACAGTCTGAGAAAAGTGATGTGTTTTCTGAACATTAGAGCATTTAACTCTTTTTAAACAACAACCCAAGTTATAATGATGAAACTGAGTATGAGCAGAATGTCTCTTTTGTACCACAAAAGCAAAGATCAGTGTGAAGCCACCTTGTCAGTGTTGCTCAAGTGTTTGGAAGCCTTTTGATTTTATTTCTTGAAGCAGACACAGAATTTCACATAAGCTGTGATCACGTTTTCATACAGAAAATCTAGTTTTTCCAAAGATGAAATGTCAACTTCTCTGACATTTACTTTCAGTTACTGAAGCTTGACTTCCCTCAGCAGCGGGAGCCTTGTGCTAAGACGTGTGTGCTTGTTTCTAACGTTGCTTTAACACTAACTTCAGCAGCTGATTTTAAACGTACACTCGGTAAACCTGTGGAGTTTGAACCATTGTCTCTGGAGTCAGCTGCTGTTTTAAGAGAATTACATGAACGAGATGTGATTACTCCTCTTTTAACAAAGTGACTCAGCTTTTTTAAGCAAAGGAACGTTCGTACAATGGTTGTGTTGTTCTCTTCAGTGTGTCATCATGTTAGACACTGACATCTGTCAAGTGTTTGTATGGGGAACGAAAACAAAGACGTTTTTGGCAAAAGTACGGTTGGTCTTCCTGCATTTATATATACGCCAGAGTCAAGACAAATCCCTTGTCACCCACAAAGAAATCAACAATAACAGTACTTAGTTCCAATTAGGTTTTTTTTTTTTTATTATTATTAAGAAGAATGACTGTGCCTTTGCCAGAAAGCAGCTGTTGCTTTTCCCCTTTTGTAGCTTGAGAGCTCAGGGTGTGACGTGGTGCAGATATAGTATAGAGTGCAATATCTGAGAGATGCCCAGTGCTTCACGTCATTTCTACGTATGCAGAGTGAGCCGAGGCTTCAATGTAGATGAATAGTGTGAGACATGTTTGTAAAAAGCTCTTAACATGGAAAAAAAAAAAAAAACAATGAACAAAGTTCCCAGACAACATGCTGCGCCCAAAAAGCAGGGCTGCATCACATTCCTCCTGCTTCCTGTTTTGTTTCGTTGGTCAGAATCAAGTCAAAGCTTGAGATGACCCTGTGTGTATTTTCAGGTGTTGTTCATCCCCCCCATTTATTTCAAAATGTCCAGTTGGTGAATGTGTCCTCAATACTGTTCATTCTGTTTGTTAACATAGCACTGTAAACATTCCAGTCCGACCCGACGACCCCCCCTCCCCCCAACAGCCAATGAAAAAACCACGACAGCTTTTAAAACCTGTTCATTGTGTTTGCATCCCTTTCAATTATAAGCATCTAAATTATATTAAAATATATATATCAACTGTATATTTGACTTTTTGTAAAATAAACCTAACCAAAAAAAAAAAATCATGCCTCAGTTTATTTGTGTGTCCTCTCCGGTGACCCGTCCAGGGTGAACCCACCTGTCACCCAATGTGACGCTGGGATTGGCTGCAGCTACACCACATCCTTGGCGTGGTGGAGATGAGAAACCCACAATGCATTGCAACCACAGTACGCTATTCAGTTTTTAAAACTTTTTTATTGTTTTTTGATTTTTTTGCTCATTTTTTAAATTATTTATATTATCTACAAAGTAAAAGTTTTAACTTAAAAGTTACATAAGGGTCAGGTGAGAAGTGGGATCTGATCACCGCAGCCATCATAGTTTCATAAATAACGCTCCTCCTGTCCTCTTGGCTGCCAACACGTGTTCGTTTCACAGGGAGCTTCTCGTTTCCTTTTTTTTTTTTAGTTTGGTTAGAAACGTGTCATGTAGTCTGGAAACAAACGCAGCACAAAGCAGCAGCAATAAACAGTAAGATTAATACTGTCTAAAAGTTGGAAGATTCTCTTTTTTCCATAAACAAGGTGCAGACAAAATACAGTTGAATTTTCGTTCTCCACTCTCACTGATTAGTTACTCTCATTCTCTTTTACTTGGCAAGCTGACTCAAGTTGCAATTTGGGACCCCTGAAAGTGTGTGTGTGTGTGTGTGTGTGTGTGTGGTTATTTATATATATGTTTGTGTGCATGTATCTGCATGTGAACAGGGGTTAAATAGGAGTCTCGTCCACTAAAACTCTAGCACGTTAAAACATGTCACTGCATCAACCGGTTAACATTCTCTTATTGCCTAGTCTTGGAGGGAGGGGTGGGGGGGGGAGAAAAGCTGATGTGAAGCATGGTGAGGATGAGGAAAGAGAGGAGAGGACGGGGCTCTCGTTCTCTTCATCGCCCGGTTATGGAGGCTCTGGTTGAGGAGTGCGGAGTGGGTCCCTCAGCTCACTGGCGCCCCCTGTCTACAGCTGCTGCTGATGATGATGAGGCTGCACTGCAGACACAAGACAAGATGGAGGAGAAATGTAAAGTTGGAGCATGGTTTCCACATCAGGAGTTCCCTCTACCATCTCAGTAAAAATCAGAAGTTCATGAAATGCAACAAACAAATAAAAGACGACCCCACTAACTTTTCTCATCTTTACAGATTTTGGGAGTGACGGTCGGCCATTGACAGCAACATTCTGGACTGACACTACTTCACATACTTATTATAAACAACAGCTGAAGAGAGACATGGTCATGCTCATCATCTGTCTCCTTATTGTAGAGGGTAAGAAAACAAACATTCTAACTCCAGAATGAAGCAAACATACCTTGTGGATGTGCCAGGTAGGAGAAATGTGTGGTGGATGAAACCGGGATGGGGTTGAGGGCTGTCTGAGGCATGGGTGGCTGCGGACCTCCTGGAGGACCCTGGGTAGCCATCAGCATCATTTGAGGGTGGGTAGGCGCCGGGTGGTGAGACTGAACCAAACCAGACTGCATATGGGCCTAAGTGTGTGTGAGACAGAGAGACAAACAGACAGACAAGAGACGAGTTAATCCAATAAGAAATGGACAAACACACAGCTCCTTGTCAGTGTGTAGCTGACAGCAGGAACTACCCTGATGACCAGGGGATGATGGATTTCTATGTCCTGACTTGACCCTCCAGACTGTCCTGTCCTGACCCAGCACAGCTCTGGACAGAAAAAGATGAATTTAAAAAAATATATCACCAGATTTCTGTTTTGGAAGAGGAGAGCATCATGGTTGGACTTTTGAGCCAAGAGACGGTTTTTATTATTGTCTGCATCTTTAATTCCACCATGTTCCTCCTTCAACTTACTATGTGGTCAAACTGCCAAAACTCATCCACTGCACTTACAACATCCCCAACTCCCAAACAGAGTGTGGCCCATTCATAAACACCTGCTGGATCCCATCCCAGATTTCTTCACTCCCACATTTAAATTCCCAAACAGGAAACACAGCAAATCTGATTACTTGGCCGGAGTGTGGATGTCATCTCCAGCCGGCTGATTGTAGGTTGTGACCTACCTGCTGCACGTGTGCCATGTGGTTGTGGTTGTAGCCGTGCTGCACTTGCTGCGGGTGGATATAGACGGTCTGCTGGGCAGAGGGGAAGGATGCCTGGGGAGACTGAGGGTTGGGCCCTGGGGTCATGGAGGGGGGTGTGGGGGCCAAGGCTGAGTACATCTGCTGCTGTGGAGGCTGGTTGGCCATGTGGAGGGCCTGGGCTGCTGCTGCAGCTACAACAAAAGAGAAGACAAACACATGCTCATGCAGTGTTTCATGAAAATATGCAGCTCCACAGGGGACGAGGTGCAGAGGGACTGAGAAGACTTGAGAAGGGCAATCTAAGTTGGCAACAGACTCACCTGCAGCTGCCTGCGGGTGCTGTGGATGCTGGACTGGGCTGGCTGCTGGATGGTTGGGAGGACCCCCATGCTGTGGGGGACCACCCTGCTGGGCTTGGCCTGTAGGCGTGGCAGAGGGCTGCGGGTGCTGGGGGTGAGGGTGCAGAGTGGCACTGGGGTGGGTGTACTGCTGAGGCATCGGCCCTTGAGACACTGTGGGACAACGATCAACGTCAGTAAGAAAAAAATACAAAAAACTTTGCACACAGGTAGATGCATGGGTGGTGGGCTGACATACCATACATGGTGTGTGTCTGCTCTGGGTACTGTGTAGTTGAAGAAGAGACGAGGCTGGGTTGGCCATGTGTAGGTGGCCCCATCATCCTGGCACTCCCCTGCATTACTGGACTGAACACATGCTGCGTCTGCGAAGGACACACGAGGACACAGAGGAGACACACAGATACTTTTGGAGGTTACTTAAGTTGGATGCAGCACAGTTTTATTTAAATACTGATGGTACCAGACTGTAAAGGTCTCATAGGGATCTTATTGGAGAGTCCTCCTGAGGTGAGCGATGCTGGACGTTCCTGAAGCTCTGACACCGGCAGTGACAGATTCAATCTTACCTGCGACTGGTAGTGAGTCATCTGCTGGACCAGTGGCTGACTGGTGAACTGCTGCGGGCTGCAGGTGAAGTACTGGGCAGGATAGGCGGGGTTCTGTGCTACAATAGGTGGTCCTGCTGCCGTCACTGGGTGCATCATGGTGGGTGTGCCCTGCGGGTGGTGCTGGTCCGACCTCTGCTGGGGCATGTTGGGTACTGGAGGATTCACGTTAAGAGATTAAAATCGTGTTAATCTAAAACTAAACAGAATCGCGGAGGAGTGAAAGGCTTTGAAAATGTTTTAAAAGAAGCTAAATATTACCGAACTGAGCTGAATATAAAGAGATTAGATATTCTACTATTTCTAACAGCAGAGTAATCAGTAACAGGCTTCGAACTGGGAAATGCTTTTCACTAATACTAATAAATTAAGAATAATAAATACCACATTTACATTTGAAGCTAATCCAAGTTAATCTATTTAATTCAGTGTCTTATATTTCTTGTATTACTTGAATAAATACTGCAGGGTGGTGATGTTGAATATTGTTTGCCATCAATACTCCTCCTCATGTCATTTATTGATCTGTAAATCCTCACTTCCTCTATTTAGCTAAAAAACTACTGGGAGTGGGAGGGAATGAGAAAAACAGTTATTCTCACCTTTACCTGGTCTGTAGGGTTTTGACTGGCTGACTGTCATATGAGGCATCTGCACCTGGTACATAGCTGGAGACTGGAGGGAGGAGGGGAATGAAAACGGTAGATGAAAAAAAAAAAAAAAAGTTTACACTCAACCTCTCAATGAGAATCAGCCCACAAATAAAAACTTTTGTATAACGTAAATTTGTGCTTAGTTGTTCAGGACAACTCATACTATGTGTACGGTGTCACTTTAAACTGTGGCTTTAGCAGCAAACGTATACATTAGCATCTGAAAATGTGCCTGTGAGGTTATGGAAAGTATCTCTTACCTGGGGACACATGCATTTTCTCTGCCTGTCTATCATTGTGTGTTTAACAATAAACCAAATGCTGCTCATCATACTTGGCAGTATCAAACAACATGCAATCTTACTGCAAACAGTACAGCAGCAAAACAAAGAGGCTTAACCGCCATTTGTTTGATCAACAGACGAAACCAATAGAAATAAGATACAGGTGAAAATGAATTGCAATAAGAAGTTGGCAAACCAACATCTGATGAAATTATTTCAACAAGCAAGCAAAACATCTCAGAACTGATTGGGCTTTTAAAAAAATAGAAATCTTCACAAACCTTCCATATTATGCTTTTCTAATGGAGCGAGAGAGAGAGAGGAGGAGGAGGGGGAGAGGGAGAAAAGGAAAAAATAACCACTCTTTAGTTGTTCACCAACGTATGTGATCTATTACACGTGTCTGATGTTGGATCACCAAGTTTTTCTTAAAGCAACACAGGCAGAATTATAAATTTCACGACACATTCATTACTAACTTTGTTAAAAACTAGGCTTTCAATAAGCTGAATTAATGATCTTATTTGGACAGCATATTGTATGAATATTTTTCCTCCATTCTTGAACATTTCTAAGCTTGTTTGACCCAAACAACATTTTTAAAAAATGATTAAGCACGACAACAGTTGGAAGATGACTGGGTAAAGAACTGTGATGGCGAAGGATGCACATGTTTAGTAAAAATTAAACAAGAACTGAAAAATGATGTGGTGTCTCGTCAAAAAAAAAAATTTATGAGAAATAAATGTACAGAAATGTTTTTAAAAAGTGAGATCAAAGACAGAAAAAGAAAGAAGTGAAAGAATGTTAGAGGTTGAAGGGGATGGGGGTTAGTCAGGGATCAGTTTCTACTGATTCGATGATGAATCAGTATTTCACTGGTTCAATGCTCAGGGTGATGATCGGCATTGAGTGGAAAGAAAGTACATCCGTCTCCATACTGCATGTGCAGGCATGCAGCTGTGTGTCTCACCTGTACTCCCGGGCTGACGGGTGTGAGTGGATACATTTGGGGGAAGCAGACCGTCTGGCTGTAGACAGCCGGTGACTGCTGGACAACAATGGAGGGGCTGGGCTGGCCCTGAGGACGAGGTGGTGTCGGCGTGTTGGCTGGTTTGGGCTGATGAAGGAAGACAAATTATACCAAAAGTGTAAGAACAAGCTCAGTTGGTTAAATATTTAAGCTGTCCAGTCTGGCGGCAGCGGCACTGACCTGCGTATTGAACCTGGGTTTGAACTCGTTGGCGTTTGGGTTCAGAGTAGATTTTCTCACTTGACTGCAGGAAAGGAAACAGTGAATAACTTAAAACTGAAGGGAACAGCCAGGAATCATTTGAATCATTATATTAATCTGATTGATATTGTATATAGCTGCTTCTCTGGCAGCAGAATGCATATGTGGGATAGAAACTACTAAAATGTGCACTGTCAAGTCATAAGTACTGACAGTGAGCGTCAGTATCATGGACGAATAAAAACACACACTGCACCTCCAGATCTAACACATAGGCTCCCCTCGAAATCACACTATCTCTAGGACTCACTCTTGTACAGCCTCCTTTTTCTCCTCCTTCTCCTCATGCTTGGCTCCACTGAATGTGGATGTGGCCGTCGTCTGAACTCCCTGTGATGCCACGTCCAGCCCTGCCCTCTTTAGGTCTGGGGCTGAGGGAGAAGGGGACAGTGCAGCAGGGCTGCCAGGCTTACTGGTGTTTGTGTTGGCGTTGGAAGGAGCAGGGGCACCTGCGGGAGTTCCAGCAGCAATCACTACAATACCCTCTTCGTTGGCCTCCCGCACCACTGAGGAGGTTTTGTCCAGGGGAAGGTCTTTAGGCTTGTCTGCTGGATCTCTGGGTGGCTTGGTCATTATCTGGTCAAAGGCAGGGTCTGGGTTTGAGCTAGACTGCAACTGGAAGAGGGGAGCCAATGATGGAGTTAGAGAACTTGGACACAAATCAACTTGATCTACTTGATAAACCTGAGGTAATTTATACGATTGAAAGAGATACTCACCCTAAAATCTACACTAAATTTCTTTAAATTATCTATTTGTTTTCTGTGGTCTGGTGCCATTGAAGGGGGTCCTGGAAGAGAGAACGATAAATGAGGACATGGGTCAAAACAATTGATCAGATTACGGCTCAATCTATTATTACGGCAAATGGCAATTTAGCTAAATGTATATTACTACAGCAAACAAATTAAAACAGGTGTCTCATTCACCAGAATCCTTGTGTTACAACTTCAAAGAACTGATTCCTGTCACAGTGTTTTATGGGGAAATACTGCTATCCACTGCATACTGCACCTTTGCAGACTGGTCTGGGGATACTAGGCGAGCTCTCCAAAGGCTTGATGTTTTCCTTGTTAGCTGTGGGGGATGTTTGTCTTGTCTCCTGGACACGACAATCTTTTGCTAAACAGAACAAGATAAGATAAGATAACAAAGACAAACTGTCTGTTTATCCCCAACATAAAAAACCCTCAGTCCTTATCTAAGGACATATAACTTTTAAAACTTACCATCTCCTGTTGGAGACGCAATCATGTTGGGAGCGGGACTAGCAGCAGTAGGAGAGGAAGCTGATGCTGGTGTGACGACAGTTTCCACAGGAGCTGTTCCTGTCTGAGGTGACGGGAGGGAGGAGGAGCCAGGGGAAGCTCCACCCATGCTATTCTGACGAGGGGAGCGGGGTCTGTGAGCTGAGGAGATCAGAAAATAAAACATAAGTGATTTAAAAAAAAAGCCATTTCCTTTGCATATATTTTCTACTGAGTTCATTTGTGTGCCAATGTGTTACAATAAAACCACGGAAAAGGAACAGAAATAACTGTCCTACCTCCGCTTACTACTGAAGACCATGTCCCTCCAGAGGAGCTGCTCCTACTTGGAGTAGTCACCGGGACCTCTCCGGGGGCATTATGAGAAATTAAGTCCACTCCAGGAGGGATGCCAGTTGTCCGGCAGGGTGGAACTCTGTGAGCACGAGGTGTCCTCTGGGATTTCGGAGACATCCTGGGTGGACCTGTGGACACAGACAGAGAGAAGTTCACATTAAGGAGTTAAAGTAGACTTAAAACAGTGTTTTCCAACCATCCCGCCGTGGTTTCTCTCAGAGGCTCATCTGTGTTGCTCAAACAGAAGCAAAAAAATAAAACAAACAACTGTGCTGGTTACACCATAATCACATGTTTCAGTATCACACCACACAGTTATGTTATTTGGTGACATGCGGGTTAGAGAAATATCAGATCAAACAAAACCGAGTGAAGTGATGGATGAGAAAGAGCAGGTGAAGTGAAAGCTGCAATAATACAATGTTTAGCAAAGTTTGTGCAGATAAATTTCACTGAATATTTATACATTTGATCTGAGTATTAACATGATCTACAAATACTTGGACTCAATTATTTTCACTCATTCAGAAAGTATAGTGATGAATACATCACCATGGAAGACGGTGGCATGTCCAATAAACATCTCGCATTAGAGATGCAAGACGCTCAAAATCTTTTAAGGCAAATAGATAAATAAGAGGATGGAAGGAAAGTTAAATTACAAGTTTATCTTTAGGTTTATTTGAACTTATCAAATAGTTTCTGGTTAATTTAATTTGGGATCATTTTATAAAAATGTGAGCGTTCCTATATAGCCCTTGCAGTTTGGATGTAAAACTCAGTCGCAAATTAGAAGTCTACATATCTATATATCTATACATGTGCTCATTGTCTTATTTTAATGTCAATGTGCTGAACAGAATAGGCCCCACAGATAGTGTGACTACAGCACTGTGTGTGTGTGTGTGTGTGTGTGTGAAAATTGGTTATGTGTTTTAGATATTGTATTGTTATTGTGTTTTCAATCCCTCAGCACTCAGGCTTGTTATGTGCTAACATTGTCCTTGTGTCTGCTGCTGTTGGGAAGTTGTTTCAAATCCTGTATTTTGTTGGCTCGACTCTTGCTACACAGAAAGCACAGCACACACACCGTGATGCACCCACATGCCAAGGTGAAGCTGCCTGATGCACTGACACAGGATCAGTTTTGTGATTTGTTAAACCCTCACACTTTTTGTACTGTGTGATAATGACAAATCTGACCCCAAATCAGCCTAAGGAAGCAGCTTCACCTATTCTGTTATTGCACACTAGACCTGGGCAAATTTAATTTTGAAAGTTGTTTACATATTTTATTTCTGAGACAGTTTCAAACAAGCTTTAAACATTTCGGGGATGTCGGTTCCACTTTGGGCTCAATCCATCCACCTTCAACTCATGCTTTTGCCCAGGTCTACTCCACACTGATGTGGGTACCTTCTGAAGACATGCGTTTGGGCAGAGTGGAGGCTGGCGAGGTGGGCCCATGGTGGGAAAAGGAGGATGAGGAGGGATAGGAGGGGTGGGATGAATGAGAGGGAGGCCTGGAGGGTCGAGAGGGGGGTCTGGAGGGTGGCCTGGTGGGCGTGGCTGCCCGAGGAGGCAAGGAGGAGGGGCCAGACTGGTAACGAGAGAGGGGGCGGGAAGAAGGAGACGGACAGGGTGAGGGCCAATGGGATGAACCTAAGAGAGGGAAGGACAAATGATCAAGGATGACAAAGAGCAGATGATAAGCAGATAAAGTGAGGAAAACAAAGGTTCAGCAGGAATGGGAAGAGGAGGAAGATTAATAAATATGAGACAGAATGGCGAGTAGAATTGCTTTGTGTCATGTGTTTATGTACCAACACACCTCCATTAACAACCCGCTGGTCGGCCCCGGAGTTGGGACTGTAGTCATGAGGTCCAGGTCGAGGGGTCGAGGGCCCGGACGAGCCCTGAGCCAGACGAGGTGAATTCTGACGTCCTGGTCCCCAAGACATCGCTTCCCTGTTCCTCTGACCTGGAGGAATGTACTTGTTCTCTCTGCACAGACACATAGAGAGACACCCGGTGGCAGAGGGTTTAGTTAAATATACACAAGACAATAGTCAATCCATTTCTGGCCAATGCAGAATAATAGGCCTGGGAAAAAGGAGAAGTGTGTACAGCACACATCATTCGTGTTGTTTCATAACTAACAAATTACCTGTGGAAGGAATCCACCCTCAAAGATGATAAATCAAAACATGCCGTGACTTGTTTATAAAAAAGAAAGGAATATTTTATTAGATCACTTGGACATTAGTTATTTATGCTCTAAACCCATAAAGACCTATAGGCAAAGAAGTTAACAGCTGCTGACTTAGTCAACAGCCATTTGTTTGTGCTATAATAATATTTACAAATATTGATCTTGCTTTACAGGGGCACACCCGTTCATCAACAATGGTTGAAGTTGGTCAGGAGTGTTGCACTGTTGTGCCACTAAATTTCTAAGGGAGCTGGTATTTAAGAACATTCAAAGTCAACAATGATGATGTCTCCTGGCCTCACCTGCTGCTAAGCGTGTGAGGCTCTCTCTCCCCTCGAACCACTGCAGTGTATTTCTCCTCCTCAGAGCGTTCGTCATTCTCCAGGGCCACGCGGGCCTTGTATGTGGCACTGGCCTCAATCTCCTCAGCAAGCTGGGCAGCACGTGCTTCCCTCTTCAGAAACTCCTCGGAGTTGTCCCGCTCCAGGGGGACCCTGGAAAACAAGCTCAGGTCAGACAAGTGCAACAGGGTGATGGACTGATGAAAACAAGCCCAATCAAAGGTTGACTTGTCAACAGAGGCAGGTTAATGCAGGCCAGAGATTTGAAAAATTCAAATCCAAAAAACACATAAAATAATCCTTGTGACAACAAAACCTACTGAGTTTTGATTAAGGTTCACCAATGGTTCTCTTTGATGATGATGGGAGGCAGAAATGAGGAGTGTTCAGCTGCAACATGTAACTTCACCTCTAGATACTAAATTCTACACACTGAACCTTTAAACTGAGAAGATGAAACTCACATGAAGAGAAGAACTTACGTATATGTGGACAGGCTGCTGTCATATGTAGACATCACTCCATACTTCTCCTCATTGTACTTGAACATGTCATTGGGGTCCCACCCATTTGACTGACAAGAAGGTGGGAGAGCAGAGAGAGAGAGAGAGACATTTCAAAAAAGGCCTGTACACAAATGACCCATGGTGTGGACCTAATGAATCTTCTCTCTACTTCTTTCACTGTCCAATCTACAAGTCATCATATGCCCTGTGAGGCTTCACTTCTAAGCACAGAATGAATGTGTTTGTCTTCTTACCACATCTGTATCCAGAGACTCTAGGCTGTCTGAGTTGTGTGTCTCTCCACCGTCCCAAGGCTCCAGATCTTTCTCCTTGTGCTCGCCATTGATCCTACCACTCACTGCCGCATCTGTGAAGTTGTCTGCGATTCACACAAAAAACACATATTTGTGTACAGCAGACAGCTTACGCATCCAAAAACCCACACAGAGAGGAGCCCAAAGATGTGATGTTGTCCCATAGCTGCATTTTCACTGTTTATGCAGGGAAGCGCTCATGCCTCAAGAGCTTCTGCCACCAGCTCTCTCACAGCAAAGATTTTTAATGGCGCTATTGGAGGTTCACCAGGCACACCCACTCACAACCAGACATGGGTCCAACTGGATTGGGAGAATAAATCCTTTCAAAAACATTTGAGCTATTGCTTGAGCTGGCCTTGGTAAAGCTAACTGAGATAAATTGTTCTGACAGTGTATGAATCCAGCCTCGTAAAAAAAGGGAAAACATAATCCCCCATCATTTTCTTTGCCTGTGTCAGAATCTACAAATTAAAGAATTACTGGCTGACATTCATCAGAAATTTGACGTATGACACAGTATCCACCATGCCCAAATTCCCTCCACTTTATGTATTATGCATCGCCATGGTCGCATTTTTGAAAGCTGACTTTCACATGCAAAAAACTACTTAATAGTCCAAACTTTCATGAGTAAACTCAGAACAGAATAATTTGGATGGCTCGACTAAAGTCAGGGACAGGCATGCTCAAAGAAAATCTCCAATTATGTTTGAAAGGAAATCTAATCTCAGGTCAGCCCAAGTCTGCTCTCACTTTCTCAGTGCTGGAGTCAATGGACTACGTGCACAAAGTATATCAGCCACCTGGAGTTACAAAACTTGACCATCCCAGATCACCTCACAACACAAAATGGATTTTAGCATTTCTAACATTAAAACTGATTTGTGAATACTCGACTGGCAACTCAGAAACAGTTGGACTAACAGGCCTGAATTATATTAGTAAAGGTGGTTGGTATGCACACAGTCCATCGAGGGGATTGTACAGAACATAAGGAAAATTTACAAGTCAAATGTGAGCACAGTCAGGGGGTAAAGCAAACATGCGTTTAGATTGCAGTCTTTTTATATGACCTCAAAGCACTTCAGGGGCAATCAAATCAGAGATTGTGACATAACATGATTTTAAATACCATGCTCATAAAATTGTAAACTGTAAAATTTAGTTGGAAGTGTTCACCAAGAGTTTTCAAGCTGTTGCTTTCAATGGAATTATTAGGTTTATAGTTTCCCCTCTTTCCTTTGACTGTGATTTAGCCAGAGTTCGAGAAGAGCAAGATTTAATATCGAGTGCTGCAGCTAAGTCGCATGTTTAAAAAGGGGCAGTAATGCTCTGAAAATTAGATAAAACCAAAAAAAAAATAAAAAAAAATCCTTCCTCCTTTTCCTCCTGTACAAGCTTTAATTGTGCTATCAATAATGAGCCTTTTTCTAACATCTAATTAAAAATGTAACTGTTAAGTGTCGGGGCAAGTAAGATCTCTTCCACTGAAAGCAACAGATAAAAGAAAGGTTCTGGTGAAAATATGGAGCAAGAATTGACCTGCATCAGATACTGAGATGTTATTTTTAGGTTGTATGAAAGTCAGTGATACTCAAATTCAATCACCAAATTGGATTATGAATGTAGTAGGATGGAAACAGATCAGGCCCCCTTGAGTATGATTTTTGATCCTGTAATTCATATATGTCTGAGTGCATTACAGAGAACAGTGAGAGGAGAAAACAGTCATATATTACCTGTATCAGAGGAGACTAGACCATTGGAGAGGAGAGACAGACAGATGACAGTCAGAAGATGGACTGACAGATAGAATGACTGACCGATCACACCAACAGTTGAATTCTTATTCAACAATTTTTGGATGTGGATCAATGGGGTGGGGTTGTCTAGCAAACTCCACATATCCCTTTATAGCCTCTATCTTCCTTTTCTATATAAATTGGCAAAAAATATATGTACCTATCATACTGTTTGAAAGAGACTTTACAGTCTGTCCACACTTGTTTGATTTATCAGAAAATAAACCCTCCCACACAGTTGATTATCACTCAAAAGAAAACTGTATAGGCCAAGATGAAGGAGAGGAGGGAGACTCATTCAGACTTTATTGAGTGTCCTTGCTGTGCCAGGGCAACCTTCGGACAAATCAGCAGATCAAATTAGTCTTCAATGACTGAGCAATCACAGCACACACACAAGATTTAACTCATGGCAAAGCCCATGACATTAGGGTGGTGTATACAAACTGAAGATCAATACCTTGTGTGCATACACTGATTGCCATTAACAGGGACATTTGTTTATCTCTCGGGGTGTGGAATGAATATAAAGCCACAAACTACTTAGAATATATATATATATATATATAAATAAACTGCAGGTTGCTTAACTAGATCAAATCAACATGAATGCGCTCAGTACCTTTCCTGGCGAAACTCAGATCCACATCTTTGAAGGTCACCACTACCACATCGGAGGCCTTGAAAATGATGCTCTCCACAATATCCTCTTTCCTGGGGCCTATGCTCGGCTCAGGACTCTTACTGTGGGCTGCATCCAACACCAGGTCGCACTGAGGGTGGAAGTTTGGCAAAACAGGATTAAAGGGGAAACGGACACGTAACAAAAGGCAACATTTTATTAATAAGTCATTGATCATTGAAATAAACCTATGAAGCAAAACTGCTAAACTGGTATCAGTTTCACATTATCGACTGTTATAATAGAAAATGTTGGTCTTGAAGATATCACCATGCCCACTTTTACCATTTTATGGCATTGATCAACTGAATAAGAATTAAGATTCTTGAATTTAACCCTAATGAACATGAAACAGCCTGACTGATTGACTGGAATGGAAAGATGCAAAAGCCAAAACAAATACATGCATGTTTGATGGGGGAGCTTCTCAGTTGCCATGGAAGCAGATACCGTCACAAATATTGTAATATCACCTCATAAAACTATTGAAGAAAACTGAAAAAAAAACAAGTGGCGAAACCAAACAGTACATTTTTGAGAAAGGGCGTAGAGCAGAGGGTGAATACCACTGCGTGGACTCTTCAGCATGTCTGACTGCTCAGCTTGCACACACTGAGATAATAAAAGCCAAATGTAACGCTTTGTTTTGGTCTCAGAACAAAGCGCTGTGTTTGCCTGTGCAGACACACCAAATTCAATTTCTTCTGGAGTATAATGCCAGCCTTACAATCTTTCATAGGGTGGGGGATAAAGAGAAACAAATATCAGTGCAGTTTTGAGTGAAAACAGGGAACAATGTCGGCAACTGGCATGTCATCAAGAACTGAAATAAAAAGGGCATGAACTAGAGAGAAAGCCTCCACCTTGCCTCAGGTTAATCTTTATCTTGGGCAAAATGACATTTTCCCCAAATGAGAAAGATTGGGGAATACGCCGCCCTAAAAAGGAAGACGAGACTGCCAACCATAAAAGGAAAAAGTGGAAAGGGTGATCTTTGTTGAAGCCATCTCAGGGGTGATGTTGCTGCAGACTGCTGGCAGGGCACTATCATACCAGCACAGTTAACTCTGATCTTTAGTACTGTTGAGCAATTCAAGGTCAGAATTAGCAACTATTGAGATCATTGCTCTGTGTGATCCTCACCTCTGGACCATACGTCTTAAACACTCCTTCATAGACTGCACCATCTTTCACCTTCAGCTCACACTTGGTCCCCTAAAAATAAAAAAAAAAGACTGTCATTATTCACTGTATGCAACATGCAGTCATTCAATAAAGTGTCAATGTCAATTTAGACAATCCAAAAAAAGGCAGGTTCAGAAAACCATCTGCTGCAAGACAGTCAAATGACTGATTAATTTCTGCTGTGTTTATGCAACCAGCTGTCTCTACATATCACAGACTTTGTTTATTGCAGCATAGACATTTTGAAGAAACAGCATGTGGTGAATGGCAGACTGCAGTGCATGCTGCTGTTACTAATTCATTTACATTAAGCATGACTCACATCAACCGTTTCCAACAAGGTTTTCTGTAAACCATGCTCGTTCCTATGTTCATCATGGTTCATACATCTATGTCAAAATTTAGCAAATACTCAACATATGATGAACTTCATCCCAAAAACATGAACAAGATAGACACACAGCAAACATACCACCACTGAAGTCAAGACATGGACCATCCTCATATTTGCATATACACCATTGAAAATGACCTAAAGAAAAAAAAGCACTGTTAACTTCTAAAGTTACCCAACTGAGCCTCTTTACAATGTGTGTTAAAGGCCATTTTAACCAAATAAGACATTCACATTCGAAATGATTTACAAATGGCAAAATCCACTCCCATGGATTTCTTGTGTATCTTTTTAAACTTTTCAACCTCATTAAATACCTTACAAAACATGACTTTGTATTCAAATGAATCTGCACCAAATTACCTGAAGAAGCATTAATCCCTTGTGTCTCTTAAGATAAAATACTGAATGCAGGTAAACCAAACTAATAATAAAACATGTCCATGTTTAATAAAGTGGTCTCACACTAACATATGAGAATAAGCGGTCTACTTACTGCTGCAGGACCTTTACCGCTGTGTCTTCCCCTGAAAGAAAAAAAACGCATTGTTAGACTCACCATCATCATTAACACCGAACATCATGCTTGCATATATCAAAACCCATGAGGTGATGGTGTAAATTCTTTGGAGAACAGAGCTGCTGTTGCACATGCTAAAGAGGGAAAGCCAGAGAATCATCTTCCAGCATGAATTATACAATTCAATCTGCACCAAAAAGGTCTTCTGAATGCAAATCCATTCCACGTGTTTAATGCAACGTAGAGTCTGACGTTTTCCCACAGATTCCAGGGCAGAGAAATGCGTTTGAGTAGTTGCCAGCCAAATGCTCTGAAGCCTACATTTTTTCCAACCATGTCCTAAAATGCACCTTGTTCTACGGCTGGCCCACGGCCAGGCATTCTCACTTGATTCAGTGTGGGCAATGGCCACTTTCCCTACATTATGATTGCTGTGGTATATGGAGGAATGGCCTGACTTGACCACAAGATCCTCCAAATGTAATGAGATTTATTTAGAAGTGGGGGTTTTTTGCATGCGCGTGTCCGACTCTGAGCTCATCCATGCTTTTTACAGCATCTTCTCACGACCTTAACAGATGAAACCTGCGCAATGAATGGACACGCTGTCCTAGTGACCGGTGAACAGACGCCTGGCCACATTTTCAACCGAGGAAAAAAAATCCGCTTGCAGCCCGTGCACTGTCAGTGAATGTTAGCTGGATCTCCGGAGGACATGTGCAGAAATGTCGTGTTTCAAGGACACTATTTCACACGGACAACGTCGAGGTTGAAATCCCGTCGGTGTGTAAATCCCACTTCTCCTCCATACCCGCCCCTCTTCTTCTCATTCCCTGCGCCCACACGCTTTTTCGCCCGTTTTCTTGGCAAAGCCTTTGCAGCAATGTTGCGGTAACGCTGCGAGCAACATGACAGTCGAGTGCACACACGCACACACTCTGACACACACACAGTTGTTTCATGAGGCTGGAAAGTGACCAGGCTGCGTCTCCATTATAAAAGCGCATGAGGCAAGTGCACTGAATAACAAGCATGGACTGTCAAACGGCTAATTAACGGTAGCTAGGTTGACTACGAGCTGAGAGTAAACTGGCACCGTTCACTCCACGGACACACACATGCAGGGAGATGTGTCAGCGCGAGCAAACATGTCTGAATACATCACCACAGATAAACACCAGGCGTTTTATTCAGCGTGCACAACGCCACATCGAAGTTGCAACATGGTTCAAGAGAGCAGCCAGGCCCTGCTAGCTGAACTGCATCACGTTACGCTGGGTGACCAACACGTCGCAAGGCCCATGAAACGTTCTCAAACACGGACCGGTTTCTGGGTTTTAACCCTAATGTCATCTCTCCAAACTGTCACGGTTTAAAGCGATCGGGTCCGAGGACTCACATTCGACTCCACAACCCCACCGCTGCTGCGTTTTTAATTTGCTACATTAACGGTTCGAAGTGACAGACCTGCCCAGATTCTGCCGTCCCCCGCCGCTTCCTCCGGCTCCAGGGGCAGAGGCACCAGCGGCGCTGCCACCGCCGGGCTTGCTGCGATTTCCACCGGCCTTCATTGACATGGTGATCCCATAAAAGACGGCGTCTTAAAATGACCAGCTTCACGCCGCAATTGCTTGGAAGACAAAACGGGCGTGTGGTGGCGTGACAGCTCGCAACCGTTAGCGATCCGGAGACCAAGCTAGCAGGCGGGCTAATGTCAACGTGCCTCCCGAGGAAGATGCGCTGCTAAGAGGCTAGCTGGCTAACAGTGGCTAGCGAAATTAGCGCTCCGTACATTTGCTATTAAGACAAAAAAGAAATGAAATGTTAAAAAGACAACACGTGCCAATCACTCGTCCTGAACAAACTGGGGCGTTGCACCCCTTGTCAGTTTGTTGTGTGACTCTACCAAAAAAAATAATTATCTCAAAATAGGGTTTACTGCTATCTCGGGTTCGTTCCGTTGCTAACAGCAAAAAGACCAAAACAGTCTGAAAGGGGACAAAAAACAGCGGAGGGATATTTGAAAGACGGAAGGGCTCATGATAACCTCACGCAGCGGATCAAAATCCATTCACTGTGTTCTTTGACAACTACTGATGTAATGTAAAATAAAAATGTTGTTATATTTTATCTGAGCCGCCCATAGGAATGTCTAGAAGATCCTCTGTTTACAACGAGCGCACCTATAATATGGCACTACTTTCAGGAAGTCTGTGAAACCTGGATAGGTGTTTAGGGGCATCCACGTGAGCCGGCGAACATACTACACACATAGTGCACACATGCGGATACACGAGCATCATAGTGACTGTGTGTGCACGTTGACAGCACATTAATTAACACACAATGAGTTTTAACAAGTCACAGATAATAAAGACGATTTGATCAGAGTAACGTCACCCTGATGAGATTTTGTTTCCCTGCTATCTTGTAGAGTCAACATGTTTCAGACCTACCCATAGATTTAATATAATGAACTGAGGGCACTTCCAAAAGCTTCAGCTTGGGTTTCTTGAAATCATTCTCAGTGGATTTGGAGATGGGCCTCTTGTAGAAGCCAGCCTTCTTGGCAGTTGCAATATTTGGACCCACGCATTATAATGTGCTGGAATCCTGAAGTATGCTGTGTCACATGGCTGCCACCCAGAGAATGATATTTAATAGTTTGCAAACATGGGCTTACTACTAGCAAAAAAGGGTGCCCTAATTGTTAAAGTCAGTTACACTCCTGAAATTATTAATTTCAATGTGTTTTTCAACATTTTTACAAATGTTGTTTAATGCAATATAAAAAACAAAAAGCAAATGCGCTATTTTACTGGTCAAATTCTGCACTCTGACAAATCTGCTTATACGGGAAAATTTGATTATATTTTATCAGACAAATGGCTATTTTAACTAAAATGAAAAGTTTGTGATTTGTGAGGCTGCACATTGCAATGTCAACCTGCGATCCCTGATCTACATCAATCTATTTCATGGATAAAATAACAAATAAGTAAATTGATTAGATTTAGAGTGTGTGTGTGTGTGTGTGTGTGTGTGTGTGTGTGTGTGTGTGTGTGTGTGTGTGTGTGTGTGTGTGTGTGTGTGTGTGTGTGTGTGTGTGTGTGTCCAGAGTGTTTTGTTTGCATCTACGGGTTTATTCTTAAATCTGCAGACTGGAGGACCTCGTGAGGACCCACCAAAGCGCGTCTGTCCCAAACGTATTCGATTGAAATGATTTACAGTTAATGATACAAATTCACAAAAACTCCACGCCGAAATGAATAAAAAAACACAACTTCGTAAACATCAACAGAAAAAAATGTGTACGTCGATATTTTGTCTAAGATAATTATATATGTGAATAATTTCCATCAGGCGTTATGCTCGGGCTGCTACTGCGTAGTGCCGACTCGGGTCGTGTATCCCTACTGACAAGAAGATGTGGGATTAGTCAAACAGTCCATAGACACGTCTTTCTCCTTGACGGCCTTTAAAAACGTTATTCTATCATATATAAAGGGCGTTACTCTTTTTTTACGGACGCCCACATATGTTGTACTTTCTCGTGGAACAATGTTATCATCAGAGGCTTTGAGCAGAGCTGGGAAACTAACTTGTCAGCTGAGCTAGCTGGCTCGCTAGCGCACAACCAGGCTCGGCTCGACGACATAACAGGGTGCTGCTGCTTCGGGAACACGGTGTGCCCACAGTGCCAGGTCGACCCCGCTTCCCCCGACGACACTGATATTGTGATGGTATCTTCACCCAGGTGTATCACTGGATGTCACCGTGGTTGTGTAACCACCTGCGCCGATCGTGGCACCGGCTCAGTTGCTAGCTTAACTTAACCGGGTCCCCGGTGTGTTCGCAGCGTTAGCAGAGCCCTGCTCACTGCGCCGGCTAAAAATACACGTCCCGTCGTCCCGTGTTCTGAGCCCGTCCAAAAGTGGTGGGGTTGTCCGCGTTGGATTTGTCTTCGTCTTTTCTGGTCACATCGCTCAGAGCCTGACGCTCTACATGGTCACTACAGCGAATTCAAGACGACTGGAAGAGCGAGTCGGACCCCGACGTTGTGAGCCGAGCTGGGCCGATCTACCGTTTCATCATAGCGGTTGGTGGGCTTCGGGTCTTTGGCTGATCGGTGGCCGGACATCGCTTTGCCCAAATGGCCTTCTGCTGCTTTTAGCAGCAATATAACAAACCTTGGTTCCAGCCCAGGTTTGCTCCACCGAAACGTATAAAGGTCAGAAAACCACGCTTTGTTTCCACTGTCAACTGGCTCAGCTCGACGGGACGGAGTTCATCGGTCTGGAGCAGGACACCATGTCGGAGGACAACAACGCAGACAAGTTCATTAAGGTAAGTTAAACAAAATCAAATGTGAATCTTGGCCTTTTGTTGTCGGAATCTGATTTGGGGTTCCTTCTCTAAACAAAAAAGCTGAATTATGATGTTTAGATGGTGGACATGTTTGTTTGGATTGAAGACTGTTGCAGATACTTGTTTTATTTGCTTTATTTGTTTTCCGTACGTTGGTGTTTTATCTGTGTGATCTTAGCTGCCTTGCCCTCTGGTAATGGTTGCAATAAGAAGTCAGCTTGACTTTTCACCCACTGTCTCCTTGAACTTTACAAATAATAAATTATACCAAAGTGTGTCATGGAAATGTATAACTCATGACAAACATTAATGTGGAGCTTGGATCTCTCTGGAAGGATCCTGGTCATTAACTAGCCAGCATTTCCATTTGCCCCTGGCTTTGAGATTTGTTCCTGGCCTGCTCCCGTCAGTGTGTCTCTGCCAGGGCAAATATGTCAGCAGTAATATGTGATCTCAAGTGGCCCTGGCCCCAGCTTTTGCAGAGAGAAGTAGTACTTAGAAACTGTACCACACCCGCCATGTAGACTGGGGACATTATCATGGAAATACACATTAGTGGTGTAGCCTTGCTTAATCCAGACTTTCTGGTGTCAAGACCCTTGCACAACATTAACCAAGTAATGGTCTGAAGAGGTTTGGAACAAAGCGCAAACAGCTTGTGTAGTTTCATCAATATGATAGCATTCTATGCCTTTTCTTTTATCCTCTACAGGCAGCAGTGACAAACTTTTCCCACGAGCATATCTTATTGGCAGTGGGATCTGGGCTGTTGACTGTTTTTAATTATTTAAAGCTATAATGATTCATAGGAAAAGTGATGGGAATCCATAATCTCATTGTTATATTAGTGAGACAGTCGTTTTAGCGCAATTGTGCGCCTCTCTTATTTTTCTTGTGGTTTCTTTTCCCAATAGGAATCATCGATTCTGGATGAGTACAACATAAACTGGACACAGAAGTTGGGAGCAGGCATCAGTGGACCAGTCAGGTGAGCCAGTTTTTTTCTCTTCACTTCCACCTTTGCTAGTGATTTAACTGTGTTTGAATTTCTTCAGATTGTTGCTGCTGGGTCAGGATTACAGTAGATGGAGTGGGACAAAATGTTTACCTTATTTAAACTAGAACAAGTCATTTGGATGGCCAGGAGACATTGTTATATTGTCTGTGGTTTTGAAATCACTTTCTGAGTAACTTCAGACATGGTTTGATGGCTGATATTGACACTGACTTACTGACTTCCTTGTTAATATTGGTGGCTGTATCTAGGCACAGATGCAATCTAGGTATCTGCAGCATCTGAGACTTGAATTTTGCTCCAACCTCTCTCCCTTACGCCTTTGAGTTATCATTTCGTGGCCTGGTTTTGCCTTCTTTTGTCTTTTTGTGACCTGGCTCTTGCAGGTTGTTGTCCACATGCTATAGAGGAAAATGGGCAAAGCAGCCTCTTTTGGGAAGCTGCTTTCTGATGAAGAGAGCAAGTCGAAGCGAGTGACTGTCCTGATGTGTCAGGGTTAAACCTCAGGAGTTTTTCTTATCTGGGCACTTCCCTCTGCATTCTCCTTTGTAATCATTTCCACTGTAAGACATGGGGAATAACAGGAAGTCAGATTTGTTTGTCATACTTAAAATATCGCAGCACTGATTCAGACGTTTTTACATTTAAACCATTATGTACAGAGTTATTAGGTTAAAATGGAGGTCAGACCAGTAACAGACAGACATATAAAAAACCTTTTATATATCCTAAGATGTATGCAGTTGCTACAACATGCTACAGCAAGGCAGCGGCTGCTCCGAGTCCCGTTCTGTCCATTTGACTTTGAGTATAGCTGTCTGTTTAGGTCTCACCACCCTGCTGATTCCAGCTGCAATATATCAATGTCAAATACTGACTCCTCCTTCCCATTCTGCACTTTGAAGCTATCACAGACAGTTCTGGATTAGCAGTGAACAACCCCTTATTTTCTCATGTGTATCGTTTTGGCTTCAAGTGGCAAGAATACTGAGAACCTGACTCATCGGGTCTTAGTGTAAATGTACTCTTCAATTCTACGATTTGTTCAGTACTTGTTCTTTGTTTTCCGCGCAACTCTTGCTCACATCCTCCTGTCTCATAACACATTCATGTCTGTCACCCCCCCCCTCGCCTAACTGTGATTCATAAGGTATTCCTTTCCAGTGAACTGAACTTTGGCCGAAGCAGCATGTTTCTTGCAGTAAAGCTTAAATACTGTAATGTGAGTTTAAGGGCAGAGGTGACTGTTTTTAGCTGAGTGAATATTTTAGCAGTTGAAGGAGTAATGACCTTTTCAGAAAAGGAGGAGAAGTGTTTATATACAGTCTGTGTTTAAAATGTGTACTGTTACGATCCCATTTTGAAGAAAACCATTTCCAGGGATGTGCAGTTTATTTCATGTGACAGTGAAAAATATACAAGACCCATTGAGGATTTTCTTTGGCTTTACTCTTGCTACAAACATGCTGGCCTGATTCATATTCCCCATAACAAACTGTTCTGTTGACAAAACACAGTTCTGAGCTCCACATAGTCAGCTGCTCTCTTCTCTCTGTGTTTATATAGGGCTGGAATACATTTATTTCACGGCCCACATTACCCAGACTTTGAGCAGGGTGCTGCAAAACAACATTCAAGCGCAAAGAATTTGACAACAAAGCTTTTTAAAGCATTTGAATGAAATTAAAACCCTACAGGAGTATTTGTGCTTTGCTGCTTAACATTTCATACAGGCTCTAGAGCTGAAATCATGAGTTCATGAATAGATTTGCTGATCTGCAGAAAACAAATCTGCGTGTACAATGTAAATAATTCTGCAGGTGCGGCTTGTGTCTAGTGAGAATATTTTTTAATGAGAAAAATAACAAAAATGTCTGGTCAGGCTTATAGTCTAAGACTACAGCACATTGATTCAGCAGTGTTTAGTAACAGGAACGACTTGAGACTGTCAGGCATCATATCAAGCATTTGATGCCCTTCGAGTTAATGTGCGGCTTTTGCAGTGGTTAGCTCTCTCACTTCACAGCAAGATGGCTCTGTGTTCGAACCTGCATGTTTGCCCCGTGGCTACGTGTTTTTTTAAATTCAAGAATCTTGATTCCTGTAACCTGTCCAGTATGTTCTCTTGTCCAGTATCAGCTGGGATGACGTGTTGAAAATGTAGATTCGTGTCTGGTTGTGTATTTTATAATTTCCTTCTACATAAATATATTTAAACCCATCCATTCCACATTGTTTACATATTGCCCTACATAAACCATCTTGTTGATCTTGTGCATTATCACATTGGTGACAATAACTGGCTTATCATGCTTTGTGATTGCTGACCCTTCTTTTCCTTCCCTCTCAGAGTTTGTCTGAAGAAGTCATCTCAGGAACGCCTGGCCCTGAAGATCCTCATTGATCGCCCCAAGGCCAGAAATGAGGTTAGAGTAATCTCCGCTGTGGTTGTGATTAATGCCTGTTGTTTGTTGTGTTTGTCTGTATCAATATGCTCTGTCTGCCCGTCTGTTATCTGTCTTTATTAATTCCTGTTTTCCTTTGCCTTGTCAATCTATCTCCTGTGCCTCTTTGTCTGCAACACTGTCTTCCTGTGAACAGTTTGTCTTGCAGCCTCTCCATGTCATTAGCAGCCTTCTGTTTTCATCAACACAGACTTCACACGAGTGTTCTCACAGCTGAACTGGGAAGCCTGTCGCTGACGAGCAAATGGCCGTGAATTTTTTCCTCTGAACAAATTTCTTTCCAGGCACTTATCTTTTTAAGAGAGGGCGCAGGTTAAATAAGTGTTTGGATGAGGTCAATTTTCATTTTGGTCTGCAAGGTTTCCGCCTGTCTTGCAAATTACTGCTTAGACGGATGCCGCATAATTATGAATCATTGCAATGTGCTCGTTGGCAGATGCCTCCTCATTGTCAGCTGAGTGAATTGCGGTTTGTGGAATCAGTTTTATTTCACAGCTCTTTGGACAGATTCTTACCATAATAATCATGGCTGGATACAGATCAAACTGTTGCAATGCTGCCAGTGCTTCAAAGCTTCAAAGTTCTAAACAACCTTCAGTTCCCAGCAGTCAACAGGAACAGTGAATTGTAGTAAACCACATCTTTAGCACCGCAGAGCAGCTGCCACATTTGTAGCTCCGTTCAGAATCATTTTAAGCTTTACTCAGTGTTTTTGTTCCACACAGGTGCGTCTCCATATGATGTGTGCCAACCACCCAAACATAGTGCAAATCCTGGAGGTTTATGCTAATAGTGTCCAGTTCCCACATGAGTCTAGCCCAAGGTAAAGTGTTTGTATGTGTTTTTGATAAATCCATCTCCCGTCTGTCCCGTCTGATTCCTCTGATCCTTTCTTTCTTGTTTTTTTTTTTTTTTTACAGAGCGAGGCTCCTCATAGTTATGGAAATGATGGAAGGTGGGGAGCTGTTCCACAGAATCAGTCAGCACAGGCACTTTACTGAAAAGATGGCCAGCCAGGTCACTAAACAGGTGGGCGATGTTAATACACACACATTAACAGACACTCAGACTGCCTCTCTCTAAGTTCTCAGAATGTCATTTTGTACAGTTAATAGTCACCTCTTCTCAGTGTCCATCAATAGATTGTTATCTTCATAATTCTCTCAGAATTCATCTGAGGGCTCCTTTCAGTCAAACACCACCCTGCAGTGTCTCCTGAAGCCTTTAAAGACAAACCAAATCAACATAACGACTTGTTGATTGTAGTGTTGGAAAGGTTTTACTTGTCTTGTGGTACATTTTCATTCCAGTTTTTCTGCTTTTTGCCTGTACCATAACTGCGATCAAGCAGCTCATTGAGGAGTCAGGCACACGTTCTGAAGCTGCAATGTCTGAAGATGCAAATCTTTCTCCTCCTATAGATCAGTCAAGCCTTGGAACATTGTCACTCCCTAAATATCGCACATCGTGACCTGAAACCAGAAAACCTGCTCTTCAAGGATAACTCTCTAGTAAGTGGCTGGAAGTTTCACAGAGCACAGCTGTGACGGCTGCAGTTGTCGTAGCAGCCGAAGTTTCACCAATGTCACCAAAGTACTTTTGAACAAATCTACTGAAACTTTGATAGACTTCATGGCTGCCCCTGTTGCTTTACTTTTTGAGACTGAGTAGGACATATTGGGAAGATTAGGAAATATTCAATATGTAGTTACTGAGACAGATGCAAGAAACTATCAAGCAAAAATCTCTGAAGCCACTGAGATACTAGCAGTGAAATTGTTTCTGAAACCTATTCCTCTGCTTGCTCTACGTGCACCCCCCTCACTGTGATTCTGTCTTTTCCCCAGGATGCACCTGTGAAGTTGTGTGACTTTGGCTTCGCCAAAATTGATCAAGGAGACCTGATGACCCCTCAGTTCACTCCTTACTACGTAGCACCTCAGGTAAAACACAACACCTAAGACATGTTTTGTGTGGATGTCTCTTGAACATCATAAACAGTAAATGATTATTAAATGAATGTCTTGATGATTCCCTTCTGCCACTGTCTCTGCTCAGGTACTTGAGGCTCAAAGAAGACACCAGAAGGAAAAGTCTGGAATTATACCTACCTCACCCACTCCTTACACCTATAACAAGGTATGTTCAAATGAGCCTGATTGAGTCTTGTATATTTCATTTATTGTTGATTTATTTTTCTCATATGAATATTTCTTGTCTTTCTCCAGAGCTGTGACTTGTGGTCTCTTGGCGTGATTATCTACGTAATGTTGTGTGGCTATCCCCCGTTTTACTCCAAACACCACAGTCGCACAATCCCAAAGGACATGAGGAAGAAGATTATGACGGGCAGCTTCGACTTCCCTGAAGACGAGTGGAGCCAGATCTCAGAGATGGCCAAGGACATTGTTCGGAAGTACGCTTTTAGTCTCTTCATGGTTACAGCTAAACCACAAACAGTTTACTCTGACTTCAGTGGTTTGTGGGTGGAAATGATCACACTCGTGATTGCATCTTTAATTTTTATTCTTGCATGCTTTCAACACTATTAGTCTTACCTCCCATATGTACCTCTTTCTCTCCGTCCTTATTTTCTTCCACCCCCTCATCCCTCGGTTCTCCCACCCCTCCTCACCTGCTCCTCTCAGGCTGCTGAAAGTGAAACCGGAAGAGAGGCTGACTATTGAGGGAGTCTTGGATCACCCCTGGCTCAACTGCACCGAGGCTCTGGACAACGTGCTGCCATCCGCCCAGATGATGATGGACAAGGTGAGTGGGAAGTTAAAAGTGAAAAATCTTCCACTGCACCAATGTTGTTCCTAAATGAAGTCACCAGCAGAGGCCCCTGTAGTCAGCCATCTTACTTCATCATAACATGCATTATAGTGTCCTCCTCTTCTTCTCTGATGATCGGCCCCAGGCTGTGGTCGCAGGTATCCAGCAGGCCCATGCAGAGCAGCTGGCCAACATGAGAATACAGGATCATAACGTCAGCCTGAAGCCTCTGAACTCTGTCAACAACCCAATCCTCAGGAAGCGGAAACTTCTTGGGTATGATCTTTTGCTTTTCTCATTTTATATTTTAAAAAACTTGAAACATCTGTGTATTAGTTTTATATTATATCATTATATACTGATTCATCTGGGTATCTGGGTAAACAATCCGAATGTGTTTTGGTGTTCTTGTCGCAGCCCAAAGCCCAGTGATGGTTTCTTCATTCACGACCCGGAGAATGGAGGGGAAGACTCCAACGTGGCGCTGGAAAAACTACGAGACGTCATTGCACAGTGTATATTACCACAAGCTGGTCAGTACAACACATTGTTGTTCTCTTGCCAATGCTAAGTGGCTGAGTGAGAACGACTGCAACATCTGAGGTAACTGTTTCTGTCTGTCCAGGAGAGAATGAGGATGAGAAGCTGAATGAGGTGATGCACGACGCCTGGAGGTTCAACAGAGACTGTAAACATCTGAGAGAAGGTCTGCAGGGCCTCAGCTGGGATGGTCAGTATCACTTCGTCTTTATTAATTGTTCTGTAAAGTGATGCACGGGGGGGGAAAAAAGTATAGCTACAATAATCTGTAAAAGATAACAAAGCAGATGAGTTATTCATATAATTAGCTCTACGATCTGGACTTACCAAATAAACACACAGTTTTAACTCTTTTATATGAATGGTTTGCTATTCTGGTTATTTATTATGACAGGGTTGTAACCACCACCCTTTTCGTTGCAGGACGAGCCTTCTCGGATAAAGTCGACCGCTTGAAGTTGGCCGAAATAGTGAAACAGGCCATTGAAGAAAAGACGATTCTCCAGGAATCTCATTAGCAGAGGCTCTTTTTCTATCTTCTTTTTCTATTGTTTGTTATGACCCTTTTTAACCCATGTCTGTAAAGACAGTTTTTATGTAAAAGGAAACCCTAATTTTTGGTTTTTCATGAATTCACTGGCAAGACCTATTATTGTACAGCTGTAGATATATTTCAAAAAGGACTCATTGGTACTACAATGCTTTTTTAAAATGGACACTTGCAAAAAACATGGAGGAAAAAAAAAATATATTTTCATTTTTGCAAAAAAGATGAGAAAAAATGATGAGAAAAATATCTGTGAAAGAAATTATTTTCTGGGAGGGAATTTTTATTAGATGTTTGTCAAAGATATCATTTGTTTTATCCCAGTAATTTCATTCTATTTTTATTTTTCTTTTAATCATCCTAATGACTTTATTTATTTAAAAAGAAGAGTTCCATTATTTTCTACTAGCAGCCTGGCAGTGGGCTCTAAAGGTGAGAAGCTGTCGACAGTGTGACTTCGTTCTTTCACACACTTGTCTGACTCTCAGACTGTTTAAATTTTATGGATATGTTTTTTTTTTTGTGCAACTACACCTTTGACCTCTGTTTTATTTCGAGATGAAGGCGGTGTGGGAATGGAGGTAAAAGAAAATGTCTTTAAATGAAAAAAATGACACCTCAATTTTGTTCAATTTTGTCACAACCCTGTTTTCTGTGCTGGCTTCCTTTCTGACTCGTATGGATCAACGTGTTGTTGATAAACCAACCTTTACTAACATTAATATACTAAACTCTTTTTTCTGAGCTTTTTAATGTCTCCTTCCTTCCAGGGGTTTTTGAGGCCCACATTTGGTGGGTGAGGGATAAAGAAGCCGTAATTGGACCTTATG
The DNA here is from genome assembly GCA_016785235.1 of Pseudorhombus dupliciocellatus. Taxonomy (NCBI): domain Eukaryota; kingdom Metazoa; phylum Chordata; class Actinopteri; order Pleuronectiformes; family Paralichthyidae; genus Pseudorhombus; species Pseudorhombus dupliciocellatus. Next base: position 2,196,702 of record JAFBJW010000137.1, on the reverse strand, counting down.
TTAAGATTTTATTGTTTTATTTTATTTCCAAGGTGAAGATTAACATTTCATACTCGACTAGATTCATTTTGGTTTCACAATTTCTCAGTTCTACCCACGTGCATGAAGTCATGATGATACTGTTTGTCAGCTTCGGAAATTTGTGTGCGTCAAGTGAATAATTCCACATATTTGCAACAGCTTTTCGTGTGGCTGAATATTTATGATGTGATTCTAAAAGGTCTTAAGTTCAGTCCTCGTTTAAAAACACGCTCTGCTTGATTTGCTTCGACGTTAAGTTTTATCCACTGGAATTAAGACCAGGGTCAGTTCATATTTACGCACTTTTGAAGGACTACGAAAGCTGCAGCGTCCGAAAGGATCAGTGAGCGTCTGTGATCGGGTCTGTGAGGATGTCGGTTGCAGAAAACCTGCCATTCTGCTAAATGTGCAATAGAGCAGTGGTTTAAACATGTATGTATGTATGTACACGGTGATGGAGTAGTGTCAGGTCAGGTCGTCAGTATTATCCTCACTCATCATCAACTTCTAGTTAGTTATTTAATATCTTATCATGAAGTAGTCCGAGTGAATCCTTCACTGCAACTCATCTGCTCTGATATAACCGGATATTATTTATTCATAGACATGTTTAAAAGAAGGGATTCGTCTGCCAGAGAGCAGCAGTTAGATGGATAAATGTACATGTTCTTGTTCACACAGTTTCAAAGACATTTTGTTTATTTAAAAAAAAAATCTTGAAAATTTCTTATGGAATTCCCCCTTTTTGATAACATTTTCTGTGAACATTATTTCCTGTCGAGAACCATGTGTTTTTAATCTTTCCACTTCCCCACATCTGGTGGTTTCAGACATTTTGACACAAACTGGAGGATATAAAGTTCCTTTATAAAGAATTCCTACTCCTCCATGAGCCATTTACAAATGAGTTAAATAATGATAAAGATTCATTGTCCTACAGCTGAAAGGGCTGTTTTTGTAAAGTTGGTGAAAAGTTCAGGACAGCGAGGAACCAGTATATTTATAACTGGCTGATTTCTCATTTAAGCCAACAGAGGTGATCATTACCAACGTGATTCTTAGAAGCTGAACAGTGACCTCAGCTCATGTGTGAAAAGGCCTTAATATACCATGGCTAAGTTTTATGCTCAAACGTGCCTTGTTGGTGGGGCAGCGTCTTCATCCTTCATGCTCTCATCAGTTACAAAAACACAACAGCAGGATAAAGGGTACATTGAGAATATTTAAACAAAGTGATTCAAATTTGCAATTGTCTTGTTTTCATGCGACTTTTGGAAAGATGTTAATTCATTCATTAATTTGACAGTTAAATGACAAAACCACAAGTCATTGTTGTATTTCTGAATGGGCATATCAACTTGTGTCCGCTGGTTGCCTGGCAACAGGGCCTGAACCAAAAAATAGTCCATGGCGTTGCCTTGGAAAAAAATGATGAATTGCTGTTGAACATGTCGTAAATGTATTAATTCCTCATCACTGACAAACAGTGAATCTGTTTCTCAGACAAAAACAAGATGTGAACAATGACCCAGAAGTTAACCCAGCCTTCAACTTACTTTTCTCCTCTCTTTTTTTTATCTGCTTGATGAAAATTTTCAGATTTACTTTTATACTTTTTGTTATCATGGCTGCTGACTTGTTTAACTACTTTTTAAAATAGCATTTCTTTGAGAGACTAAAGGCAGAGATGGTTTGGCCGGCACTCTTGATAAATACTGGTTGCTTGTGTTTCCTCTGCTGTGTGTGCTCTCATCAAACACTGAGCTGGTTTTACACATATTTCAGTTTAAACTGCTTCTGTGTGTCTGGCATCAGACGCAGGTGTGTGAAGAGGCAGACATATATTTCAGAAAAATCATTTCAAAGTCCAGAGCCTCTCGGCTGCTTCTCTACTCTGTATTATTTCTCCTGTCCGGCAGTTATGTAGCATGCACCCAAATCCCTCATGAAGGACTCGCTGTATGTTCTGTCAACAGCCTTCTCTCATTCTCTGGAATGCCATCAACATGCTGACCTTGTAATAAAGGAATTCTTTGACTTTTGAAAATGTTTTTTTGAGGATTTATTTGTGTGAATTGATGCCTGTGTTAATATACAGTGGGCAAGCTCATTAACCTACATGTAATGTGCACATAGGTCTGTTTCTACATTTGTTCTGAGTTTTTTTCATTGAGAAGCCTTTTAAGGAATTAATTATGTTTGTGTCTGTTTATTTATTAACAAGATCAGAGAAGCTACTCCACCTAGTTCCTGCGATATTTCCCAGAGGGGTGGCGTATGGCCCCAGGGACACTTTCCCAAACTGGGGCAGGTTCCGGATTCTTTGTAGTTGTTGGTGATTGTTCGTGATGATAAAACTCGAGTAGAAAGACTGGTATTTATGAGTTTGTGCAGTTCGGTCAACTAAAATGAAATTCTGGATCTAGTTCATTTCAAGTGGTTTCCTAAGGGGACTTCTACTTAGAACCATTTTCATCATTTAGTTTCTCACAAACTGGGACAAAACCACATTCTCCCAGCAGTTAATCTGAGAGTTTGCAGACATATGTTCTCCATGGTGTTTGGTCTCATGAAAAGCATCTGCTCACTGGAGTTTTTTGTTAAAAACATTTATTGCAGATTGAAGAAAAAGCAGATAGAAATCTCCAACAAAATCATCTGAAGAACGACACGTGTTCACACTGAAACGGGTCCAGACACACACATTTAAGGCACTTTAATATCATTTGTAGGAAAGCAGCAATGAAACCAGAAAATTGCTCCCAGGGATGGAAATCTAACCATCAAAAGCTCGAAAGATGAGACTAAGGTTTTACGCAGATTTGTTTTGTGACACTGAACTGACAGGTGTTTCACAGCAATGGATATGTTTACACAGACCAAAATACCTGCAGCACAAAAAGTGAGAGGTGAGATTTCATGACATTATGTTGCGAAGGTGGGAAAATGTAGGGAAAATGTCCTCCGGCCCATAGGAAAGGGAAATATTACATGAACTATGGCCAGAGCTGAGGGAGCATTACTCTGCAGTTGAGGAATTTCAGTGGAGCTGGAAAACTACACAAAGATCTGATCAATCTTTTAATCTGCACTGGCACTTTAATTCCCACTTTAAATTGCTTAATCATAATCTCTACACTTGAAATGTGCTTCTTAGAGCTTTGGTCCCTTTTCCACAACTGCGTGCTGTAACTTCTGCCCCTCCGCCTGCAGCATGAAACTGATGATCCAAGACAAACTCCTTGCACATGGAGATGAACTTTGAAAAAAAAAAAAAAAAAATGCGAAACAGTGAAACCACATTAATCCAGTTGTTTGAAATTCACACTGATGCGATGCAGAGGGCTGAGAACTGAGGTGTTCACACAAAGTAATGGAACGAAAATGGAATCACAGATGATGACAGAGCAGCAAATCCATTTTTTGGTCTGTAATAATAATAAAAAAAAATAAAAAAAAAATCTCCCAACCCGCCAAACCCAAGGGAATACAGCGGCAGTGTTTAAACAGGGTCAGCTTAGTCTGAGTCCTCGTCGTCCAAATAATCTTCTGCGTTGCTGTGTGTGCGGGTGACGGCTGCGTGGACACAAAAGCAGAGTTAGTGACAGGTACTGCACTGTCATAAAATACACATGGTCAGGGCCTCACGAGGACAATGGACATGCAGCCGAGTGCTACGAGGCTGCCCTCTGGTGGCAGCTGTACTTACTGCTTCCCAGCTTCCTTTTGAGAAGCGTCGCACACTGAGCGTTGGTGGCCATGTCCAGAGCCAGCTTATTCTCATTGTTCCTAATGTCCGTCCTCGCATCTGAAAGAAAAACACAACAAAACAGAAACTGCATGCAGGAAGACACACCCTGACAAAAAAAAAATTACACATGTGAAAATGCTGCTATCATTTCCTCAATCTGGAATCAGACATGCAAAGAATGCTTTGATGGAATGTTCCTGTTTCCAGTCACACATGACAAGCCCCCTTTAGAAACTCACTCCTGTTCAGCAACATTTCCACAATGTCGGAGTATCCCTTCCAGGCCGCAGCATGCAGAGCGGAGTCCCCAAGTTTATTCTGAAACATCCAGATGAGCATGAACTTTCATATTATGAAACATTAAATTTTAAGAACAGGACGGACACACACACACACACATTATTAGTAGTATAGCAAACCACTGTATTATTGTCTGTCCTTGGTTTGTTTAATTTTTTTTCAATATGTTCCCAAGCCATTATCGTTATTCCTGAACACACTTTTGACTTATTTAAAAACCCATCTCACCTGCTGGTTCAGCTCCACGCTGGACTGGCCGAGTAACAGCTCCACTACATCTGACACAAAGAAAAACAGAAGTTGACTTAGGTATATAACATAAAATGAACCTTGTCTCCAAACAATCATGCAGGAACAATGGAGAACAAGTTCCTGTTTTGGAGTACTTCACTTCTAGTGCCCCAAAAATCTGAATACATGTGACAAATACACTGAGAAGACTGTGTTTGCTAGATGAAGCTGAGCCACACCGGTGGAGTTTGGATTACCTTTGTGTCCTCCATGGCATCCCCAGTAGAGGGCAGTGTTTCCTGCCTTGTCCAGCCCATTAATTCCAACCTTGTTGTCCACACATTCCCTGAGCCAGATCAGATTTCCTATTCAAACACACAAACACGGTGAAAAGCGTAAGAGCAGAAAGAGCACAAAGAGACACTGAAGGAACCGGCTGGTAGACAGACGTCAGGAGACATTTAATGATTAAATGAGATGGGGAAATGTTTGACTGCACCTCGTTTGGCTGCTTCATGCATTGGATTGTCGATAGACTCTGTATTCTCAGCCACTGAAAGCACAAAACAAAGGCTTCAGTGCATCGTCGTGATCTCGCAGAGGACAGGAACATTTAAGGAGACCAAGATCTGAAATATATTTTAATCACCACATACACGCACTGACTTTTCAAGCTCTACTCACCATAGTTACTTGGAATTAGTCCTGTCCTTCCTCTGCACGTTCCCTTCCACCAGTTAGTGTCACTCTAGAGATAAAGGTCATGCAAAAATCACAGCGTAAACAGGGATAAACAGAGCAGAGAAGTAAATATAGAATAGAGAAATGACAGCGGGATATGGAAAAATGACAAAATGCAAATAGGGCAAAAGACAGAAGAAGAAGTTGTTCACATTTTATGAAACTTGAGGACAAGATGACCAAGACCAAGTTTCACTTACTGTGTCTGAGATGTACATGATGTCGCCTTCTTCAAAGTATAACTCGTCCGGCTGAAAACCAAAATGCAACATCAACGTGGTAGAGTAAAAGTATTTCAAATCTAGTCGAAAATCATTTAGACCGTGCCTGGAGAATGATTCTGTGTTCACAGAGTTTTGTCTCTGATACAGTCGATACATAAAATGTAAAAATCAAGGAATAAAACTAAGAAGCAATGCAAACCAAAAAAACTCAATTCATGTAAGGGATGTAACAACGATCAATGAATAAATGAGTGCTTTATTTAACCTTAAAGAAGTCAATGAAACGATAGCAGACAAAGGGTCTTCAACATGAAGCTCTCACCGTTCTGGGTTCAAAGTTGAACATTGCTCTGAACACCTTCACTTGGCCTGGAATGAGGAAAACACAGGTCACACTGTGCTAGAGAACAGACCTCTGTCAAAATAATCTGCCCTTTATTTTTGGTAATTTACACTCACTCACTCACACAGACAATAAATCAGACATCAGCCATCGACAGCCAGCTGCATGAAGCCCGTGACTGTACGAGCGTTCTGGTTTTTACGTGCGACGCGGCTGGTTGTCGCGTGTGCGCCCCTGAGGCAGCGGGCCCCGGGGCCTGCGGTGGTTCACGGCCCAGCCTGGCATGGCTCCGCTGCTGGAATGCTACCAGAGTGGTTGGGGCCTGAGCTGAGGGCTGAACTAGAACAGAGAGACCTGGAGAAATACGTCTCAGACCAAGTTCGTCAAGAATGCTGAGCGGTGTCTTTAACGCACGTTCCAGAGCCAACAGAACAGAACAAAACAGAATCCGCTTTTTTATTTGAGCAGCTCTCATTCAGCACATTTCCTGGCATCGCTCTGTGTATCCTCAGCTGTGACGCAGCCACTGAAGACCATCATTAGAAGCAACTGTGTTGGAGCAGGTTCCTCTGGACAAACTATGCGATGACACAATTTCTAAATTACATTTTTGAGATGGTTTTGCTTAAGGCAGCTGAAGCTTTTAAAAAAAAAAAAAAAGCTTTGTGAACTTCAAGGAATTCAAAAGATATCTAGCCAGTGTAAGATATGAATACGTAAGTTAACGCGTGTGGTCCCAGTCACACACGCAAACAACAATAATCCTGTGTTTGTTTGATTCCAGACAGAAAAGAGAAGCTGTCCAGGCCTGAACGTTGGGCAGATGCAACTACTCCCCAATGCAGTTACTCAAAGTTCCTATTTAGTAAACACACACTCACACACACACACAGAGTCTCAGTGAGTCAGAATGAGAGTCTGAGTCGCTGCACAAGCTCAGCTCTGTTCAGAAAGAATGTCTCCTCAGCGGGCCCGGTCATGTTGCATTAAACACACAGGAGCCTGTGCCGACTGGTCCAGGTTCTCTCCACCTCCCCGGGCTCAAAGATTTACTCTGCCTGACATCGTGGAGACGAAGACAAATCGACTCTCAGAGCAGAACGTTATCAGGACCATTTCATTAACTTGTGGTGTCATTTTATCGATCTCTATCTGTGGCACTTCATTGCAAGGGGAATTTTAAGAAAAGTCTTGTCCTTCATAAAAACATGTCTGGTCTTGGTGGTTACATGATTCCTGCTTGAGGCCCAACCCCAGATCCCAACCAACTAAGGCTTCCTTCAGTCACAAGCACAGAAATTGTAAAGTGTTTAATAAACTAATATTCCACTCACAGCTTTGCTTTCTTCAAATGTCTTTCGAGCAGCGGACAGCTCAAAAGTTAGTGCCGGAGCCATTTAACACTGAAGCTGCAAGTGTGACTGTTTGAAACACTTCACTCTCAGAAAATAGCGTTTTCAGCATTGTGTGTACAAATAAAACCTAGGATGATTATTTGTTCATCAATTTCTTCAGATCAGATTCCTGTAGAGAAATGTGGTTATATATAAGAAGGTTCAGTTACCACAGATTTATCGAGAAGTGACCAAAGCCATCAGACAGAAACTCAAACCAAGACCTGCTCTGATTTCTGAATCAAGAGGTTTCACCTTAAACACACTGAGAGCTCAGAACTGATCGACACAGAGCTCTAAACACGTAGGCAGTAGATCCTCCGCTGTATAAGAGGATGTTCACATCTCATGAGAGCGTGAAGCTCCGCCAGTCGTGTCCACCTGAGGCATCACGGCGACGGCTGCTCTCCTGCACCGTGTCAACCGGCCATCTGTGTGGGACAGAGCATCTCATCTGACCTCGCCAGGCTCAGGCGGCCTCATGGAGTCGACTCATGAATACCCCAGCAAGACCATGACATCATGTGCCGCTTACAGCTTTTACTTCCTTGGAGAAGATGGCTCATCGTTCTCTTTTTTTTCTCCCATCAGCAGAATCTCCTCTGCCCTGTGACAACCAGCCATTTGCATAAGTTGACCAGAAAATGTAAAACCAGCTGCCAGTTTCTTATTAGTATTGTTATAAAAGAGGCCACCTTGTGAGTCTGAAGCACTCTTCCGACAAAACCATGACAAATGCAATACACACCAGATCCTCCAGTGAGGGGGATGTTGAAATTATTTGCCGTAGCTACAAATTTAAAGTGAATTTTGCGATTTCATTAAAGGCTCAGTGTGTAGCGTTGAGTGACATCTAGTGGTTGAGTTACATGCTGCAGCTGAATATCCCTCACCTGTTGTGTTTGGTTACAGTAAAGAACATGGCGGCCTCCGTAGAGAGGCAAATTTGAAGGATTTATATATAAAGGGCTCCCTCCCTCACTGGGAAAGAAAACAACAATTGATGGCTTGTAAATGGAACACACTTGTGAAAACAGAACAGAATGCAGTTCCAATTCACCTAAATCTTACACGGTCGACCTCTAAGTTGAATTTATTCAAAATAAAAACGTGTGTATTCCAAATGAGGGGGACGTGACCTGCACCTGACAGGTTATTATTTTTTATTGATATCAGTATTATGAACATTTCCTCCTCTCAGGGTTTGAACAAACCACAGAAAGTAGAGACGAATGCCACTGACCACAGACTCATCAGCACCCCTGAACCCTCAGATGACAACACACCGAGAAATAGGGAAGTCTGTCACACACACGGACGCGCGCGCAGGCCTGTCGGTGGAGCCGCCTGTCAGTCAGCAGTGAGGACACTTGACTCCTCTGTGGACTTCCTTCACAACAACTGGTCAAAGTTATGGAGACATCAGTCCCCAGGCTTTACTCCCGATCAATGTTTCACGCACGGACGATAGAAATCTGCGGGACTTCACGGAGTCAGTCGCCGCCCACGAAGCTGCCCCCGCACAACAAGGTGCGATGTCCTCGTGCAGAGAAGATACGTCAGAGGGGGATTCGAGCACATTTGTTTGTGTCGTGGCTCTTACCTGGTTTGGCCGGTTTGGGAGGAGGCTTCGACATTTGTGAGGGTCGCGGAGGAGAAGCTCACACAGACGACGCCGGACTCTGGAAGTGTTTATAGAAGCTGCTGCTGCTGCTGCCAACGAGGAAGTTCACCAGAGGCGGACATGTCACAGCGCGCATGCGCACACCACAGAACTGCAACTGCTGTTCGATAGATATTTTAAATAGATTCAAAGGCTTCAGATCACTTCACGCACTCTTCTAACATTATAATTTTACGTAATCAATGTACATTGGTTTTTCTTTGGTTATTTTAGAATCAAAGAAAAAGCATTTTCCAACTATACTTAAACTATAACTATTAATAAAATATTATTTTGAAAATATCTAAATGTATTCAAACGCATTTCATATTTTATGAATTCATTTTTTCAATTGACTCTGTTATTTGCCTACAGCGAGGGGATTTATGCAGGAACGTTCTCCTTTACAATTTTCTACCTTTATTTTGTCAATGGGCAGGTCGTCAGTGACGTAATAGCCCTCAGCCAATGAGGAGCGATCAATAGCGGAAGAGAGGGAGGACAGAGGAGTAGCAGAGGAAGACCTGCACGAGTTCGATTTGGCCAAAGTGAAGTGATCAGGTGTGATCAATTTCTCACCAGCTGGGATGAAGACCCTGGTGGTGGGCGTGGGCGGGTGAGTCAGACTGATGGTAATGTCTCCAACACACATCATGCATGATTAAATAGCACCTACATCCCAGAAACAACAATACATGCTGATGTTAAAAAACAACATCAATTCATCTGGCTTTTCTATGACCTAACTTTATTTTGTCTGGTTGAGATTCTCAACTGCGTCATCTTTGCAAAGCGATGCAGCAGAACATGTATGAACCCATGCAGTAGTGAGCAGAGACACCAGATCAATACAGCATGTGACAACCATGTGGCTGCAGCGCTGATAAGAAAAGTAGCTGTCACAGAGTCCAACCAGTTTCCTGATATTTGTGCAGCTTTAAGATCGCTGTCATGAGATGAATGTCTTTCAGGATGACCAATGGAGGCAAATCTACCCTGGCCAACAGTCTGCACCAGATCATTCCCAACAGCTGCATCATCGCACAGGATTTGTATTTTAAGGTATGGATTCAGGTTCATGGATTCATTGTACAGCTTTTCACACATGCCGGAGGTTTCAGAGTTGGAGCGATCACAGTGCATCCTTTCCTTCCTCAGGAGGATTCTGTCGTACCGGTGGACAGCAATGGCTTCAAGCAATATGACAGTAAAGACACTTCATTTGTTGCTTATTTAAGTTAAAGTGGCAAAGTTTGCATTCATCAGTGTCAAGTAAGTTAGCCCTCAATCATTCTTGCCTTGTGACCTTGATGAAAGAATGCAGGGGTGTAAGGACACACATCAGGTCCTTGGTATTTCCTAGGTGGGAGTTCAGTAACCTCAGGTTGTTAAAAAAAAAAACAAAAAAAAAAACAAGTGAGCGTGTTCAGTGCCTCTGTTAGTGTGAGTGTGCAGTATCACTGTGTTGGTTTCAGTGCTGAGTGCTCTCCACATGGACACGATGATGAGCGACGTCCACTCATGGCAAAGGGATCCTGAATCGTTCCTGAGGCAGCGATGCCCGACCCCAGAGAGCACGCGGCAGACAGTCGATACTGGCGTGTACGTGCTGATAGTGGAGGGATTCCTCATTTTCAACTACAGGTACATGAGACAGGAATCAGTGAAGTCACTGTGTTTATTATAAGCAGGATGTAAAATCACAATCATTTTGATATGAGAAATCATTTTGAACTCTACGTTGGACGGGCCCAATGTTTTCTAGGCCCAGTTAAACTAAAATGAATAAGATTAAATATAAATATTAGATTTATTTGATCATGTGTGCTTATATTTTTTTATCATCCCAGGCCTCTGAATGATCTATTTGACAAAAGATTCTTCCTGGAAATTCCATATGATGTCTGCAAGAAGAGAAGAAGGTTGTTATCATTGTGTTTGCTGTGTCTTACATGGATTTTGTTTTGTGTTGAGCTGAAATTAACACAGATCACCACTTTTTTCCGTTTCTTACTTTGATTGACAGCTCTCGGGTGTACAACCCTCCTGATCCTCCCGGTTACTTTGACGGACACGTGTGGCCAATGTTCCTGAAGAACCGGCGGGAGATGGAGAGCACGGTGTCTGGAATAGGTGAGCGTCCGGTCAAAGATGCCGCATGTTCAGGTCAGGGTGTGTGGACGGGATCAGGTCTGTGATTATTGAAGCCGTCTGTGGCCCAGACTTTTAAATATTCTACTCTTAGTAACTGATTGGTGACACTTATGTTCAGCATCTGTTTCTTTAGTGATTCTGGATGGACTGAAGCCAAAAGACAAACTGCTGGAGGCTGTGTGTGGAGATGTTTTTCAGGAAATAGACAGACTCAGGGGTGAGTCTTAATAAATGTTTGGACATGACAATAAATTACAAATTCTTTGCCTTTCTTATTCATCAGTTATAAATGTGTGAGTCTTGTGTCAGTTTCAGTTGCATTGTTGGACAGAACAAGACAAAATGGGTCTTTTCACTGGGTTTTTCATGTCGTCCATCTTTATACACAGTCCTCGGTGAAGGGTATGACTGATGCTCTGTCTCCATCTGGTGGCTGGTTCAGATTCCGTTCAGACCAACCGGTGACCTACTTCTTAGTGTTTTATTTTACTCTGTGACCTGAACACACATCAGTGTGTGACTGCTGCAAATGACAATAAAATAAACAAGTCAAAGTCACTTTTTTAACCAAGAATTGTTATTTATCGTCTTCACAAAACAACTGCGATAAAATGATCTAATAGAATAATGATATTTATGTTCATCTGATTTACTCAAGCTTCCAGCACATGGTGGCTTTAATTACATATACTATGGTTACATTAGAAAGCTCCACATAAAGTATCTAATAAATAAAGCCCTACTGACAAAAGGGCCAAATGCTTCATCCATGTGTTTAGTTAAAGTGGACAGAAGTGCAGTGGTAACATCAGGGTTGCAGAGGTGAAGATAACAGACAGAACTGGAGCGCTCCAACTCTGTGAGTGTGCCATATCTTTTCATTTCAGTCTGTGCCTCCTCCTCTCCTCTGAATCCAGAGTGCGTGCAAACTGCGCTGCTCTCTTCAGCATTTTAATGCAATTCATTTTTAACCATTCTTTCACAACCGCCTGCTCTGGTTCATGAAACTGCATTACTTCCTGCAGAATATCCGATCAGAATTTTTCCAGAAAGTCCGCGCTGTCAGCAGAACATTTGTGTTTGCCTCAGCAAGTCAACTGGTTTGACCTGCATGTTTGAGACATGCATTACATGTGAACCTGGGAATTCCTCACTTCCCTCTTCTACCTTAATAAATATCAGTCTGCTGCAGCTTCTCTCGTAAGTTACTTACCGAAGCGTTGAATCCAGCCCGGGGCGATTGGTGGAGACTGAGGTGAGAACATGTACAGCATTGGATTTTCATCATCTGTGTTTTTACTTCTTGTCATCTGCATCGGCTGCAGCAGAGCTATGCCAGCTGCGTTTAACCAGGAGGCTCTGAATGACAGACCTGTGATCGGTGAGTGAAATTTAGAATCAGCATGACAGGAGGACCATGAAGAGAAGTTTGGATGATCTGCAGATTGTCTTGATGACCCTTTTAATTTTTTTGCATATTCAGTTTTTGCTTCTGCTTTCGTCCCACAGGTATTTTGACTCAGATGGTTTCAGATGATATCTTGAAACCCTGGGGGAAAACCTTCATACCTGCGTCCTATGTGAAGTACGCTGAGTCTGGAGGCAGCAGAGTGATGCCTATCAGGTCCAGTGCCCTTGATTTGTGGTGCTCGCATGCTACTTTTAAAATACCTGGGGCTTAAAATCTATGATTTATTTGGTCCCTGGTCCAACCTTTACGTTCACAGAATAAACATGTCTGCAGTGATGCTAAAGATAGGAATATGAGACATTTATTTTAGGGTGGCATCCCTTTTGAAAGTTTCCAGTTTGTAGATGATGATTTCATGTTTGTAAATTCATATAGTTAACATTTTATGTTGACTGCTGCAGATTGAATCATACTATGAGTGAATATGAAAACATCTTCAAGAAGATAAACGGGTGAGCCGCATTATATGATGTGTTTGTATATTTTGTGCATAACCCTAAAGTTCGGCACTCTAACCCGAGTGATGTCTCTCCAGTCTGCTGCTCATTGGAGGAGCTGTAGATCTCCAGATGTCAGACTATGCCAAAGTGGCAAAGATTTTCTATCGCCTCGCTTTGAAGGTACTTCCCCCTTTTGATCAGTCTGTTTAATCATATGCATAGTATACAGTGGTGTAGTAGTAGTGTATAGTATATACTATATTTCCATCAGAAATAACAAAAGTGAAATTCTGACTGTGTGTTCCAGGCCAATGATGAAGGCGACTTCTTCCCCATCTGGGGCACATGCATGGGCATGCAGCTCCTGACTGTTCTGGTGGCCGGTGAAAGTCTGATGACAAACGCCACAGCAGAGAACATAGCACTGCCCCTTAACCTGACCACAGGTTGCAGATTACTGCTTTACTCTTGATTTCTAGACATGTGTATTATGACTAAAGTACACATTAACAGATGTAAGGTGTGTACTGAATTAGTCCCTGATCAGAGGGTGTTTTCCTGCAGAGGCCCGCTCCAGCAGGATGTTCCGGAGTTTCTCTCATGAGTTCATGGAGATTTTGACCCAAGAACCACTGACTGGTAATTTTCACCACTATGGAGTCGAAGTGAAGGTAAAGCAGAAGTGTCACTGCGCACGGTTTTGTCTCATAACTTTTATGCGAAAAGAAATCAGGAACAATCCTCATCAGTTCTATCGTCAAGTTTTTTTGCGACGCTTCCATTTCTGCAAACAACAGAAACCTGGGCTGAGTCACAGAAACCCAGGTTTCTGGTGTTAACTTGATGATGAAGCTGATACTGAGCTCATAGGGTGGGTGAGCACACAGAGAATGATGAGATCGCTCCTGAGCACACTTATCTGTTAATGTTCTCATGATGAGATGGATAATATCCTGTTAACCACATATATAAATCTTGGAACCTTAAATAGCTTTGCTGAGTGTTTTCAATATATTGAAAGGTGATGCATGAATGCTTGTACACACACAGAGCTTCCAGGAAAACAAGAAGCTGTGGAATTTCTTTTCCATCTTGTCTACAAACGTTGCTGACAACGGAGTCCACTTTGTCTCAACCATAGAAGGTTACTAGATTGTTTTCATATCTTCATTCCATCATCCTGATCACTGCTCTGAAACGGGTTTGTAATAATTTAAATTATTTCCCACCAGGAAAGAGATACCCGTTCTACGGCGTGCAGTGGCACCCGGAGGTGAACCGTTTCCAGTGGGACAGAATGCACAACTTTCCTCACTCCCGTCACGCTGTCCATTTATCGTCTCTGCTGGCTGAGTTCTTCATCAATGAAGGTGAGGTGATAATGTCATCCCAGCCAGTCAGCGTGGTCGGGGCTCAACTGTGCAAACACTCATTTTATTAACGCCAAGGCCCCTCAAGATGAGAAAAAATGTGGGCGATTCACTCAAGCTTATTTTGATTAAAAACGAATGAATTCGATATTACAAAAGGTATGATTTGATCCATACTGGTGTTTAAAAGTGCTTTGGTAAACAGTACGTTATCAAATGAGACTGATGTGTAGAGATGTGTTGTTTGCATTGATCTCACTTCTGCTTTGTTCAGGAAGGAGGAGTTCACATCGGTTTGACGATCCTGAGGAAGAGGCCTCGTCACTGATTTACAACTACACTCCCATGTTTGCTGGAAACCTCACAGGATATGAGCAACTCTACTTCTTCTGACTTTGTGTGTCCTTCTGTGGATGAACAAAACCAACATGTATGTGTGTGTGTGTGTGTGTGTTTGTTCTGGGGAGATGTTTTGGCTCCAGTGTTGTTTACACTCAGTTGATTTGAATTTCACCAATTTAAGGTCAATAAATAAGTATTTGAAAAAACAGCCTTGCCTCAGTGTTTATTTAACAGACCTAAAGGAAAATAATATTGCAGATTATTATTTATTGATTTATACATTTTTATTTCATTTTGCTGAAATCATTTCAAATTCCAGGGCTGACCCTAATTTGTCTGACTAACAACTAAGAAATAATCAGATCACTGTCACATCAGTTTAGGCTGCTTCACCCGCCCCCTGAGGTTGAATAATTAGAACACAAACTAGTCAAATATTAAACCATCTGAGACAAGCTCATTAAACTAAGTCCAAGCGAACAGACCAGGGGCCCGTTTCAGACAGAAGACAGTGACAGTCTGCATCTGCTTTGATGTCGTCATGCACAAGCTTAACTCAGGGTGACAACTGACTGACCAATTAACACCTCTGAGTTGGTCAACCCAGAGTTCAGGTTTTGACTCAGAGTTTGTTAAATCTGCTTCCCGAAATGGGCCCCAGATGGCCACAGTTGTGAGTAGTAGTTTGTCTCCGTGTGTTGACCCTGTGACAGTGACCTGTCCAGTAAGTACCCCAACACCCACCCCTAGTCAAATGGGATTAGCCCCAGTAGCCCAGTGACCCTCATTAAGAGGAATATGGATGAATACAAAGAAAGGGGGCGAAGGGGGCCACACTGCTGATTTTAACCTCGGGACCTCTGAAAAGGTTAATCCGGCCCTGGACTCATGACCTCAATATTTCTGTTTATTTATTTTTTGGTCCAATAATTTAGCAATCTGCAAAACATGTATGCAGTAGCAAACATGATGACGTCGATCGGTGGCAGGAAGCACACGCAGCCCGTGACAACAAACGCGGACGCAGGCAGGCACTGGATTGGTCCGTGCCCCTGTCAGTCCCGTGCGTACGGGGGCGGGATGAGGAGCGGGAGGCTCCAGTGCCCCCCAGCTTGTCTCGCTCCCTCGCAGATGCGGCTGCTGGGCCACGGCTCTATCCGGTCTGATAATAATAGCAGGGCCAGGGCAGACACGCTGGGGACCACCTCCTCTTCAGTCTGAACCGCAGCGAGAATATGACAATGTGACCATTTTTGCTCGTGTTCTACGCACCGTTCATTTTTTTTTATACAGGTGCCTTTGTCTCGGTCATCTCTGCGTCTGTGGCTCCGCTTCCTCACCACCACCACCACCACCACATCATCCATCTGCACTGGCGGCTGCGGCTTGTTGGTAAACACGCATCACCTCTGGTGCATTGATGCGCCCGTTCCGATGGTGTGACGGTGAGCGGTCATTTTCTATTTTCCTGGGAGCCGAGTGTTTGATACACACGTCCCAACGCTGTGTTCGTTTCAGAGGAGTCAGCCTCAGAAATCACACCATGAGTGCAATCACTCATGTTTGAAGTTGTGAGGCTCGACAGGAAGTTCCAAGCACTTTATTCTGTTGACTGGAGCAGCCAGTGGTTTGTTAGAGCGCCTCGGGATTTAAGGATTCTGCACAGACCATCTGCCATTGACTCGTTAAATGGTAGAATATTACAAGCCACTTAAACAGCTCTACTTCTCAGAACATGATTATTTCCAGAAAATGTCATTATAGAAATACTATGAGAATAATTCTGTCACTGTGCACATACTGTATCTTTTATCAATGCATCAATTGTGTCAAGGTAGAGAACTATCAGTAATATCAGTTGATACTGATAATTATCACGATAATGTCACAGTAGTACTTCTTACCTTTAGTTTATGTTGTTCGCTTCTTAACGAAGGTTTGAACTCTTCGATATGATAACCACTTGATGATCAGCAACATATTTTACAGATGTGGATTGATCAAAGCATAAGCAGTACATCCACGTCTTTGTTATGTATAGAATTGCAACATGATATTTTGCACAGTTATCGGAATTTTATAGACAAAAACACGAAGTGGCAGATTAAGTGTTGTGTGGTAAACCATTTTGTGTGTTTCTCGCTTTACACAGGCCGCTGCTTGTAATTTCACCTCAGTGGTATCCCTGCAATGATCAAGTATTGCATTTGTTGGCTTGAAGGAAACGCTGATAATCAAACTGTTCAATCCGCGCGTGTAACCACCAGTAGAATGAGACACTGCTTAATCAATAGAGCCCTTTATTTCCTTCTGAATGAATTCCAATTGAGAGCCACACAAGGCCCGCCATTGTGCTCTGTGCCGCATTTGACTCTGTGTGTAATCTTGTTTACATTGACTGCCTCCATCTGAAGCCTCCTGCGCACACTCCTCTTGACCGCGTACAAATCGTCTACAAAAGTCTGAATGCTTCCTCTGTCGCGTTTGAGAACACTCGGTGTTGTGCGTGGGGCTTCGGAGGTGCAGCGGCCGCGCGTTAACCATAACGAAAAAGCCTCCTCTCACTGCAGGCAGCCGGGGAGCGTCAGTGGGTCACTGCCACGGCAAGACCCGGCGAAGGTGATGGATTAGTGGCGTGCTTCCTCTGAGTTTGGCTGGTTTGAGTGCGGCAGCCTCCTCGCTGGACTGTTGCTGTCCAGACGTGAACAATCGCTCCCTTTGTGCTGCTCTACATGCTGCTCATCGGGAGAAACAGTGCACGCACACACGCACGCACACACAGTATCTAAGAATGTAAATCACGGAGCAGCTGAGCGTCTGCTCTCTGCACGGATCTGCGGTGGTTCCTCATTGGGAGAGTTTTGGGGCTGACCTGCTTTCCTCTCCTGCAAGCTGCAGCCAGCAGCCATGCAGGCAAGCCTTGAGTGTTTCCCCCTCATGTGAACTGCTGAATATTTGATGGGAAGTTCTGCCTACAGTGTGAGCGGCAGCAGCGGAAAGACGTGGAAGAAGCAGCCTCTTTGTGTGAGCCGTATATAGGACAAAAGCCCACCGGGCATCTCACAGGAGCTGTCAGGGACGCTGCCGTGTTTGAGGTATTTCACAGCGCCGGCAAATCACCGGGGGACTTTCCTGTCATTTTCTGAGGCAACAACACGAGAACCCGCCACATTTGCCCGACGCGACCGAAGCAAGAACTTTGGGAGGCGATCCCTCATCCCTTTTTCTGCATCTGCGACTCCCATCGCCATGGCAACGGGGCGCCTCCTGAGCATTGCCGATATATAGGTCAGTGGTCATACAGAGCTCCACCCGAAGCAAAATACCACATATGGATGTCTGCGCTCCACGCACAGAAAGGTGGAGGAGAGAGACGAGCGTCGTGACGTCGTGAGAATCCCACACACACATGCAACTGTGATCACCAGTGCCTGTCCCATCTCACGTACACACACACACACACACACGCAAAGACTTGCATTTAAATGAGCAGCAGCTTCACAGATGATGTGTGCTGTCAGATGTGCACTGATGAACAGAGACTGAGCACAGTCTCATGTCTCTTTGTCTGACGATGGTCGTTGTGAAGGGGTTTGGACCCCTGATGCTCTTTAAACGATATTTAGGCTGCAGAGTTTTGTTATTGATTATCTTTTGGAGGATTCGGGTCTCAAAGACTCATGTCCTTGGTCTTTGTCAGACAGCTCTGCACACATGCTCTGGTGCGTTTTTTTTTTGTGTTGACTTGACACTCTCCCGATGACGTGCTGCTGACGCAGGTTCAGGCCGTCGTCCGCGTCTCTGTCAACGATCCCCCTCTCCTGAGAGAAGTTATTAAAGGGTGGAACTTGAACGCGCAGCCTTCGATGAAGAGTCTCGATTAATGGAGCATCACAGCTCGTTGGAGGAGAGTGGAACTAAGAGGCGGGAGGTATTGATCCTCCCGGGCCGCAATTTCCACTGTGAGGCGGGAGAAATGTCAAACACAAATGTCAGCGTGTTACTTTGCCTGTAGCAGAGTCTGGAAATACCAGGATCAATCCAACACCTGCTCCAAGAAAACAGCAGTCATGTTTCCATCCTTCTTATCACGCTCCTCTTTTATCCGTCCGTCTGTCCATCATCCATCCATCCATCCATTGTTTTCATTCATGGCATTTGTCATCAGTATCGGACTCTATTGGACCGTATCTTCATCCATTCATGTCTTTATCTACCTGCCAGCCCATCCGTCCATCTGTTCATTCCATCCACACCATGCATCATCTGCATTTTCTGTCCAGCTGACTAATCATTCATCCATTTTACTTTTCAGTCACTTATCAGTGCAGCTGTCATTTTTGCAGTTGTCATCCATCCACTATCCATTCAAGCATTTCCCCTGCCTTCCATCTGTCCCACATTAATCTGCCCATCCGCTATCTGTCCTCCATCCATATGTCCATCATTCAACCCTTTCTCCCCTTATTTATCCGTCCTGTAGTCTTTGTGTTTAAAATAGCCACAGTTTATATTTTAGAGTGTTAGACTGTGGAGCGCTTGTGCTCAAACAATACCCAGGCTGCTCCCCTTGATTAGCAGCTCATCAGAAATCTGCTGCTGAGACGCTCTCTCTGCTGCGTGTTGCTCGCGGCCTTCAGAGGTTTGTATCAGCAGAACGAGATGAGTCCCCACTGGGTTAATGTGACCCCGATCTCACAAAGCCCCCTCTCACTTCTCAGATAGTGACTTCTCATTACTCATGCACACTCACACACATCACAAGTGGGCTCTCTGTGTCTCCGGCTTATTCTCAGCTCGGTGTTGTGTAATGTTTCCCGTGTGAGCGTCTCACTTTATTCTTTTGGTTATGGGGAAAACATGTTTTCATCTCACACATGATCAATAACACAGCGCGCACAATTGCTGGGAATTGCCCGCACACTGCAACCTCTCCACTGTCATGCGATAGCGTGTCAGTGATATTGTGTTTCCTGGAGAAAAAAACGAACGCGCAGACACAGGAGAGTGGCTGTAAAGAAAGACGGATGAGTCGAGGGAGGGCTGTTCTAATGGGGAAACCATCTGTCTGGAGGGAACGCCAGTTCAAGACATGGAAGTATCAGGCTGCTTCGTCTGTAATTCAGTTTTATAGAATCACCTCCACAATGGAGGGCTACACAAATCGAATGTTTTCATCAATGTCTGACTATTACTTTTTCCTCCGTCCACTTTAATGAACCACACTGACCTTTTGATCAGACGAGAATCCACCGTGCACCGCGTTGCTTGGATACCGCATTAACAGTGTTTTCTAGGTTCGAGTGACGCGTTGAAAAGGACTTATTTTCCACCGCGGGAGTGCAGTGGCCCGCGTTCTCACAACCTTTGTGTCTGCGTGTGCGACTGAAGCGCTAATGTTTCGCTTCCATTTGAAACGGACACAGCTGCGCGCCCGACCCCGATGTCAGAGAACAAAGGAAGTGCGAGGAGGGAAGAGTTATCTGTGCAGTCGTGTTCGCTTGTGTTTTGAGACGTTCCTGCGTTAGTCAGTGTCAGGCCTCGTGTGTTTTTAAATGGTGCCATGGTCTCTGTTTCAGGGTGCTTCTGTGGTCTGGGACTGGCCTATGCCAACAAGTCGTGCACCATGCCGCCCATCACCTTCCAGGACCTGCCTCTGAACATCTACATGGTCATTTTCGGGACGGGCATCTTTGTCTTCATCCTGAGCCTCATCTTCTGCTGTTACTTCATCAGGTGAGGAGAAATACGGAATTCAAAACTAGCAACTAAAGAAATGGATTGGGATGAAGGCTCTGATGAAGGTCCCATCTGCAGTAACTATCAAGAGGACGAGGTGTAAGTCAGACCTTGATTCTTTGACCAGCTGCTGGCAGCAACTATTTTCTTTCTACATCCCAACAGGCATTGAGTAATTCGCTAAAACCTGCAGAGGTCAGTGCAGCTGGGTCAGATGAACGAGTCACAACAGACTGACTCTGCTATCCCACGAAACCTCGTGTGTGGTGTGCGCCCAGGTCCGCGTGCAGCTCAGAAACCCAGCGGGGGAGGGAGGTATAAAAAAAAATATAAAAAAAACCCCAGAAGAGGAACAGGGTGACCTCTTCTGCTGACTTGAACTCCCTGATGAGCTGAGGGGACGTTTGTGTCTGAAGGACAGGATATGAGGCAACGGGAAACAGGCCCGTCACAATGTGTGAGGACAGAAGTGAGGGAAGCTGAGCAGAGAAACCCAGCTCAGAGTAAACACAGCAAACAGCGATGGGGTCCAACATCAGCACCTGCAGTGTGAATAGTTTTCCTCCCGTCTGTATTTGTATTTCACCAATTCCCTAATGTGATAATATATCAATTTGAGTTTCTCCTCAAACTTCTGTTGCTTTATAGATTCTGAAAAACACCAAAATAGAAAAATGGACTCACTACAACAGGAATGTCAGTAACAGGCAGCTTGGCTCAATCCGGTTAATGTTCCCCCTTTGCAGCTCATTATTTTTGGTAATAATAACTTACCAAAGTCTGAGATCAGTCATTACAGACAGGAACCATGAGAGGAATCATTTCCTGAAGTTTTTCTCACAAAAAAAGTAATAACTCAAATTCAAATCTTGAAACCAAATTTGAGCAAATGTGTCATTGAATTATCTTAAACTGAGGCTGTTGCCTAAAGGCAGAAATATTGACAAAAGTGTCAACAATCATAAAAGCTCAGCTCGTCCCAGGATCGAGTATCGATTCATCAGCTGGTCATGTGGAGGTCAGACACTGTGATCTGTGATCACACGTGCTCCGTCGGGTTCGCCGCTACATTGACCATCAGCTCCGGCCGAAAAGCTTGGCTCCTCCTCCTCCTCTCTGTCTCCCTTTAATACGCTTGCCTGTGAATCACAAGCAATGAGTCACCTCCTTTGGGCCCCATTAGCATGCTGGAGGTAGTCTCGGGTGGGAGTGTGATTGAGAATTCATTTATAGCCCAGGTGATTCATCTGATGAATGCTGAGTGATGAATGCCATTCTCTGTTGGGAGCAGGGCTCCTATTATCGCTCTCAGACGGGCAGTCTCTAAAATCCGCGTGTGCTGGAGTTGGCGGAAAGATCTAATTCCGGCCCTTCTCTTTTATGCGAGGGGTCGCCCTGCAAATGAATGCGGCAATCACCGAATAAAAAACCACGTTTGGATGAGGTTTGCTGAGCACACGCGATCGTCTCTGCTTCTTCCAACGCTAGAGAAGTGGGCGTCCAGCAGCAGCACCTGCACTGCACAAGAGGGCAAAACCACACGGATGCCCTAAAAAAAGCACACAGTAAAAATATCATATCTCTAATTATACCCCAAACTTCTACGTTCGCTCTGTGGGAGAGAGATTCCGAGAAGCACAAGGTGCAGGGGGGCCAGACGGGAGTCACTCCACAAATAGTTTACTGGCCTTTGTGAAATGTCCTGATGGTTCGTATCCCAAATGAACAAGCAGCTCCTTCACGTCTGGTCAAGAGCCAACAGGAAACATGACTCATCAGGGTGCCCATTCAAACTTCGTTAGAAGAAGCCCTCAAGGTTCCTGCAGACAGCTGGAGGACAAAGAGTTAAAGTCTAAATGGAGGTCGTCTTCTAATGCGTGTAGAGTTTGAGACAATTAATAAGTTAATTAAAACTTAATTCTTTAAATTCTTTGAGAAATTCCCTCAAGGTGTTTTTGAGACATCGTGTCCATGATGAGTTACAGTAAAAGGGTTAGATGAAGTTAAAATCAGTCGGTCTATTCTGACTGTATATCATTCACTCTACACCTTTTTAATTCGCGTGTTCCTCCATCGAGTAGGAAGTGCTTTCTATTCTTGCAGACTGGGCACAATGGCTGAACTGGAGCACTGAAACCCTCCGTCATGCCTCCCTTTCACCCACATCGTTCCTCAGGCACGGGAACCCGCCGCACATGTAGAACGTGTATCCTCACATTGTTCCACGCGGAGGATTGTTCGCGCAGTAATTAGTGTAAACAATAAAGCGAGTCTCAAAAACAACGAATAGCTGCAGTTTTCCTAATTTAACCCCTGACTCATTGAGTTTTTTTTTTTTTTTTCTATTTTGAGTGGAATCAGTGAAACAAGAAACATTCACCTCTCATCTCAGATGTTGTCACATTTGGTTTCAGGTCCTGAATCCCAAACAGCGCTAGACATATGAGTCTATGTTTAGTTGTGTAAAACCAAGAGGCCAAAAATAACTGCCTGAACAGACACAGCTTGTCAAGAGATAAAGATCTCCTGCTCTCCATTGTTGCTGGTCGGGGTGGTGCAGAGATTCAAAGAGGGAACATGGTCATTATCTTAGTGTGTGTGTGTGTGTGTGTGTGTGTGCACTCCTGATTACTAAGGTGGGTCAACAACATGTGCAGATGCAGAGGAAAACACATTTGTCCATGTATGTTGTTAGAAGAGACAGTTCATGGACAAACTCCCAGGCTCAATGAACCTGAACCTGAACCTACTGACCTGCTGTTTCACACAGGTTTAAATCAATATACAGACGTCATGATCTCTTGAGGAAAGTAACTACCCATGGACTGTTATGCAAGTACGACTTTAATTTGAAAGTCGTAATTGAAACTGAAGTTCTGAATTAGTTCTTACTCATGATCCTTTACGTCTTTTTCCTCCACAGCAAACTACGACACCAAGCCCAGAGTGAGCGGTTTGGCTACAGGGAGGTAAGCCTGGCGTCAATACTTAGCTCGTCTTGATCTGAATAAGATTCTTAAAACTCTTTCTCCATCGTGACCTTCTGATTCTCTTACAGGTGGTGCTAAAAGGAGATCCAAAAAAGCTGAATCTTCACGGGGTAAGAACGAACACCTGCACCGATCTGTCTGTGACAACTTTAAAACTGTTACTGGTAATTTCATCAAACGACCGTGCGCTCCGTCTGTCGCTCACGCAGCAGACGTGCGCCGTGTGTTTGGAGGACTTCAAAGTGAAAGACGAGCTGGGAGTGTTGCCATGCCAACATGCTTTCCACAGGAGGTGAGTGCAGGAGAGCTCTTCTTACCGCTTTGTCCCCGTCCGGGCTTGTTCACGTGAAAACGGTTCATTCGGTGCAACAACTTTACTGGAGGGAAACACTCTGACCTCAGAGTTTTGGTAAATTTGCAATAATTTATGCATCAGTGGAGGAATGTGTTCTACTGTCTGTCACCACAGTTTATTTTTACAGCAATAGGCAAAAACATATATGCAAAACATGCTCGATCACTTGCACACACAAGCCACAAAATGCTTCCCATCATATCATGTGAACCTGAGGGATCTCATGACCAACTCTCAGTGTGAGAGAGGCCCCTCAGTCCGTCTCCTGTGTGTTCTCCTGCTCAGGTGTCTGGTGAAGTGGCTGGAGGTTCGCTGCGTCTGCCCCATGTGCAACAAACCCATCGCCGGCCCCCCCGAGCAGCACCACAGCATAGGCACTCTGCTGGATGAACTGGTTTAACCTCTCACCACCTCCCTGGTCCAACCAGCTGGGAACCGTTAAAGACCAAAAGGGAAGTGGGACATGGTTTTGCATTGGAAACAAAGCAGAACACCAACAGGAGGATACTAAGTTGGGGTAACCTAGTTACCATCAGGAGGAAGACTATGAAGGATGCTGTTGCATAGCAACCATCAGAGATTTCAACACGACACCTTGTGGTGTCTGAGAGATTATCTCCAGCCGCCCACACATCACTCCATCACTCTTCCTTTCAACATCCCCCTCTCCACCCCCTTCCCTCACATCTCCTCCTGCCGCCTCGGGCGAGGTTAATGGGACCAGTGCAGCGGGGAAGACGCGGTTGCGTCTTCCGCAGCCATGTGGACGGATCAGTGTTGAAGGAGGGTCCCCTGTGAGCACGTCTGTTTGTGTGTGAGGGTGGGCACTGATCTGGAGCAATCTCAGTATTAGTGGGCGACATTAATGAAATTCTTGGATCCTAAATTCTCTCAGATAAGAAACTGTGAAAGAAAAAAATGTATTTCTGCTCTGTGTCCTCGACTGAAGTGAAGCCACAGACATGGTTGATTAAATCTGCTTTCAAGGAAATTAGATTAGAAAATTGAAGTCACGAGGGAAACATGATAGGAACGGTGGATTCAGGCCTCATCAGTCAGAAGTGAATTATTACGTCTGTGGAGATTCTCATTCATCCAGGTCATAGTATCAGGTGATCGTTTAGTCAAGGCAACTGGACTTCTTTCTTTGTTGTCACATGACTCACTCACCTGTGTCAATGTGTGAAAGACTGGGGGTGAATGGATCCTCATGCTCACAGTGTCCAGAGGATGTCAGCTACTGTGGTGTAGATGAGCAGCTAAACTTCCTGGGATGAGATCTCAAGGCAGGGTGGTATGTAGTAGACAGACGGTGGCATAGCCCTCCTCCTCTGTTCAGTGTTGGTTTCACTGGTTTCACTGAACAGAGGAGGAGGGCTCCAGAGATATATCTCCTGGTCTTTCCCAGCCTAAACCAGAACTGAAGAAGCCCTTCGGATGAAGGACGAAACGTCTTCAACAAAGAAAGAAGTCCAGTTGCCTTGACTAAATGATCACCTGATAAGTGAATTATTCGTACACTCCCAGAAGAAGCTGCAGGAAATTAATAAGAGTTTTTTTTTTTTTTTTTTTTTTATCAAGTCTTCTCACAACTAAACAGATCCTGATGATTTTCAGGTTGAAGTGTGAAATACGGGTGCCCACCTCTGCATCTTCACCTCCTGCTCCGGTCGTTTTTATTCCACGTTTTACTGTGTTCATCTCAATGGATGGAATTTACTCCTCCTGCCTCTCACTGAAACACTTGGATGGACTTTGTTAAATAATGTTTTTTTTTAGATATTGCACTTTGAATTGTCAAAAAAAAAAAAAGAAGAAAAAAAAGATTCTATGCGCCTGTCTGGCAAATGTTTTAGACAAAGGCTTGGACGCAACACAGCAGGTCCCTGTTTTCAGGTGTGGTGAATCTTTTATAAATGTCTATGAAGTACCAGGCGTGCTGCTTCAGCTGGAGAAAAGGGAAGCTGCCATGCAGAGCTGCGGTCTCGCTCTGTGAATTCATCTGGGAAGCAACAAAATGTCATTTTCATACCGGGGACGTTTGTGGCATTACTTCTCGTGATTCTGTTTGACATGCCTTGTGGTTTTTTTGTTATTTACTAAAGCAAGACACTGCCAAAATTGAGCACAAAATTCACAAAGCACATTTTACAGTAAGCACTTGTACTGTAATCCCCCCCCACCCCCCCACACACAGTTGAATTTACATCCGTGTGCCAAGAAAATGAAAATAAAAACGTCCTGTTGCACATGACGCAGAGGAAACGTTCGCTCTGATTCTGATCACATTCCACGTTTTGTAAACCGACAGATGTAAATAACATGGAACAATAATAAATACCGTTGTCTGTTTTGCGCACCCCCCCCCTCCGTCTCCTGTTTTCCTCACAGTCGTGCCTGTGGCGCCACCATTAGGTGAAATATAAAAATATGTATTTAACTCTATTAAACCTGGATAACCTGGAAAAATACTTGGTTTGAAATCAAAAAAGGGGGAATTTCAAGGTTTCAATGGCAGTGGCAAGTGGGGACAACATATATAGAGAAGATTTAACATGGAATACACATATATAGGTATTCTTATTATTCTTCAACAAACTTTAAACATTAATCATAACAATTAAATATTAAACACTGGATAACAGTCCATGCACAGATTCAAATGCTGAATATCAAATTGAACTCCCATTTATAAAACAGGGGAAATAGCAGCATACTTGCACACTGAGGGGAGTCCGAGCTCAGGGGTCGACCTCCGAATGAAAACAAGGACCATCTGTACGCTGCCTCATTAAATGTGCAAGACCCCGTCCTATTGGTGGGCTCCGACTGGTACCTAGCTATTTCCCCGCAACAGATTGCAGGTGGCAGAGCATCGAGGACTGAGCGGGCATTCCTTACTCGGGCTGCCTTCTAATTAGAGAGAGGGGCAGAGCAGAGCCTCGGAGGAACCCGGGAGGGGGGTTCAGAATGAAGGCAGATGGTGCGAGGTATCGTGAGGATGTGCAGAGGGAGCCTGGGTCTGATGGAGAGAGGAGAGGGAGGTGCTGGGAAAAGGTGGAGACTGAGAGGAGAGAGGATGAGATGGGGAGAGGAGGTCCTCAGCAGTTGAGTTCACGGCTGTAAAGTCAACTCAACCTTTAGTTCTGGCAAGCCGGAGAGGTGCTTCATCATTTCTGGATAACTGCTCTGACTCTGACAGACACACGGTGCTGGAGATGCTGCTTGGTTGCTGAAAGCAGGGGACGGGGGAGGATGCAGTTCAGGATGATGCACTTTCAGTTGTAACTTTCCTCGGACTCACAGCAGCTGGTGAGTGTCTCTCTATATTCTTTAGAACATTTCTGTCTCCAGCTTTAAAGAGTGAAAACGTGTATTAATGCACTGTACTGTCCCAATGACATGTTTCAGCCTTTTGAGTTCATAAATCTGATATGGCCCCTTGTTTTGACTAAAGCAAGACGAGGAGGAGAAGCCTCTGTATTTATTTATGAGCCAGAACAGATGAAAGATTAGAATCACAACTGGAATATTTTAGATGATGGAAAAGGTGAAACCAGAGACCGAAACACGACCTTAACGGTGGACTGAAAGGGTCTGCATTGAATACATACAACTGTGATCGCCGGTACATGTTCCGTCTCACACACACACACCGCTTGGGTGGACCTGGAAACATAAGCAGGTCTTTCATGAGATCAGCCTCTACCTGAGCAATAAAGAACCAACTGTGCTGTGAATAAACTGATGATGGCAACACACACACACACACACACACACAGACACACACACACATACACAGATACACAGAGAAATGCTTGTTTCTGTCACTTCCCACCTTCAGCGTCGTGGCACTCAGAGTGAATGTAAGGTCAGGTTATTTCTCTGTGTGCATTTCTTGCAGCGGCCGAACGAAAACCTGAACCAAGATCCAGCGGCAGAGGGACGAGGACCAGTGCCATGGACTGGTAAATATGCTGCATGTGGGGAAAAGACTGACCGGACCAGTTTGTTGTTTAGTCATTTCTCTGCTGAATGACTTTTTGACTGATTAATAATCTGTGCAAAGAACATCGACAGCTGTGAGATGAATGGCTAAAAATCTCAAACTCACTATGCTGAAATCAGATGGTAACCTGTCCATGGATTTTTGCTTGCAGCTGCTGACAGACAAATAATGATGAAAAAGAAATCTCCTTATCGGAGGCTGTAAGGCTAAAAAGTATCCTTAAAACCACTTCTTCAAAATGCACATTTGTGTCATTATAGGGAGTTCCAGCACTCTGGTGAGGATCTTTACTCTTAAAGTGACCCCCCCCCAGTGAAGATGCTGCCTGTGGATGTGACCGCCAAGGAAGACATGAGAAAACAAGAGGATGTCTTTTTTGAGAGCCATATTTTTTTAATGAATAGTTCCTGAGATGTGGGTTGCTCATCTTTTCATGGGTGCGTCTCCACGAGTCAGAAGCACGGCCATGATTTAATAAGCCCCGAGCGTTTGAATACAATTTAGAAGACATCCCAGCATGCTGAAGCGGTGGCTGCTGGCCCTGACGGCCCGCGTTGGCCTCATCGTGGCAGGCCTGTGCTGCTGTCTGCTGCTGCTCTACATCCTGGCCTGTAAACCGGCGTCTCGCCGCAGCCAGCCGTCTCTGCTGTGGTCTGGAGGGGCCACCAGCAAGGAGGGATACATGGCGTTGTTGCAGGAGAGGGAGGACTCTCACCGGCATTACATCAACAGCCTGACGAAGCAGATAGCCCAGCTGAAGGAGGCCCTGCAGGAGAGGACGCAGCAGCTGCAGGAGTCCCTGGATAAAGCCAAAACCAAAGGGGTTCTGCCTCAGGGTCTGGAGAGTCTGCACAAAACCCCGACGTTCTCTGACCTGAAGGTAGGAGAACAGCAAACAGAAAGAATTCAGAGCCGAAGGACGAGATGAGACTTGACAGAACAGGTGTAGCAGTAATTGATGAATCATGTCCTGCAGGAGTTCTTCCGCTCCCAGCTGAACCAGGCGGAGGTCAACTCTGGCGCGAAGCTGTCCAGCGAATATGCTGTGATTCCTTTTGACACTTTAACTCTGCACAGGTGAGGGGACCACCAGTCGTCCACCGTTTAGGACAGCAACTGAGGAGCTGTCAGACTTACAGTGTGTGTGCGTGTGTGCCTGTTGGGGGGGGGTTGTCGCATCTCTCAGGGTGTACCAGCTGGAGACAGGACTGACCAGGCACCCTGAGGAGAGGCCTGTGAGGAGAGACCGCAGGGACGAGCTGATAAGCACGGTGGAGACAGCTCTGCACGTCCTGAATGGACCTCAGCAGCACACAGACAACACCAGGCGGAAACGCACGTACTCCCCCTCGGACTTCATAGAGGGTGAGAAACATCTGCTCATGGTGGACAGTGTGGATTTTGCCCTGGGGTTTGGATGGAATTAAGTTTTGATGAGTCGGGGAATGATCTTTGAGCGTTGAGATTCCACCCATGTTCGATGAGAAAAAATATTCTAGCTCCACTAAAAGCACAACCAGACAATAAATACTCATCCAGCCTTGCAGTTTCAGTACAGAGGAGGCACTGATACCGACTCAGCCCCCACTGCAGAGCAGACTGCAGGGCACACGTTAATATTAATACCTCACATCCATAATTTAGAATCTGAACAGTAAACAGCTTATAATCAAGCTTAAGAAAATCCTTTATTTTACCCAGTTTTGAAAACTTTCAGGTTCATTTAAAAAAAAGTTTTGTTGGTTGCTGGTTCCCAACAATGATGAGTCAGTCTCACAGTGATTTAAATCAAAGCAAATCTTTCAGACCCTACTTACTTCAACTGATCACCACAGTAAAGTTACGTAAGGATCATCTGTGAGTCACATGCAGGTTGATGCAATTACGATGGAGCCCTTGTCCTCCCCTTGTCGCAGGGCTGACCCGTACAGAGCGGGACAGAGGAACTGTCTATGACCTGATGTTTAAAGGCGACGGGCCGCAGGAGTTCACGCAGCTCGTGCTCTTCAGACCGTTCGGCCCCGTGATGAAGGTGAAGAGCGAGAGCGTGGACACTCGGAGCATGATCATCAACATCATCGTCCCTCTGTCCAGGAGGCTGGACGCCTTCAGGCAGTTCATCAGCAACTTCAGGTAACGATTGAACCCATGCTCCCGACCCATACACCTGTTCCCTGCAGGAAGTTTAGGGACATTCTTTTCATGTCACACTTGGCCATGCGGTCATATAGAGGTGGGTTCTAACGTGTTCCTCGTGTGTTGTGGGTTCAGAGAAGTTTGCATCAAGCAGGACGGACGGGTTCATCTCACTGTCGTCTACTTTGGTCGCGATCAGATTGACCAAGTGAAAGCCGTGCTGGACCAGACCACCAGGTAACGTGGACCTGCAGGGCCACCCTGTGATCCGGGACACTGGGTCACTGGTGTGACTGGTTTGTCCTCACAGTCGTTAATCAAAGCATGTGACCTCTCTGAAGTTAATAACATGTGAGGGACAACAACTGAGGGAACAACAATTAATGTGGAGACAGAATACTGTTTAATACCCATTATAAAACCTGTCTAGCCACACACGGATTATTCCTCCTCCTGCTCCTCCTCTTCTTCTTTCCCTCAGAGAGACTCGGTTCAGGAGCTTCACTCTCATCCAGCTGAACGAGGAATTTTCTCGTGGTCGAGGCTTGGACGTGGGCGCCAGGGCCTGGAGGCGGAGTCAGAATGTCCTGCTCTTCTTCTGTGATGTTGACATCCACTTCACAGCTGACTTCTTAACGTCCTGTCGTCTCAAGGCAGAGCCCGGTGAGAGACGGGGAGACACATTAACATGTCTGCTCTGTTAAAACCAACAATTTCTCAAACACACAGAAATTTCCAGAAAGACTGGTAGAGAATTTACATTTTAATGAGTATGAGGACCAATGAGGATCTCATAGTTAATACGCTTATCTGTGGGAGGCGTTATTTTAATTATCTACCAGTCATTATGCTCGCTTCTGTAGTTTGAGTCACTGGGGTTAAAGTTAATCTTTTCTTCACTCAGACCCGTGAGTTAACGCTGCTCATACTAACGATACCCACTTCTCTTATTTCTCGAACCTCGGCTGCTGAAAAATGAAAAATGCCGTTTGATGAAAAATGCATCAAACCCTGATTATTATTTCACTGGTGGGAAAGAAGGAGAGAGAAGGAGAGAGAAGAAATCGTGACAGAGGGGGTTTAAAACAGAAAGTGTGTTTTCTTTTTTTGTCTTTAGGTAAGAAAGTGTACTACCCAGTTCTGTTCAGTCAGTACAACCCATCAATCATCTACAGCAACCACACACTTCTACCCTCTATTCAACAGCAGCTGGTGAGTACAAATGAATATATAAACAGGTTAATTCACTGGAATGAGTGAGACCTGGATGATTTTCCATCTTCTCTCTTTCTCTCTCAGGTGATCAGGAAGGAAACAGGGTTCTGGAGAGACTTTGGGTTTGGCATGACATGTCAGTACAGGTCTGATTTCATCAATATAGGTAAGTAAAAGCTTGTGTTATCATTAACTTAATCTGATTAAATATTCTGTACAAATACATTTAATCCTTGGTACCTTCAAACACATAATTTACACCAAACTTACAAGCAACTCCTAAAATTACAGAAACTCAGAAACCCAGCAAGAAAAATAAATTTGACACATGCTTGGACTTTAGATTCACCCTGTGTCCTGTCTGCTAACACGGAGGAGGTGGGGTTACGGACCTATACCGCAGCCAGCCACCAGGGCGATCATTACAACCCAGACCTTTGCCCTTTTGCTACATCATGTGACACAAACACTACAATCACATTCTCTGTGAAAATCAAGATAAAACCATGAATTCACGTGTGTGAGCTTTTCCCGACAGGCGGCTTTGACCGTAACATTAAAGGCTGGGGGTTGGAGGACGTGCACCTGTACAGGAAGTACCTTCACAGTAAGCTGATGGTGATTCGCTCTCCGTCGCGAGGCCTCTTCCATCTGTGGCACGAGAAGAACTGTGCGGACGAGCTCCCTCCCGACAAGTACAAGATGTGCATGCAGACCAAAGCCATGAGCGAGGCCTCGCACAGCCAGCTGGGGGAGCTCTTCTTCAAATCAGAGATAGAAGCTCATCTGAACTCCAAGAAGCAGCACGCGGAGGGGGACTGAGATTGGGATGATTTACATGTTACTGATCTGGTTTTCGGAATGATTTATGAAATCATGACGGAGAACTGGAGATTAATTCCAATTATTTATATCAGTGAGAAGCAAAGGTTCAGTGACTTGACATCACATTAAAGTGATTGATTTTATTGTATTTGTATGAATAAAAGTATTGAAAATTGGATGTGTCTCCTTTTTGTTCCTCTATCCACTGAGGGGGTTGAACCCATTCGTTTCCAGGAAGGATTTTACTGTAAATAACATTATTAAAATGTGAACATCTATTTTATCTTTTCTAGTGAAATTTAAAAAATGCAAATGACAGTGAAATGTGATTTAATCCACATCTTCTCATTGCCCTTTAGTTTTTGCAGCAAGCAAAACATAGCTTTTCATTTTCATTCATTTCATTCATTGTTGTAAGAAACTAACACAGAAACGCACCCTCTTTGTAGGAGCCACACCTTGACTCCACTCTCCCTCCCTCTTTTGCCACAGGGGTCCTTAAAAAACAGTTTCTCCAACACCTTCAGACAAACAACAGGAAGTATTGGTTAGAAAATGACAGACACGAGAATTTCACCTCTTTGAACACACGCCCTGAAAGTCAAGGTGAAGCCCCTTGATGGAGCCTCTCCACAGAATCAAATTTCCCTCATGTTCTGGAAGTCACTCAGGTTTCAATAGCGTAACGCTTGCACTGGAAAAGAGAATATATCATAATACACTGCTTATAAAATGACTTCATTATAGCTAAATACATATCCATTGCGATATAGCTACTTTAATCTTTGCATTGCATCTGTTGATCATTTAACTTGAACGAACATGCTTTTATTTCTTACAGCATAGATCTATATAATATATACATATACATCATTAATTACATGATTCAATATATATATATATACACATGCCAGACCACAGAGACTTCTGCCATTATCTGCATGTGGTGTGTCTGCTGCATCGATGAAGGGACAGTGGAGTCTCTTCTATTAATAGTGATTCAGAAGTAACCTCATTACAGCCAATGCAGCAGACGCTCGGGGGGGAGGGGAGGTGGGGAGGGAGGGAGGGAGGGAAGGAGGGGAGGAGGAGCAGCTCTGCATCAGCAGACGGCTGTCGTAGCGTCGAAGCAGCCACGTGATTGGTCAGAAAACTCTCATTACCACTTCCTATCTCCTGGTGCGTTCCGATACACCTCGGAAATTCCAACCCCAACTCTGTCCAGGGAAGATTTTTCCATGTCTGTGTTGACTTGACCAACAGGACTCCAGTCAGGATGACTGTGGCCACAGACTGTACTAGACAGCAGACAGTAATATTATCAGTCGCGGGAACTCCTGGCGGTCGCTGTGCAACATGTTGGAAAATAAATTGAGTATTATTATTTAATAATATATACATATTTCCACTCGATTAACAATGGTCATTCAAATAAAAAAAAATGAAATTGTAGAATGTTTCCTGGAGCTAAAGCAGGTCAATATAATTCAATTCAACAGATATTTATAAACTTTTCATATAAACATAAAAAGGCAGAATTGGTTAATTGCACGTGACAAGTCAAACAGTAAACTAATACATGTTTAAAGCGCTGGCTGTAAGCGTTGACCCCTGACCTCCACCCAGCCTTTCCCCCTAGAACGTTGTTTTTTCCGAGCCCGACGTGAAGGCGTGATGAATCAGTGGCTGCGAGTCAGAGGACATGTCTCATGAGAGGACAGGACATGAGGATGAGCGCAGTGTTATTATGATGGTGTGTGCGCAGACAGAAGGGTGAGCGGCTCCGTGTGCTCGTGTTAGACTAGGTCTAGAGCTCTAGTCTTTAGTCTCTGTATTTCCATTTCTGTAGTTTCTGGGACGCATACCTGTCCCCTGGCTGGACAATGATTCTGGTGTTTTTAATTTTCCTGCTGGAATAGTGAAACATGTGCGGCAGAAAAGCTGCGTCTCGTGTCGCCTAAAAACTGCCGGGACGGTCCGGAGCGCCTGGACCGGGACGACCGGGCATTTTTAACCAGGACAGACACCAGAGGACGAAGAAGAGGAGGACGCAACATGTTCGAAGCCTCAGGGATCCCTCTCATCCTGCTGGACGTTACATGCCTCATCCTCGGTGTGTATAATCCCCTGCCCGGTTAATCCCTGCTGTTTATTCCTACAAGGGGCTTCACGCTCCTTCGTTTATTTATCTGGCTCGAATGGAAGGAGAAAACTCATGTGAGGAATTTGTTTAATAAGCAAATGAATTCAGACGTATTTGTATGAACGCCACAGGAATAGGACATGCGGGGTTTGCAGGTTGAGGGAACCAGGCAGGAAGATGGAAAAAAAAATCTCAACAAAGTCCCACCCTGTGTGTGTTTCTTTTTTTTTTCCCAAGCAAAGCTGTATTTTTAGCTCAGTGTGTGGACTGTAATCACAGCACTGACACATGCTGCAGCAGGACTGAGAAATGTGTCCCATACTGCTGCAGGGACACTGAAGTGAACACATTTAAAAAGCTCTGACTCAAATACAATACAGACTGTTCTCATATTGCAGCCATGACCTCTATTTGCAGTGTCTTCTCAGTATAAAACAAGGGTGCAGTCCATCTATTGTGTTGTGTAATTACCGCAATCTCTCCACACTGACCTTCAGTTACCATGCCGAAATATTTCTACTTGTTCACGTGATGCCGTGTTTTCACATCTTAAGTTCAGGTTTCTTTGACATGCTACCTTCTTGCAGCACTTATTCTTTTCCGGTGGGCGACAGACTCATCCTGGTCGCAGTAAATAGTATTTTGAAAGATTAACTCCATGATCACATTAGCTCCGTCCTCTGTTGTCATTCCCACTCAGCTTTAGTCCCGAGTTTCAAAAGACTGCACTCAGTGTAATTTGATCCGCAGTGGGTTTCAACTAACAGGTCCAAACAAAGACCTGTGACTGGTGTGGTAACTCATGCTGCCCCAAAACATAGATGCCAAGAGTCAGACCTGGGGGAACGCCCTGGGAGGCAATGCAGGCAACAGAGATGGCTGCGGCTGTTTCATATCTCAGTTGTGATGTTTGGTTTACAGGAAAGCTGCATCTAGGACAAGCTGTGTTACCATAGCAACTCAGAGCATGCCTGATGTGTGTTTTCATTCCTGTGCAGATATCTCTTTCTATCCTTTCCACAGAATGAGTGAACATAACCAAAAAAGGCTGCCTGGCTCCATCATGTCCTCACTTTTGTTTTGCTTTTTTTGTCATAGCGGTGTGCTGGAATTTCAAGGCCACAGGCGCCTGATTCAGTTACTGTGTTGTACCCCAACACAGACCATTTCACTGGTTGCTAAATGAAACCCATGAGAGCCACAAAGCCTGACCTTTTCTTCAAGAGGGGAACTGCACGTGTGACCTCAACACATCCTGTCTCGTGATGCCACTAAGTTATAAGCATGGTGCAACAGCAGCAGTGTGTCTTCAGAGTGTCTGCTTCTTTCAACAGTTGGGCTACCGTTTTTCATCCTGACCCCAAAACACAGCCCTTTCAAACGAGGCTTCTTCTGTAACGATGAGTCCATCAGATACCCGCTCAAAGAGGACACCATCTCCTACCAGCTGCTGGGAGGAGTCATGATCCCCTTCACGCTCATTGTGGTGAGTCAAAGTTCGTCTTCTGGATTCGGATGCCACTGTTTGCTCTCAAAAGAGGTTCCTCCAGGTTTGAAATGTCCTGTCCGTTGCAGGTTGTCTGCGGGGAGTGCCTTTCCGTTTACTTGTCCCGTGTCAAGAAACAGTCCTTAGGGACCAAATACGTGGCGTGTGTCTACAAAGCGGTGGGGAGCTACGTGTTCGGAGCCGCTGCGAGCCAGTCTCTGACGGACATCGCCAAGTACTCCATCGGTCGGCTGCGGCCAAACTTCCTGGCCGTATGCAAACCAGTGTGGGATCGTATTAACTGTAAAACTGTAGCATATGTGGAGAACTTCACCTGCACTGGAGACAAGTTTCTGGTCGACGAGGCCAGGTAATGGTTTGATGTGTATCCCATGAAATGAATCCAGAGCCCCTTCTGAAAGAATCATGAAATGTTTTCAGAAAACGATCGACTTACTTGCACACAAAGCTTCTGTGATGAAGTACTACAAGTCTTCAACCAGAATAACATGATTAGATATGATATGTAATAGTCAGGCTGGCAGTACTCAAAGGAATACCTCTGTCCAGTAACTGGAAACCATACACGCGGCACAATCTCACAGCTAACTGAGCAAAGTGATTGTGCCTGACTTGATTTATTATGTCTGCCGCAGACTGTCCTTCTACTCCGGCCACTCGTCCTTCTCTATGTACTGCATGCTGTTCCTCGCTGTAAGTACATTCTTCTCCTTTAACTGACACAGGATGTAATGTAATTATAAATACTGGCTCAGAGAGGATAATAACGGTTCTCAACTCTGCAGCTCTACATTCAAGCCAGGCTGATGTCACAGTGGGCGCGGCTCCTGCGTCCCACTATCCAGTTCTTCCTGATTGCAACCGCTGTGTACGTGGGTCTGTCCCGAGTGTCTGACTACAAACATCACTGGAGCGACGTGTTCACCGGCCTCCTGCAGGGAGGCTTAGTCGCCGTGTTCACAGTAGGTTTCATTAACACATCCGTCAGGTCATGGAAAAGCAATGACAAGTAGTTTTAAAACATTAACAATTAATTGACGGTTTGTCGTTCTCCTGCTTGTTTCGCTGCAGGTCGTTTGTGTGGCGGGCTTCTTTGAACAGCCGGCGGACGCGGTGGTGTCCCAGGAGGAAGAGTCCTCGCCGTCTCCTTTACACGAGAGCCCCCTGAACCACTATGGCAGCACAGACTGAACCCAGCACCTCACCGACAATTCTGTTCAGGGCCAATGTCTTTAAGAATGACCGGAGTGGACCTAAACACATCGCGGGCCTCTGACTTGAACTGCTGGCTGTGTCTGTGTCTGTGCATCACAGTTCGTGTCACGGGGGCAAGCTGCGGCCTGCATGCTTACTTTGTTGTGGCTGGTAAAGTGTTATGGATAAGACAGTACCTGCACTTTACTGAGATGTAAAGAAGATATCATTTCTTCTAGTTTTTGTCCGAACCCCACATAATATACCTTATTATGGGATGATGACGCAAAATACAGAGGAGCATGTGGGTTCACAGTGTGCACTTGTTGGAAATGTGGTTCCTAGTTTATAACGGTCTGACGCTGCCATCCTTGAAATTCCTTTAGCCAAGAATATAATGAGCGTCTGTGTGCGCGCTGCAAGCAGGCTTGTAGAGAGCCTGGCACCTGTGAAGAAGAAAACCTGGAGTCTTCTGAAAAACGAAAATGGAGCGTGGACTCCGTGTTTTATGTTCATTCTTTTTGCCTTGGTCCGACTGCTGCTACCTGCTGCTGTTATGACCCTCAGCTCATCTCGTCACACTGTGCTGTACGGAGAGTACGGTGAAGTCACGTGTGAAGCTCTCGGGGGACTTTGTCCACGCTGTAAGGATGAAACAGAAGCTGTGCTGGAAAATATGAGACAAATAAAAATGGAGCTCCGTTTTGCTACTTATATAAATGTGGGAAATGAGTGATGTGAGTGGTTTTCATTTGCTGTCCACTGACCCTGCTGTGATGCCAGCGAACAAAAGACTGGTTCATGAACATGTGTCCTCAAATAACACCTTGCCTGTCTGTGCACATCCATCACCCAAACCACGGCCGTGCACACATGAGGAAACTTCTCCTGACGTCTAGTCTTCGCCAAGGGAAAGTTTTGTCCGCGCCGGAGGAGGCGCCGATCCATGAGTGTGTGTCCCGAGATAAATGATCCGCTGCCTCAGAGTTTTAATCCTATTACAGCGACTGAACACTGTAACACACAGCAGCAACAATAAGCTATAGCAATGGGCCGTCACCTTCGATGGAAAAAAAAACATCTTCCACGTCCTGGTTTATCAATTTGATTCTCACCTGTGTGTCAGAGTTGTAGGCTCCATGAAAAACCACTTGTTGATGTGTCATCAGGACATTTGTGACGCATCCGTCCTCAAGGCACGTCCAGTGCAGGTTGACTTCAGGACATGCAGGACTCTGCCTGTTCAGTCTTAACCAGAGCCAACGTCAGAGAGTGAGTAATGGGCAGAAAACTGAATGGGGAGATGAGTTAGCACACACTGGGAATTTGGTGACCCCATAGCAGCATAAACAATATGGAGGGAGGACACAGGCAGATGCTTATAGAGAGGGAGGAGGTGGTGGAGCTGTCCTGTAGACATGTTAAAAAATGATAGCTACATTCCTTGGAGTGGTTTTAACTATTGAATGGATTGATTTGGTTGGATTTATTGTTTCTGTAGTTACTGCTTCTGTCTATTTATGGCTGAGCAGTGAGAGAAAAGTGAATCCAGACGCTTGGTTCACAAAATTAGTTCCACTTAATTGTAAATGCTCCATCACAAAACAAACAAGGGGCGGCTGCAGAAGACAAATGGAACCACACAGAGCTAAAGATGTGACTCTCTTCAGGGAGTCCTAATGCTCATCTTTGCTTCACTTAATTATTTCCTGTGGAACTAGTCTCTCATCATTTTTACATTCTCACTGGTCGAGCTACATATTCACAAATAACACCAGGCAAGAATTCTGTCTTTGTGATAAATTTTAAAAATTCCTTCATTGTCTCTTTCTCAATTGAAACCTGGTGACTCTAATCAACAAATTAGATTTAGAAGCACAACAGCAGCTATTTGCTCACATTTAAAGTGGAGAAGGTTTCAGTGCTGGTTTGGGGGAATGTGGTTGTTCATGGTTTGTGCTTGATAAGGCACCTTTAAAAAGGCTTTAAAAACATTTTACTAATTCAGGATATTGCAGTTTCTGGTTGGACTCCCCGGTATTCCTCTACCTGTCTCACCTCTGTTTCTTCTCACTTTCCATGCCAACTAAAAAAACAGGAGGAAAAAAGTGAACAGCGGTAAGCCATTGAAACACTGCTCTGTGCGTCTTGTTGTCTGCTGCCCCACAGAGCTCTCTGTTGTTGTCACGCTGACCTCCACAATAGCTCTCACTGAACACAGCTCCATTCACTGTCTGTCACATGTCGCACTTTATCTGTCCAGGCAGTGATGCTGCTGCTGCTGCTGCACAAACAGGCCCCTCAGAGGACAGCGTGACGGCAGCATTTAGAGAACGGTCACTGAAACA
Organism: Pseudorhombus dupliciocellatus; assembly: GCA_016785235.1. NCBI lineage: Eukaryota > Metazoa > Chordata > Actinopteri > Pleuronectiformes > Paralichthyidae > Pseudorhombus > Pseudorhombus dupliciocellatus. The sequence goes on along the minus strand of JAFBJW010000137.1, from coordinate 2,157,796 downwards.
ATTGTCTCAGCTCAGATTTTTTTAAATGGTCCTGACACAATACATTCTAAGTTAATGACAAATCAAATGACCTGATGCTGGGACCGGCCTGGCTCCTGTGGCGGTCCTAGACTGAGTAGAAAGAAGAAAGGGAAGGTGAATGGTGTTGAACTCCACCCACGGAAGAGTGAAGTTTAAAAAGTTCCTGCTGGAATTCCTCACAGAGGAAGTACTCAACTTGAGCAACAGCTGTGTCTGTTTAATTTGGTTCCTGTTTTTAGGTGACACCCTCGAATAGAGAAGAAGAAAAGACACATGCAGAGGAAAATAATCCAGTTTTTCCATTCAAGTCTTTAATGTTGTGGCTGAGGAAATACAGATGTGAATGCAGAGGCCTGAAATCTCATCGGATCCCTCCTAGTTAAATTAAAGATCTTTTCCCTTTTCATTTCCCTTGAAATGTATCTGCAGGTTGAGAACTTTTACTTTTCATACCTCCTGCATCCTCCATACCTAAATTTACACTTTGATGCACTAGTATATTTACTAAGGTTTGAATTCATCTCAACACTACAGAGAATTTCTACACTGTGGTGTTGAGCCTTCCTCTCCCACTACAACAGTCAGACCTTGTTCAGCTCAGTCACTGTGGGTTCTATGGCCACCTGGTGGTCATGGGATATTTAAAGGCTGCACAACACTTATTCAGGTGTGTCAGATTTCATGTAAAAAAAAACTGTGAAAATAAACAGTTATTCTATTGACAATAAGACAAAATGTTTTGCTTGATACTATTAATCCTTTGAGTGGAAATCAGTGTGAAATATGCATGTACAGCAAAATATGTGCTTCATATTAAAAACCATAAAACTTTTACTGGATTTTGGCTGAAAGAAAATGCACGTTTTTGCATGAAATAATTGATAAATATGAAGCATGTGAATTAATTGCAATCCCACTTATAGATTAATATTATTAATTCTTAATAAGAGACAATTCAAGCTGGGTTGTAACTGAGTTTATTACCATCGTATCAAACACTTCACCGCATTAATCCATTCCTAGTTAAAAACTGGGTATGCACTTACTCTTCACATCATACTCTGAACCCTGGAGAATGAACACACTGGTCCAGTCAACCTAAACTCTTTTATTTTCCCTCAAATGAACAATTCACGACAGTAAAGAGCAGATGACTTGTGTTGCTACACGTTCACTTTATATTTTGGGACAATGAAATACAACTAAACACATTTGATGTGTTTGCACTTCTCACATGACTCCATCTCATCTGTCACTGGTGAAATGTGATCTGAGGGCACAACCTGCTGCAGTTCGGCTAAGTGCACAGTCAGAAGCGTCTTACAGCACGGTAGGGTTGTAAAATTTTATTTGGAGAAATCTGTACATGGAGGTTTTGGCCTTCAGTGTGTTCACATATATATGCATAACTGGGACGAGAACAGGGAGCTCACTGAAGGACGACAGAAGTGCTATCCATTACTCAAAACTGGACAGGAAGGTGAGTACAATCTGCTTCAGTTTAGCGTCTGATGCCTCTGAGATCTTGCCATCAGCCCTAAAACGGAGTTAAAACATTTATTTATTTTTGAACTGTCACAGTAAGGTCGAATTAGAGAAGCACAGAGGAAAAAAAAAATCTCACTTGATTGCGGAAAGCAGGTCCTGGTGCTGGCTGAGGATGTGCTGCAGGAAAGCCTTCTCAAACCTTGTGATCTTGCTAGGCTCCATCTTGTCCAGGTGACCTCTGACACCGGCATAGATGACTGTTACCTGTTCCTCGATGGCCATGGGAGCTGGAAGAAAGGTAGTGGTTTAATTAAGCTTTTATCAAGACAATGGCATCAAAATGTAGTTGCTGTGAAATGTACAACAAGGTGCAACAAGTGACCAGAGTAAAATGTACGCAACACTCACAGTACTGTCCCTGCTTCAGCAGCTCAGTGAGCCTAACACCCCTGTTCAGGAGCTGCTGGGTGGCAGCGTCAAGGTCAGAACCGAACTGGGCAAAGGCAGCCACCTCACGGTACTGAGCCAGCTCCAGCTTCATGGTACCAGCCACCTGGGAGGCAAAGAACAAACAGAAAGTGTGACCGTGGCTTCCTGCTTGATGAAATGTTTTTTTTTTTTTACTTGAATATCTACGCTGCAGATGTTTCATTTAAACATGAGTTCCAGATGTTACCTGCTTCATGGCTCTAGTCTGGGCAGCAGAGCCTACTCTGGACACAGACAGACCCACATTGATAGCGGGACGGATACCCTTGTAGAACAGCTCAGTCTCCAAGAAAATCTGCAGCAAACACATTTGGATTAGCCAGTAGATCATTTCATGAAAGCGGCAATGAGAGAAAACGTAGAAAAAAAAAAAAAAAAAAAAAACCCACCTGTCCATCTGTGATGGAGATGACATTGGTGGGGATGTAGGCAGACACATCACCAGCCTGAGTCTCGATGACGGGGAGGGCAGTCAGAGAGCCACCACCGAAGTTGTCGTTCATCTTGGCAGCTCTCTCCAGCAGACGGGAATGCAGGTAGAACACATCGCCGGGGTAGGCCTCACGACCAGGGGGACGACGCAGCAGCAGGGACATCTGACGGTAAGCAACGGCCTGCTTGGACAAATCATCGTAGATGATCAGGGCATGCTTGCCGTTGTCTCTGAAGTACTCTCCCATGGAGCAGCCAGAGTAGGGGGCCAGGTACTGCAGAGGGGCGGCATCAGAGGCAGTGGCAGACACCACGATGGTGTACTTCATGGCATCGGCATCAGTCAGCCTCTTCACCAGCTGAGCCACAGTGGACCGCTTCTGACCGATGGCGACGTAGATACAGTACAGCTTCTTCTTCTCGTCAGTTCCGTCGTTGAATCGCTTCTGGTTGATGATTGTGTCGATGGCAATGGCGGTTTTACTGGAGAGGAGATGGCCGATTATTTGAGAGAAGAAAAAAATGAATCGTTACCGCTGCAGTTCTCTTTCATCTAAAATATTTCTGTTTCAGAACATTTACCCAGTCTGCCTGTCGCCAATGATCAGCTCACGCTGTCCACGGCCGATGGGCACCAGACTGTCCACAGCCTTGATTCCAGTCTGCATGGGCTCCCTCACAGAGATACGGGGGATGATACCAGGGGCCTTCAGACCTACACGCCTACGCTCAGAGGAACCCAGGGGACCCTGAAAAAATAATTCAATATTGTTCACTGTTGATCAACAGTTAAATGCTTTTCATAATAAATGAGGGAAAACATGTCTTTGAAAATGGCCATTTAGGTTCCAGTTTGATTCATTGGTAGTTAAAAAGCAATTTATATCACAAATGACCTTTCCATCAATGGCATTTCCCAGAGCGTCCACCACACGGCCGAGCAGCTCCACACCGACTGGAACATCCACGATGGCACCAGTTCTCTTCACAATGTCACCTTCCTTGATCAGCTTGTCGTTACCGAACACCACAACACCAACGTTGTCAGGCTCCAAGTTCAGAGACATACCCTGAAGTAAAGGCAGAAAACCAAGACGTTCAGACACTAAAACATCAATCTTCTTTCTCCATTGTATGCAGTTTATAGACAAACCTTCAGACCAGAAGAGAATTCCACCATCTCCTCTGCCTGAACATTCCTCAGCCCGTACACTCTGGCAATACCATCACCGATGGACAGCACACGGCCGGTCTCCTCCAGGTTAGCAGAGGTGTCAGCTCCCAGGATCTTCTCCTCCAGGATGGAAGACACCTCGGCAGTGCCTGTCAAAGAGAAGCACAACAACAATGTAACAATGCAGACTTCCTTCTTGCCTGCATTATCAATATTATATTATAACACATCTTAGAATGTCAAAAATTACTTTAAAAATAAATGCATACTGATTTGTAGATTTCACAGTATTTTGTCACACAACTGAAGAATAAATATATAGACATTTACTTTTTGCAGAATGTGTTATATTACAGTTGGAAAATTCGCCTGCAGATCTGTGGTGAATGTGACAGTGAAGTTATAAGATAAGCTCATATAACCACAATATGATCGATGACCTTCATGGATCATGTGTGTGAGCCTGACCGTGTTGAAGGATAGTGTCTGTGTCCGGTTGTCGTTGGCTTTCTCACCTGTCTTCTGCAGCCATGGTCGGTGTGTGTGGAGGTGGTTGACCCCGACACAGGCGGCCGGCACAGCCTTGGATACCTGCGCACAAAGCGTCAAACTGCTCTACCGATATGTTTTCGTAAAATGACCAAAAGTTCACCGTGCACATTTGCAGCCGGAGTGTTAAAAATCGCTGCGGATTGAGCCAGGGGGCCCGGGTTGTCTGTGCAGCGGAGGGGACATGCGCTGTCAGACTTTCTGACCTTCACAGCGTGGCTGAATGAGCCGTTAGCTGCTACCGTTAGCATCCGTGATAACTTTAGCCTCGCTCGCTGCAAGTCGGAGACTTTGCAAGGGCACCGTCACCACACGCATCCATGACATCGATTGAAAAGTTATCAGCACACATTTTTACATTTGTACCTCGGATTAGGTGCGTGAGCCCCCGCACAGCCGAGCGGGTGCAAAGTTAGCTAGCGGCCTGTAGCGTTCACGTTACCCTTCACGCCCACAAGGCTACGCTGACATTACGTAAAATCACTGCAAATTCAGCATCGAGGGTATATTGAGTGGCTTGACTACTTACAAATCCAGCCCTTCTGGGCAGGCTCCGAGCCAAAGCTGCTGCAACTCTCACGGATAACATGTTGTCGGGTGGCTAATGACCTGTCCTCCACCACCGGCTGGGAGTCAATGTAATGGCTGAATGGACTCTTCTTCTATTTATGTGTCATGTCCCGTTTCCTACTCCGACTCATTGTTGCCCCCTGTCTTCAGGGAGACGACACTGCCAGTTATGTTTGTACTAAACTACGATTGGCTTTGCTATGCGTTGCTATTCTGTACTATACTATATTATACTATACTAGCCCTAGCCCATCGGGAGAGGGATCGTGCAATATATGCAGTTTGCTCTATTTGCTTATGGGTAATTTTGATACTATTGCTACTACTAGTACAATACAGGGGCAGTTTTTTAATGAAATGTAATATAAATGTAAAACATTGACTTCGTTACGTTACAAACCATTTCTTCTAATGATATTAATAGTTTTAACAGTTTGGTTTCATGTGAGATTTATTGTTATTCTGTATGACCTGGGCCCCCTCCCTGTTAATCAATGTATTCTTTTATTCATCCACACACATCATATATCATTACCACAACTGCTGCTCCAGTCTTCCTTCGAGCACACTAGTCATCTAGGCCATGGTCATTGCCAAATGAGTCATTTTGGTAGTTTTTGTTACTCATGTTGAGAGTTAAGGACAAAGGATGTGAAGACACATGAGACAAATTGTGATTTGCGAATATGGTGAATAAGAGTAACATGGGATTAATGACTGATCGATGTCACTTACTTACATGGCGGCACAAAAGCAGTAAGTGAGGTTTTCACACTTTTCTTAAAATTTCCCTGAAATTAAAAAAAAAATCTGATCTTTGTGACCTCTGGAAAATGACTAACATTTGTTACTCACTTCTATCGTCTGGACTTGAACTGCTCACAGACCAATACAAACTATTCAAACCTGTGCATGTGATAATTCCTCACTCTCACCAAAATAAAACCCTAAACACAGAAGAACTCCTCACGGTGACTCCATTGTTCTTCGAGGTCAGTGTGGAGACTCGCAGCGTCGCAACACTGCCCCCTGTCGGCCCGGGCAGCACACCACACGTCTGCTTTTGTCAGAGTCAGACAGTCGATCCGCTCGGTTCTCCAGCAACAAGCAGCCGCCTGAATGTAGATCCGCATGGGCTAGTACTTCTCTGTCTCTCCGAATAACCCAGCGGAACCTTGAGATACGGATCCCAGGATGGTGTTAGTGCATGTCGGATACCTGGTTCTTCCCGTATTCGGCTCCGTAAGAAACAGAGGTACGGTATTAATATTCATATCGATCCCAAAACGTGTGCCCTGTTTATCTTAATATTCACTGCAGCTGCTGGCTAACTAGCCGGAGCCTAGCCGCTTGGTTAGCTCGCGTTAGCTAGCTCGGAAATAGCCGTCGGATAATTCGTTAGCGTGATTTTTTTATTTAACCCGTGTTGATTCTAGATGAACGCGAACTATCGAACAACGCAGTTTATCTCGTGCGATCGCGTCGGATTAAAAACAAATTCCGACGCTAACGGGTAAGCTAACTGGCTCCTTGGCTCAGGCTATGTCTTGGAGCGGAAACATCCCGCACAAAGGATTCACACACGCGGTCATATCCTCACCCCATCAAATGGACAATGGATATTATTTCGAGACGCATTTTATTTGTGTTGCTTATAATTCACAATGCGATGCATGGCCGTCACCTCCAACCCCCCTCCAGCCGTATTTGCACTGCAAAAATACCGCAAAATAGACGTAGCCTCTCCAGCCAGTCAGCTTATCTGAGCGCGGATGATGTCATTTGAAGATCATCTGCTCCTGCTATCGCTCGTCGTTTTCTCCTCTCTCCTTCCTCCGCGTTTTCACCCGTTATTCTCCGGTTCGATCGGCCGCCAGACTCCCGTCGATACACGTTCTATTACCCACGGGCAAAACGTGGAAAGTCCCGATCCATCAAAGCACCACTCGCCGTTTTATCTTTTATTTGCGTACTGGCAATTCAGCAGCTGATTGTTTGGAGCTGACGAATTGCAGCAAGAGCAAAACAAAAAACCAGATTAAACAATGCTAAAGCTACAGTGTAACATTAATTTTATAACAGTGGCCTCAGTGATTTCATTGTGCTTTTATTTCTGTTCTTATTTCCCTGTTTCATAGTATGGAGGCTGGCTCTACATTCTGCATTTATCAGATCTTTGTCGTCCCCCCCATTGTGTAGCTAATGATCATCTGCTGCTGTGTGGTGTGGCGTGGCCTCTGCCTGTTCTCTGCATTTAGCTGTATTGTGAATCCCTTCTTCATTTCCTCTTTCCATCAGAAGACGACATTGGTATTAAAAAAGCACCCCCTCCCTCCCAAGATGTACTCAGCCATAGACTTTCCATGTTGAGCTAAAACAATAGCTAACACCTAGTCCAGAGCACCTTTTTTGTCTTTTTTCTTGTCAAATTGCTGTAGCACTGAGTTAACATATTAGCTCCTTTTTTTAGATATCAGTTGAATGTCATTGTGTACCTCCCATCCAGTCTTGATAGACAACATGCTGTAAATTCCTGTAAAGTGGATACATTTTGCATGACCTCAAACACCGCACTGCATTGTTGAACACCAGAATTTGGCTCATCCTCCTTTTCTCTTCACACAAGGTGCAATGTACGTGATTTAAAAAAAAGAAAGAAAAAAAAAGACCCTCCAATTGAAAATAAATAAATAAATCACAGAGCATGCCAATTGGAAGCCACGTGCATGCCATGTTTGTTGTTATTAAAACATTGCAGCGAACGCTGTGACTTGATCGCTTGCAATGACTGAAAAGGTACACTGCACCTGCACACAACAACCTGCCATAACTGTCTCCATTTTTGTGTAATCCTTTTTGTTCCCTTTGCAAATTTCAAGCTTCGAATCACACTGAATTGTCAGGGCTGTTTGCCGTCTCATGGGCAAATGAAACTAAACATTCAAGCAATCCAAACATGCTCACTGGTGGTTCATCACTTCCTTATTTTCCCCCACTAACATACGGCCAAAATGCTATCCATTTCACAGGGATGCCTATTTTCCTGCACTGCTAAAAAAAAGAGATCCTCTATTAGTAATAACGTCTTTTATTGTTTGGTTGTGGTCTCTCTTTACCTTTTGTTCTGGTAATAGTACTTTCAATGCATGATCACATTTTATGATTCATAATTTTTGGTTTTTGTTTTTCTACATTGACTAGTGAAAATCCAATGTAATCTTTCTGTAGTAAAGATGTTACCCTGCTGTACTGGAATCATGTGCTGTAGCCAACACGTCTGCTCATTGGATGCCGCTTTTGTTCTTTTTAACCCTATATGGAGCATGGTGGGCCTTGCCTTCAGTCTATGTTGTTTATTTTTGTTGCATGGAATTATACTATTTATTACAAGCAAAAAAAAAACAGGACAAAAAACACAAAATCCACATATACTAATATTTTTCAATAAAGAATATAGTGTTTTTCCTAACCTTCAGTGTGCTTCTTGCTGATTTCCATTTATTGTCCTCCCTCTCCCTGGTCCCTACCTGCCCCCTCTCCACCCCCCCCACCCACCACCTCTCCCGCTGTGACAAAGATAGACGATTTCCACGCTTCCTCCATCACAGGGCCCGAATGAGTCTATCTGCTGTCATTCATGGTGATTGTTTTCACTGAGATGCTTGAAAACGCAGTGTGCTATTTAAAGTCTAGACTTGAGCCTTTGACCCCGCGACAGCAAGGTCATCCGTTGTCTACCACCGGCAACCTCATTTTTAAGCTGTAAAATTTGCCCGAAAGTCGCATGGCTTTCTTCTTCTGGGCGTGTTTTTAATCATACTGCCTTTCTCAAGCGTTCTCTGAGTAAATGCAATGTAGACGTAGCCTATTTCCTCATCATTTTTTTGGGGGAAAAAAGAAGATTCCACTGTTTACATCAAATTCGTCATGTGTTTTACACTGTCAAAGCAGATTAAACTCAAACCATAGTGGAATTTAGCATCTTGCACAATTTTAATCTCTTAACCGGCAGGTTTCTGTAAAATTCACTGCTTTACCTTCTGCCAAATGGACTTAACAGAGCACTGTTGAATCCTGCTCCGCTGGAGGCCCACTATGGCTTTTTTCTGGCTGGGATTTCCTGAAAGGTTTCTAATCAAAGCCAAATTTGTTACTGTAGTGTCTCAGTCCTTCCATAATCAAAAAGGTCCTTTTCAGCCAAAGCACAGTATTAATACCACATTGCACCACAGCACAAGCTAGCCTAGTCTTTTTCTCCCTGTTGAGTCTTGACAGCAGTCTGTTCAGCGCTGTTGCCAAATACCTGTGGTTGGAGGGAGCTTAAAAGCATTCAAGCTATTTCCTCTCAATCCTGAATGTTAGTATGGGAGAAGAACTTGTAGAACTTTACTGTAAGTGTAAGGCACAAAGAGACTTTTCACTCAAACACACGCTGAATGGTGTGATTTTATTGCCTGGTTTCATTTTTAAGAATGAAGGAACTGTTCTTAAATGTTGAATAGATAGAAACTCACCTTCCAAACAGTTTAATGTAAAGTAAATCTTAGGTACTGAAGCTTAACTTGCATGAGAGCATTCACCCACCCAGACATGATGCAAAGTGAGCTGCGTCGAAGAGCTGGTAGATTTCATCTGCTCTGATCCAGTCCGCTAGTCTGTGAATCAGAAGACCAGGAGTCACTCCAGAGGTCGGAAATGCTATTAAAGAAAAGCTCACGTTGTGTGTGCAGGACCGAAAATGGTTGTCATGTTCATGGTACTTGTGGTAACCATCATTTTCCCACCCCCACAGAAGTATTTTTCACCCTAGGTAAGAGGTAGGGCTTCATTAACATGCTATATCACACACACACACAGTGACACCACATTTCACCCACAATTAATTCCAGCTAATCTCTTCCCCTCGGGTGCCTGACAACTTCTCCTTATCCTCCACAGGATCCCATTTCAACCGGCAACAGCAACAGCAGCAGCAGCAGCAGCACAGCCATGCTACCTCTTGCCGGCACTTCCAGTTAGGTCCTCAGGCCCCGCTGCCCATGGACTTCCCCATGCCCCACCCAGGGCAGCCACAGTCAGGCATTAACCCCCACCTGGCCCCTCCCGGCCACCAGCATGGCCCTCCGCTCCACCCGCCCCTAAACCCCCTGCCCACTCCCCAGTTCCAGGACATTCCCGCCCCTCCCTTCCTACCTCAGGCATTACACCAGCAATACCTCCTCCAGCAGCAGATCCTTGAGGCCCAGCACCGACACATCCTGCCACCCTCCAGGTATCCACACAGGTTTGAAAGGAAATCCACTGTGCATGTGATGGTGCAAGTGGATCCTTTGCACAGATTCTTATTCGTTGTTTCCTGGGGGTAAAAAAAATTACCCAGGATGTTTTAAAATATTTGGTTATTCTTGTTAGTAGACGCACCCCGGAGAGAGTTCCTCACCAGCCCCACAGATTAAGGCCTGGGTACGAGTTTGCTCCGCCTCTTCATGTGCCCCCGCAGCCTGTGGTGCAGCAGCCCCGTTACCTGGCCGAGGGCACAGACTGGTAAGAAGCATTCCTCTGAAAATACAGAGCGCACGGCCTCATCGTCAAACAGCAATTTATTTTAATTTGTTTGAAAAACATGGTGTAATTTCAGAATGCATAAAATGAGTGCACCGTCAGCCATCACACATTCAATGGGTTTAATACCGAGTTATAAAAGAGGAGCCCTAAGCGAATCAGCTCTTATTAGACGCTAAAATTGGAAATGAGCACTGTAGTAAATCTGCATTTTGTTCGAATTATTATGAAAGATTCAAATCTTAGACCACAATCATTTCCATGTCCATCAGAGGTTGTGCAGAATGACTCCCGCGTGTGTGACTCGATCATTGGTTTCTATGCAGGGATCTAAGCGTCGATGCTGGACTGCCGCCCCACCAGTATCACATCCATCCACTGCCACAGCACTATCAGCACTACCTGACCTCTCCGAGGATGCACCACTTCCCTAGAAACAATGCCTCAACGCAAGTGGTGAGCGCCATCTTCCGCGCTACAATCAGTCACGCTCACCTCGGTGAACTCTGAGCGATTCTCCTCTAGTTTTCCTGAGATCAATCTTGATTCTCAGCAGGCGAGGATGACCTGTGTTCCTGTGGGTTTTTTTGCCTCCTCCCTGATTACTGCTGCAGAGCTGACACAAGCTTCTTTTATCTGTCATCTCCCAGGTTGTCCATGAGATCAGAAACTACCCATATCCCCAGCTGCACTTGCTGGCTCTGCAGAGCCTCAACCCCTCCCGCCACGCGTCTGCTGTTAGAGAGAGCTACGAGGTTTGTGCGCTCCTTCTCTGTCTCTCTCTGCTTCACAGACGCACCAGTCAACACTAATTTATCATCGCGTTCTTTGTGACCAATGTGCTGGACAGGCTTGAATGTGTAACTGATTGTCTTGTTTCCAGTTACTCTGTGTTCCAGATGCCTTTAATGGCCCAGCTGTCTTCAATCTCATGACATTTGTTTTCATTTGAACAAGATGCTATTATTTCCTAAGAGGTGCTTTCAGGATCCTTGAACCACCGACTTGTATCAATGTATTTTATGATTGCAAATGAAAATTCCATTTTCTCCCTCTGGAGGGGTTTATATTTTTTAGATAAATTAAAAGACATTCACATATTGTCTCCTTTTGTAGGAGCTTCTGCAGCTGGAGGACAGACTGGGCAGTGTCAATCGTGGAGCGGTCCAAACGACCATCGAGAGATTTACCTTCCCCCATAAGTACAAAAAGGTAAAAGAGACCCCCAGGTATATAATACCTTCACACTGAGAGGACTATCGATTTGATATGGAGTTGAATAGGGGAAGAATTGCATGAGAAATAAGAACGAAAAAAAAGACAGAAATGTAAAAGGTCAGTTCTGGGTGGGGGAGATCAAGAAGTGCAGATGAGCGTTGGAAGGGGATGAGGAGTCACAGCAGTTCAAAGGTCAAACTCATTTCCGTTGGCAGATTATTGAGGCAGGTCTGCAGCATGAACAATTCCAGCCGAGGGATGACTCATGCAGTTGTCTGCAGATATGTGCGTGGAATGAATTTAAAAAAGCGCCGGCACTGAATATGACCCAAATTCTCTAGAAGGAGTGTCAGATCATTTAGCGCACTGGGAGTGAGAGGAAGTAATTGAGTCTTTTCCATCTGATGTCTTATTGTTTTTCTCTGTGAGACGCATGATAAAGTGACTCTCTTCCTCGTTTCTTGGCCGACTCAGAGCCACCTATGGCAAAAACATGGGGCGCAGCTGCACCCCCGCTCTGTGATAACTGAAGTCTGTGTGCTCTGCTCGCTGCAGAGAATACCCCAGGACCTGAAGATGTGTCTGGATGATGAGGAGCTGGACACAGATGAGAAGTGCACCATCTGTCTGTCGATGCTGGAGGATGGAGAGGATGTCAGGTACAGCCCCACATTTTATCTGTTGCTTTTTCAATGGGGGGTGGGGGTGGGGGTGGGGGATACTTGTTATGCAAATGTGAGCACAATCTCTTTACATATCATTTGCTGTCTAATTGAGTGAGTGGGCAGAGAGTAACTTCAGGAAGAGCCCATTTAATTTGGGATTGGATCCAGATAAATGGGTGGATGTGTGTGCTGTGGAATATGCTTGTGGAAGCGGTGATCCCAATTTTCTTTGTACGTTTGGACTTTATTATGTCTTGAAACCTTTGGATGGATTCCTATGAAATTCTGTACAGATAGACATATATAAACTCTCTACAGATTAGTTATCGTCGTAGACACTGTTGATGCTCTTGCGCTGCTTCAGAATGGATTCACAGCAACAGTTTTTAACCCTAAATTGGTTCAGCCAAGTAAGTTCAAAGCATCAGGAGCAAAAATCCTATCACAGGATTTCCTCCAGCACCTCATCGTAACAAAACTCTCTGAAGACAACATTAGCATTTCAAAAATCTTGTGATGTGTGTCCAGTGTTGCGATCTGTCAAACTGGCAAAGTGACGAGCAAAAGCAAATAAGTTGGTGGAATCCGTTCCAGGGTTGGGTGTTTCTGGCCTTCTGATGATTCACCAGTTGGGTCATGTTCAGAGGAAAGCCACATTTATAATTATCAGCCCATAGAATATGTTTATTCAGCTGAATCCATAAACTCTCTGGGTTTCTGATCATTCATTAATCATGCCTGCTTAAGACTTAGGTTTGTTCCTCTCAATCACAATCAGGCAAAACAAGTAAATGTACAAAGAGCTAATGTCTCTGAGATATGTCAAGAAGAGATAATTCACACATTTTCATTAAATCATAAGTTATTGGTTGATTAAAACGATTTAAACCACAGACTCTGATCTCAGGGCTGTTGAAGGACTCATGTTGACATATGAGCTGTAGAATGAATGCAGTCATGTTCAAGGACTAATATCTGGATGGTTCTTTAAGTCCTCATTAAATAGTCTATGAAATTCTCTTGCTAAATGTACTGTCAAGTCGAACTGTGCTTTTGTGGCCGCAGTCCCAATTTCCCCACGGTTGAAATCAGATGTGAGCTGCGAAGTGAAATGTGATCGCAAGAGGTCATTGGAGACGCAGTCTGATGCCTGATGTGAAACACAGGCAGACATCTGGGCCGATTCTCGACACAGTCTGGATACTTAACACGACAAGAGCCATTAAATCACATGTTCATCACCGAGTTCAAGGCTTCACCTTGGCTCTTTCCATGTTATATTTTATTTCTCTTTTATTTAATTTTACTGCAGTTTGCATGTGCTGTATAACTTAACTTGACTTGAGCAATCACCTCAGCTGCAACCCAGCTGTTAGAACAGTTGTAGTAAAGTTATTTATAATAGTGTTTATAGAATATAACTAACGGAATCATTTCCACAGTATGCAGCTTTTATGAACGAACGAATGAAAGATGGGAAAGAAACATAATCGGGAGAAAATAATTAACATTTTTTTCGTTTGATGTTGGAAACTCACATATAAAGCTATATATATAACTAAACAGGCCTTAAACAGGCCTTAAAATCACAATTCCTAGTAATTTGTTGGAAATTCTAAATAATATTTCCAGGAGGATTTACTAAAATACAGGATCCATGAAATTAAGCATTACCGTCCGCTTTGAAAAGTAAATCTAAATCCAATTTGCCTTCCCTGTGTCTGTAGGAGATTACCCTGCATGCACCTCTTCCATCAGGCGTGTGTAGACCAGTGGCTGGCCACCAGCAGGAAATGCCCCATCTGCAGAGTAGACATTGAGACCCAGCTGACCCCCGACAGTTGATAGCTCCTGTCGACTCCCGCAGCTTCGGATCTGGTCTTGTGAATTCTCCATTGCCTCCCGTCCGGGGGGAAAAGCTCTGCCAAACCCCTCTTCCCCCTCTGCATCACTCACCGAGCCCGTCTTGTGAGGCGGCCGTGACAGAGGGATCAACAAAGCACACTCACCTACCACACAACGAGGAACGGGGGTTGTCGCACAGACTGGCGGCTGGACTGAAGGTTGGTTGAACAGAACTTTGCTGGAAGAAAAACGTAGCAGCGGACACGTATGGACAGATGTGCTGAGGCTTCACACGATTCTGTCAGTGTACCCCTGTGTACATTTCTCCATACAGCAACAGAGAGAGAGAGAGAGAGAGAGAGGGGGGGAGAGAGAGAGAGAGAGAGAGAGAGAGGGCACTGACGACCAACCTCCCCAGCTCAGTGCGGCGTATTAAGGCCATTTCTCTGCCACATCTAAACCCATTCCCCCAGGCCTGTGAAAAAAATCCTTTAAGCTGCACTCTGCCCAAGCCCTCAGCACATCTGTACAGAATATTATCAAATGATTAGCATGAGGTTGTTTGGTGTGAACTCTTGTAGCTGAATGCTTGTGGTGTAATGGAGTATAGTACTGAATAAGTATTTACAGAGTAACAGTGTTGTGTAGCAAGCAAAAAGACTTTTGAGAAATATGTTTGTGCAAAATAAACCTACAGACCAGAGGGTGAATGCAGCTCTGAGAACATTCAGCGTGTTCAATCAAAGGCAAACGACAGGAAGAGGTAGTTAGTGTAAAAAGGCCAAAAATCCCTCGTTGTAGTCTCACGTGGTTTTGGATTAACGGTTGGTCAACGCCATCAGAGTTTGATGCTAAACCCGCTAACTGCAGGCATGGCTTCCAGTGATCTGTGTAGTGTCGTAGTCGGGCCTCCATAATCTAGAGCGGAGGCCTCAGATGTGCATGCTGTATGGCAGGCTTGGGCTGTGTCGTAATATTGTGGAGCAGTAGAAACAGGGACTGTGTCTGTGCATGTGAAGCGTATACTATGACTCTGACGATCCCACTCATTCACGGAGGAGGAACCAGAATGCACCCTGCCCCCTATACCCCGCCCCCTTCCCCCTTCCCCCCAGTCTCTCCCGAATTTAGACCAAAGTTGCCCTTAGACACAGATCTCAGACAAACGTAGCATTTCTCTCCTGGCGTCTGCGATTAGGATTCAAAGAGCTGCTCGGTGGATCCGTGTCTAACAGCAACTCCTCTGTGTTGCCTTGCTCGCGGCATGATCGTGGTCATGAGAGGCCGGCATGGGCTTGAGGATGCAGTGCCTGAGTCTTGCCATCAGAGTGGATAAAATCGGACATTTGTATCACCTATTACCGGAACCTTATTGCCTATCGAACAAGCACATGTGATTTCTTATATGCGGTGAATTGCCTCTGTTGTGTATCGGCTCCTATCATTTCAAATCTAAGTTGCTCCCACTGTTGGATATCAAAAGACTGTGTCTGGTGTTACAGGGAAAAATACAAACTAGTTTGCCTGTGATATGTGCTAGAATGTGTATGATTGTCCCCACAGCCCCCCCTCTCCCATGGTCGTCGTGTACGGTATTGCTAGAACAACTGTGATATGTTCGGTGATAGAAGCCGTTTTCTCTAAATCATGTCGGCGTAGTTCACTTGAAGGAGGGTGAAAGGGAGAAAAAGCCATCCATTTGAAAAATACCAAACAATTGTTCTTAACATAAGTTTTATTTCAATTGTCAGTTTTCTTTTTTGCCATTTTCTTTATATATTTTTCCTTATTACTTGTATTCTTTTTGCTCACATGCCAATTTGGACATGGTACTAATATGCCGGGTCCTTGTCCAGTTTAACCATAGTGAAGAAAAAGCTGCAATGCTGCAAAAACATATTTATTGTTGTTATAATGTAGCTTGTGTTTTGTAAATGCACTATAATATGGAGTTGCCTGATATTTTGGTTTGGTGATGTGGGTTCTTCTCGTCCTAGATTTTGTGTTTCTTCTCAGTTCCAAGTATTTTCATGCTTCCTTGTGTATTATCGGAGGGTAACTTGACTGTTTGTGTTGCATTTCTTTTCTTTTTGTATGAGACCTCCATCCAAAAAACTACAGATGGATGAAAATGGAGGTCCGCTAGTTCACATAGAATGCTGTGATTAAAGATGCCTTAAGTATTTAACAATCATTATTTATTACTAACTGTAGCTAGCTAGCTATTGTGGTGGAATATTTAATGTCTCTATCTCATAACTTTGCAATTTAATCAATATATTTATTTAAAATAACACAAAATATTAAAAAAAGAATACCTCATTATGCATTGGTCGGTGGGGATGCTTTTGCATGCCGTCTGTGTTTTCTTTTTCAAGAGAGGAAAAAAAAGAAAATTGTTGAAAAATTGACCTGGGGGGAGTTTCCCCGACACATTTTCTAGCCAGCATGGTGCTGTTGATCTGGATTACATTCCATTCGTGTCATCTCTCGATATTACGTTTGAATGATTTCTTTCTATCGTTTGAACATCGTCCCTGCTTTGATGATGACGGGGTACGGCTCCTTTTGTCTGACAAAAACAGTTTCTCGCTTTTTGCTTTTCTCATATGACGGCGCTTTGTTTCCCATAATCAGTCCTAATTTTATCATTTCATCATTGTTTTTTGTATTATTACCATGTTCACCATGATATTGGATCATATCTGGATCTCAGTTTAGTGCTTATTTTAGGACCCCACATAACGAGCTGTATTATTCGTTCTTGTATTGCTGGCAGTTGCTTTGTGTGGGATTTTTGGAAGTATGTAACATGCTAACTTGAGCCATTGATCTTATTGAGCAAACTTCTGGTGTACTGTGGTTATACAATATAGATAGCGTGATTTACACCTGGGTATAATAAGCTAACTACGTTTTCGGTGTGCATTTCTTATTAATACTAATACTAATCCTGCAAATTATTATAACATGTATCGGATTGGAATGACGCTGGCTGGTCTTACTATTCTTCTTCTTTCATTTCGTGCTCTCACTGGCCTTACCCAATGCCCTCCACAGTGTACCCCCATAACTCCAGAGCGAACTGGACAGTAGCCATAGTATTAACTCAAGCTGATGAACCGGAATGAACAGTAGAACTTAAAGCACAAGCTTTTTAATGCATGTCCTTCTCAGGTTTTCCTATGTGTATGTGGGAGTAGCTCTGTAGATGTGTTTAATATGATGCTGTACCTTCTTGAATATTTCAGATGTTTCTTTGCTGCTGAAAAAAATTGTCGATTATTAACCTGCCAGTGAAAAAGGGAAGTGGCCATCTTTGTACAACACACTGCTGTTTTGCTGTAACCGCGCAATGTTTTATGATCTTGAGTATTTTATAGAAAAGTAGAAGTATGTATCAATAATATGAAAGCAATAGCTAAATCATAATGAAGAATAACATGATCAGTGAATATTGTGGAAAATCTTTAGATTCACTCTGGGTGGATTTTGTACTGTATTTATTACTAATGATGATGCAAAAAGTTGCATAGCTTAACCCAAACTGTTCTGTCTCTTTTTTATTTATTGTCTTGTATATGATCTTTTTGTATGTGTTTTTCAAATAAACTGCCTAAAATGCTGACACCTAATCTAGTGTGTGGATTTATCTCGCTGCAGTCATTTTGTAACATAGAATTACAGGTGGGAGATGAGCCAATAAAGAACAAAACTTTATTTGTTGGATTATCTCCTGAGGCAATTTGGGTCTGTTTATTTTTGAAGTACAGGAACAGATTGTCACAAATGGCTTTTTCAGAGGGTTGGGTGGACGAACTAAACTGTTGGCACAAACCGACCGAAGAACACTGGTCTTATCCTTTAAGAGATTAAAATTCAGGTCTGTCTCATCTGACATGTCATATAAAAAAACCCAACAATCTCTCTTTACAGGAAATGCTCGCCCACTCTCCATCCCACGTGTCCTCCTGCTAATATCTGGGGTAGAGTACTCTGTGTATCTGCCCGTCAGCCTTATGAGGGTCCAGCCACTTCCCACACTGGAAGATGGTTGTGACGGAGTTGGCCGTGTTGGTCACCTCCACGCACTCCAGGTACCAGCCGCTGTTAGAGTGACTGTTGTCGTGTTCCACTCGCACCCTCAGCAGCTCCCCGAGGTCCAGCATCTCCAGAACAAAGCGGTCGGTCCGTCCTCGTTCGAAAAGGTTGCGGAACTTCTGCCGCAGGTGACGCTTGCCGGAGTCGCCGTTGACGCCATAGATGGTGATAAAGACGTTGGCGTCCGTTCCGGCTCCTTTCACGTCTCCCGTGATGACGATGATTTCATACTTGACGGGAACCAGGTTGCGGACTTTGCTCGCGAAGCTCTCGATGGACTTGTAACACTCAAAAGTCAGGAACTTGTCCTTTTTGGCCGCCAGGGGGATTTGTGCATCACATTGGAAGAAATATCTGAACAGGAGGGAGAGTTTAGGGTCAAATCAACACTTTCAATTTCATAATTAGTCTAACAAAATGCCCACTTACTTGTTCCCCAGCTCCTTTTCGGTCACCACCACCTCCATAACGTGCCAGAAAGCATCACCCTTCAACTTTTTACCCTCTTTCGTTACGTGGCCGATGCAGATGCCGGCAATCTCGCCCACGTGCTTGGAAGAGAACTCAAATGTGTCGGTAGCACCGCTGTGAAAGGGCAAAAAAAAAAAAAATAATAAAAAAGGTTTCATCTCCAAGCAGAGGTTGATCCTGAACGGAGAACGGTTAAATTCACTGGTCTGCCAGAGAACTATTGTTTTGTGCGTCTCATGGGATTAGCTCTCCGGAGGGAGCACAGGCTCTGAGAACAGAAAGTGAAGCTACAAGATAAAAGGGGGTTGAAAAACAAAACATGTGGAAGAGAGATTATGTAAGGCGACATAACAGGCTTTTACCGTGAGCCAAGGCACCTAGACTCCCTTTGAAGACCCACCATAAGAACTTCTTTTTCTTGTTCTCCAGAACAAACTCCTTGGAACGAGCTTTTCTTCCTTCTAACACGATCCAGGCGTTTTCCGTGGTGGAGGCGTCGTCTGTGTTTGCAGTTGTTGTGGCAATTTCATATTCTGTGGATGTGCAGGGAGACGGCCGCTCTGTTATCACGTCACATCTGGCAAGCGCTCGGAATTAGCTGCAGGTCATTAATCCCCGACAATTAGAGAGTTCATATCTAAGGGCGCAGTTTTCTCATGATACCCACTGGTTTTGTCACTGAGGTCTATGGAGTCGTTGTTGGCACAGGCCAGCTCCCTCATAATCTGCCTGTCGTCTTCGTTTTTAGCCAACCAGCGGTCGCAGGGGAACCTGAAGGTCTGGTCCATGGCCTCGTCTTTCACGTCAATGTACTCGAGGTGCCAGCCAGGAGATGGGCCTGTTTACAGCAGCAGCAACAAACTTCAGCCTCTCCACAAAAGTGTTTTATCAAAGCAATCATCCGAATGTTCCCCACGCTGTGCAACCTCCGGCCGATTTAGTGGACTCACCTTTGTTATCGTGCCACACTCGGATTTTGGACAGTTCTCCCAGACTGAGCATTTCGGGGAATCGGAACACGTCCTTCATTTTACGCTCAAACTTGTTCCTGTTGGCGCTCTCCTTCAGAGGAAGCATCCCGGTGTCGCCGTACTCACCAAACACAATCACAAACACGTTGGCATCAGTGCCGGCACCTAAAACACCAGAGGTAGATACTCAACATGAGACTCATTGATCATGATTATTATGATTATATTTATAACTCATTTAAAACTCCAGGGACTCACATCCGACATCGCTGGTCTGGACTTGGATGATGTAGGTTGTTTTCTCCACCATCTCTTCCTCGTCCACCACGGCTGCCAGCTCACACACCTTGGTCCTCTTTGGCCCTTTGGTCTTTGACAACCAGTTCTCGTAGGTAAACAGATACACGTCTTCTGTGGTCAGGTTCCGCATCAGGATCTGAAAGCGTTCGCTGAGACATTTAATCCTGTATTCGTGCCTCAGGTTTGACAAAATAATGAAGATGCTTTTTGCCGTTTTCAGATCACAGGAAGAACAGGTTTGCACAACAATAGTCTGTGATCTCTGAGGGAATTTCACAAACATCATTTTTACCCTGTCAAGAAACCAGTCGGGGCGACTCCCGCTGCCATCGATCCGAACTCTGATCTTCTTCAGAGGAGCAATGTCGTCGATCTCCAGGTTGAATGTGTCTTCTTGGTCTCTTTCAAACCTAGATGTGAACAAAATGTACTGTTGCCAGCCAGTATCGTCTGACTTTGAAAAGCAAAATGAACTAACATGTTTTGAATGTGTGAACACCAGACAAGCTGTTGGCTGTGCTTTGTTTCATTTTGTCTCAGCGGTGCTTGCTGCTCTCCCTTCTGCTACTGGCGTAAGTCTGCTCATGTAGGTGAGGAAATCGAGTCGCCACGTTCCTCAGCATGCGATCGCTGTGATTGTGCGGTCAGAGGGAGGCGGACCTGATCTCATTTTTGGGCAGCAGCATTTCCTCCGTGCTCCCATTGGCTCCGAACACAGTCAGGAAGATGTTGGTGTCAGTCCCTGCGTACTGAGTGTCCCCCGTGACCACAGTGGCTGAATAAATAACCTACAGTGTCCAGCACACAACGCAGATACAGGTGAGACAGAGAGAGAGAGAGAAACGATGGCTTTCCTCGCTGTGATATGTCTGGCGCAGTCTGACTCACTTTGCGGATAATGTTGATGGTGCTGGAGTCCAACACGTTGAACAGTCTGGCAGTCAGACCGTCTCCCCGGTCTTTAGCCAGCCAGCACTTACATGGAAAGATGTACTTGATACCTTTGGTTGGCACGGCAACCGACAGCTCATTCACCAACCAGCAGCTCTCTGGTGTGACGCCGTTATGGCCGAGCTGACGAGGAGAGAGAGAAGGAGGGGGGAAGGTAGAGGTGGGAACTGATACATCATTTGATTTCGTTCGGTCCTGGCACTGGAAGGCGAGGAATGAATTATGCTGCGCGAGGACGGCTTTATTTAAATCTCTAACGTCATCTGAGGAGGCAGCAGAGACGAGACGGCCCCGGAGTCTCACCTCCACCCTCTTGATCTCGCCTACGTCAGTTCCATAACACACGAAGTGTTCCATGGTGCCCGCAGAGAAGGACGTCTTTCCCTCAGGCAGGTCCAGCCACAGGCGCTCTGTCTCAGTCTCGCCGGGGCCCATGATGATGACATAGACCCTGGCTGTGGTGCTGGCGTCGCGGTCTATCCCCGTGGACAGGGTGAAGTGATAGGGAATGACTATAGGTGAGAGAGAGATAGAGGACATTGTTGATTGGGTTGTTCATTTTCACTTTAAATAGGAGAGATTTTATTCAAGGCCTCTGTATTAGCACCATGTCATCACAGTCTTGTGTTTGTGCCGAGTCTTGAAAGCTCTTTAAACCTCTGATTAAGAAACAATTTACTTTTCTTTTTATCCCCTTTACTGCCACAATTGTGTTTTTATTAGTTAAAGCCATAATGTTTTAATGAGTGCGCTGTTAAAGTCTTTACAGATGGTTCTTCATCCTGAGCCAACGATGCTATTTTCCATTTTCCAATCTGTTGCAGACTCCAACTCCATTACTCTGTGGATGTGTGAGTGCATCGCACTTCCTCCATGCGCTAAAAGGCTGCACTTTTACTTTTTTGGCGTCTTTAGATTCCTTCATGGTTTAGCTGTGCGAGAAACGAACTGCATCAACGGGAGATCATCTCCTCTTTGAAAAACACGAAGAAGGGTTTTATGATCTTACTTGGACCCTCCTCCACGACGGCCACCTTTTTCTTCTTTTTCTTCTTGTTGGCGTTTCTGTCCAGTCCAAGTTTGGCCTGAGCCAACTTTTGGGAAATTGGATCAGTGCTTCTTTCGCCTTCGTACCCCTGAATAACACAATAACAGCCATTTCAGAACCAGTTTCAGTGCGATGAACTGAGAGATATAAAGCCAGAGTTATTCTACTGATTCAGTTCTTTCACGTCTTCCTCGGCCCACCTTGACGAAGAAGGTCCTCTCAATGCGTTTGTCCTCCCTCTTTTTCGACAGCCAGCGCTCACACAGGAACATGTACACCTCCTCTGTTTCCAAATCCAGCACCTCCACCTGGTCCAGGTACCAGTCAGCCCCCATCATGGAGTTGTCGTGGCGAATACGAATCTTAAACACTTGCCCCAGATCCACAGCCTCCATGGAGAACTTGTCCACCTGCGGGCCGGAGAGCAGGTTATGCACCTAACCCCAGGAGAGCCAAAAAGAAACGTGACCTCATCAACCACGCGTTTCCCCCCCATACCGCTCCTCTCTCGAACTTGTTCTTGTTGCTCTCAGATTTGGCCAGTTTGCGCTCTCCTGTGTCTCCCAGGTCTCCATAGATGGTGAGAAAAACATTGGCGTCAGTCCCGGCTCCGTGCATATCACCTGTCCGCACTGACACCTTGTACGTGTGAGCTGTGGTGGAAAAACAAATCAGTCATCGACCAAGTATTCAGGCCACTCTTTGTTTTCTCACAGAGTTGTAAATGATGTGTCTGTGACTGTGTGCTTGCTTGTTTTTAAGCTATTCAAGGAATTGTCTATAAAATAGACTGAAACGGTGAGAAGCACTCTGGTTTCCTAGAGTTTGTTCTTTTCGTTTCCCGTTTTATTTGAATTATTTATCATTGAATAACCCTCCTGTGTGTGTGTGTGTTGGCTGTTTAACCTCCTGCCTGTGTGATTATCTGCTCTGTTGTGGCTCATTACCTCTGTCCCTCGTGTGTGTTTGGAGGTAGTTAAATAGTCTTTCTAACTGGAAGGTTCCTATAATTGAGTGAAATAAACCATAATACCAGAGTTTAAATTCTCTGAATGATCCAGACAGGAGCTGCAGTGTGTCTTATGTGGACCATCTTTTATAAAAGGAAAGCAGAAAATTCATTTTGACGAGAGCGTCTGAGCTCATCTGTGTGTGTGTTTCCTTTTCCCACGTGCACCAGGAGCTGCAGGTTGTTTCCTGCTCCTCCTGTCTGTTTGTCTCAAACCTTGTTTTTTACTTCTACGCCAGCACTGAAACCAGCAAACCTACTTTCCAGAGCGTCCTCCACCTCTGTCTCTGTGGTCTTCAACGTCCCGTCCCTGAGGAGCTTCTGTGTGATGATGTCCGAAGGGACCAGCTCCCTCACCGTCTCCCCGTCATCTTCAGACTTGGCCAGCCAGCACTCACATGGAAAAATGGTCGTCTCTGACCCCTGTGGTTAAAGACAGACATATACAACCCTAAACTGGGCCCAGCGTCGCCTGTGGACACTGAGGGAGATGGCACCTGACTGTGAGGGATGTGCGAGCCAGGAGGTGTTACATCATTCATCTAATGAGGGCAGAGATAAAGATGCACTTATTGACTCAGATGTTATCGCAAATGTCTCCCCCACCTTTCCTTTCCTGAGCTGGCGTCTGATCTCCACTCTGTCCAGGTGCCATCCCGGGTTGGTGCCCCTGTTGTCGTGTCCGATCCTGATCTTCTCTATGACATCGCCAACATCCTCCAGCTGGGAGAAGACATCGCAGTTGTGTGCAGAGCTGCAGCAGCCAGTCAGCGGCCTCCAGTGCAGGAATCCAAAGCTCCACACTCACCTCCACGATGAACATGTCCTCGGCTCCCCTCTCGAAGTACAGACGTCTCTCTCTCTCGTTGACGCACAGGGATTTCTGCTGCGTGCTCACTCCTTTGCGTCCATACAACGCGATAAACACGTCGGCATCTGTTCCCGCACCAAACACGTCGCTGGTGTAGATCTTGATCTCGTAGGGCACAACTGAAAATCAGAAAGAAACAGGAAATCATATTCTCGACTTTGACATTGGATAGATACTTCCACTTACATTACCGTTGCACTTTTCCATCTTAAAAATGCAATGTTAATGTTATCTTTGGCTGCAGTGTTCTGTGTAATGAGGTCAGTTCAGTGTGTGGTTGAAGAGGCACGGAGTGCTGTCACAGTGTAAAAGGATCCACAGTGACATTAAAACACTTACACACTGCGACAAGCAACGTTCTTCACGTCCACCGCTCATGCTTCACCACTCTCAGCTGTGTAAAATTAACCTGAAGCACTTCTCTCTGTCGGAGAATTGTTACTTTCGCTAATGGATCCGAGCACTTCCTCCAAAGGCGGCTCACTCACAGGGCATGTAGAGCTCAGTCTGCAGCTCGGCAGGGTACAGGTCCCTCACCACCGCCCCATCGTCCTCGCCCCTGTCCAACCAGCGGCCACATGGGAAGCGCAGCCTCTGACCCTGCGACGCCGCGTCGATCTCCACCCAGTCCAAGAACCAGCCGGGGGAGCCCCCTGCCAAGTGGACAAGTCATTCAGTTTCACGTGCTGCGTTCGCAGGACTGTGGAGCTTTTCCTTTTCTTTTCCCACCTGAGTTGTCGTGCCCAATGTGAAGCTTCTCCAGATCGCCCAGGTCCACCGCCTCCACGGTGAACTCATTGATCATCCCCTTTTCAAACTTGTTCTTGTAGTTCTTACAAGCCTTTAAGTTGACGACCCCTGTGAATGACAGCGGAGACGTTGTCGCTCAGGTCGCTGGGGCCGGCGTCGCGCAGCGGGAGGATGTTGGCTAGGCGCCGCGTCTTACCCGTGTCATCGTTTTCCCCAAAGAGGATGGCGTAGACGTTGGCATCGGTGCCAGCGTACTTCTTTTCTCCGGTTTTTACTTTAATGGTGTACGTGGTCGACATGGCTGCGAGAGGAATTTAACAGATCAGTACAATCGGCCTTTTCATCTTCACAAACGCTGTCGTCGGCACCTGAATCTTTCAACGCCACCGCTTACATAAATTCATGAACCCTTTGATCTGCCTCTCCTAAAACCTGAACAAGCATTTGAAAGTGTTTTACATTTCTGCTCCAGGCCCAGCGTGGCGGCCGTCCCCTCCTCATCCTCATCCTGCCTCATGAAGGCCTCGTCCACCGGCACCAGCTCCCTGGCGATCTGCCCATCGTCCTCGTCCACCGCAAGCCAGCGGTTACAGGGGAAGTAGTACCTGCAGACGCAGGAAACCTCACTCATCAGCAGCTGAACTCAGATTCTTTCACATCCCGTCCGGAACGTTTGCCAGTTGCACCTACGTCGTGTCCTCCTTTGTGTCCACAATCTCGACGCGATCCAGGTACCAAGAGGAGTGAGACTGGGTGTTGTCATGGCGAATCCGTAGCTTCTTCAGAGGACCCAGATCCACGGCCGCCACTGTGAAAACGTCCTCCTGCGTAACATAGCAGACACACACACCGTTCTTCGTCTCCAGTGTGAAGAAGGAACCTTTCATTTTTCTCAAACTTCTTAAAGATATCGTCCTACTGTCCTAGCTACTAATTTATGGCTGAAATGACTGCAGCACGTGTTGTTGTTTCTCATCCAGACCAAACAAGACACTCTGGTGGCTTTTAATCCGTGTGAGAAAAATTGACCTAATTGTCTGCGAATATGAGTTTTCTGTTCCGACAGAGGCAGGTGTGATGCAGACATGAATAATTCACTGATAGGATTAAGTAATGAGGAAAAGTAGGCCAGGTGCAGTGACACAGAGGAGGCCTCGGAGCTGCTCTCCGTCACAGCTGGCTCGCCTGCAGGGGAGCTTGTAATCCTCCCAGAATACACGTCCACCCACACCACGGTGGAAGCGCCTGAGCCTTTGACTAACTGGTTCATTTCCAGCATGATTCCCCTCCAGGAAAGTGGATGGGTTAAAAAAATGTGAAATCCGATGAAACACTCCTACTGTTGTCAGCTGAGAAACAATGATGGTGCATAAATGATTTATCTTCCCTGCAGGTTTTTTCTTTTTTTTTTCAACAAATCTAAATAATTCAACCCCTTCATTGTATCCACAGTTGATTTAAAACGTCGTACCTGCCCGCGCTCAAATTTGTTGATGTTGTCAGAGTTCTTCAGATAGCGCTCTCCGGTGTCTCCGCTTTCTCCGTAAATATTGATGAAGACGTTGGCGTCAGTCCCAGCTCCCAGCATGTCACCAGTGAAGACGCACACTTCATAGGTGTTGACTGTCAGACAACACGAGGGATGAATGACTGACACGTCTTTAACCCGCTCCGTGCTACATGTCGGTCACTATGTCAAACTATGTCAAATCAAGACAAGACGCATGTCCGCGGCACAAGTGAAGTAAAAGATGCAGCTCTGTCCTGAGGTTTACTACGAATGAATAAATGAACTAATCACTTACACACTTATATACTATTACATCTCACTTGGGTGTTTTTATTTTGTACCTTCCAGCTCCTCGGCGTCCTCAGGCAGCAGCTCCACCACCAGCTCGCCGTCCTCCTCTCCGCTGGCCAGCCAGCGAGAACACGGGAAGTGATACGTGAGCACCACTTCCTGCATCTCCTCTCCTCCATCCTCGTCCTCATCGTCCTCATCTTTCTTCTTTTTCTTCTTCTTCTTCTTGTCCTCCTTCTTCTTCTCTTTAGGGACCATGGCCATGATTAAGTGTTTGATGTCCACTGACTCCAGGAACCAGCCGGATCCGATCCCCGAGCCGTCATGGCCGATGCGTAGCTTGAAGATCTTCCCCACATCCTTTCCGTTCATCTGGCGAACGATGAAGATGAAGTTTCATCTCAGACACATCTGGACAGTCACTTTATACTTTCAGAGACATTTCCAATAAAGGCTTGAAGTCCACGCTTCCGTACCTTGAATATTTCTGTGGTGTTCCGCTCGTAGTTGTTGGACCTGCTCTCGAGCCTGATGACCTCTGTCTTCCCCTTGTCTCCGTAGATCTGGATGTAAACTCTGGCGTTGGTGCCGGCAAACATCAAGTCTCCAGTCACTACTGTTACCTCATAGTTTATCACTGGAGAATGCAAATTAGTCAGTTTTAGTGCGATTACATTTACACTTTGGACAAAAGTGACAGAAATAGAGTGCCGTGCCTTTGTTACCTACATTGCTCCATGTCCAGGATCTCGCTCGGGTAAATCTCGACCTCCGTCTTGCCGTCGGCCTCGTCCTTGCACAGCCAGCGGTGACTGGGGAACATGTAATGTCGTCCGTGGACCGGAACCATGATCTGAACACTGTCCAAGAACCAGCCGGCTCGCATGCCCTCATTGGTGTGGCCGATCATCAGACGGTTGATCTGGAGGAGGAGTGAACGGACGGCGCTATTTAAAGTTCAGGGAGAATCATTCATTCAAAATCTTCGATTGATCCTGAAACTTCCCAGAGTCACCTGTCCAATATCAAAGGTCTCCACGGTGAAGATGTCAATGCGGCCCGTCTCAAAGTAGTTCCCCAGGTTGTTGGTGGAGACCACCAGCATCATTTTACTGGTGTCGCCTTTCTCCCCGTAGAGCTTGACGAACACGTTGGAGTCCGAGCTGCCTCCGGGGATGTTGCCCGTCTTCACTGCGATCTGGTAGTCAATGTCTGACACACACACACATACTCAGTCAGCCCCACGTGCAGGGATCAAGAATAAACCTTCAAGGGAAATGGGACGCACTGTAAAGACGCTGCCCATCAGTGAACGGCACCAACTCCCTGACAATCTGCCCGTCATCCTCGTTGCGATCCAGCCACCTGCAAAAATGAGTCAGGTAAGACACGAGGGACGACGAGGACGAGGACGCGTCCCTGCATCCCTTTAAAATTTCTTTTGTAAAAAGACATTTTCCGGTCTTGTTCCTTCTATCATGGGGAGCAGTGGCACCTGTTGCAGGGGAACTCCACGGCCTGGGCCTCGGCCTGTCCCTCCTCTCTGACAATCACTTTGTCAAGGAACCAGCCGCAGCCTCCGCCTTTCCCATCATGCCCAATCCTCACCCTGCGGATCTGCCCGAGGGCCACGGCCTCAATGATGAACTCATCCAACTAGAAAGACAAAAAAAAAAAAAAATTAACCTACAGGTTGGATGTATGCATCCTTGGAAGATGTTTGAGCTCTTCTTAATGCTCCTCTGGTTCAGTGTGTTATTCAGTGTTTGTTCTGCAGGTTGTGAGATTCCCGTGAGCCTTTTTCTAAAAACGAAAGCTTTTTGATTATACGGGGCTCATGCTGATTTGTTACAGCGTGTACGCACGTTTCCTTTCTCAAACTTGTTGACGTTGTTTTTGCAGTTGACCAGCTCACGATCTCCGGTGTCCCCGTGGTCTCCGATCAGATTGAGAAACACTGATGCGTCCGTGCCGCTGCCGCCGACCATCCCCGTGCACACTGTCACTCTGTATTTAATCACTGCAGAGGAGAACAGCTTTGATGAATAGGTTTCATTCTGTGTGTGTGTGTGTGTGTGTGTGAGCAGATCCTTGGGCGTATCCGTACAGGGGAGCGGCTCGGCGATCAGGTCTCCGGTGGCTGCAAGCTCCCTCACAACCTCATTGTCGTCCTCGTTCGTGTCCAGCCAACGCTCGCAGGGAAACGTGTACTTTTCCTTCGTCAGCGTCTTCATCAGAGTCGCCTGTCAGGGAAAACACATCGGAAAAGTATGTGGGAGATTTATTCATTTGATTGTGTCTGGATTGTCATGTAGTTTCATTGTATAAATTTGAAATATAAAATGAATGAAGATATCTGATATAATGCATAAGAAATATACCAATATTAGATGAGATTTATCACCTTGCTGAGATGCCATCCTGCAAAAGGACTTCTCTTCTCATGCCAGATACGGAATTTAGTCAATTTTGCCAAATCAGGCAGCTCGACCTGCAAATTTAAAATAAAAGCAGTTTTCTACAAAGGGAGCTCATCAGACAGAGCTGATCAAAATTTTTGTGAGGAAAGGCGTCTTACCATGAACTTGTCCACCTGTCCCTGCTCAAAATTGTCAGTTTTGTTGTCCAGCCTGATCTCGTCTGACTTGCCCTTCTGTCCATACACCTGGAAGGAGATGTCTGCGTCTGTCCCTGAGTTGGGAAGATCCGACGTCCAGATCCACAAGGACCAGGGGTGCTCTGACGAGAACCAGCTCAAGTCAGGATCAGCATTTTTTTTAGTTTGAGAGGATTTCTTATCTGACCATAATGATCGATGTTTAACTGACTTTTCTGTCTTTTCTGCCTGAGCGACACCATCTCGTAGAGCTCTCTCTCTATCAGCCCGTCTCCCTCCTTCTCATCCAGCCATTTGCTGCAGGGGAACGTCTGCTCGATCCCCGTGAACGGACAGTACACCACCACCTGTGAAGGAAACAAAACATGGATGATCAATCCACATACTACAGTGTCCGTCTGTCTGTGTGTGTGTGTGTGTGTGTGTGTTCACTGGACCTTCTCGCAGTACCACCCAGAACTGACTCCGCTGTTGTCGTGTCCGATGGTGACTCTGCTGAGGGGACTGAGGAGCGCAGCGATCTCCACGTTGAAGATGTCCGTCAGGCCCCGCTCGAACTTCCCTCCCTCCAAAAACACCTGGACGAAATCAACCACCTCAGGTCAGGTTCAGTATTGTTTTCATTTACTTGAATTCTAGTCTCTCTCTCTCTCTCTCTCTCTCTCTCTCTCTCTCTCTCTATATATATATATATATATATATATATATACTTTTGTGAAGCACTATCATCTCTCTCTCTCTCTCTATATATATATATATATATATATATACTTTTGTGAAGCACTATCAGACTAATGCCACATATTATTATTATTATTATTATTTTTTTTAACTTTATTTTTTTTTGCTCTGTAAAGTTAAATTCAAGTTTCCAGCCCACAGCGTCTTTTGTCTTTACCCTGCCACTGTTCTTAAGGCCTTTGGAGCCGTGCATCACGATATGGATCTTGGAGTTGGTCCCGGCACCTCGGATGTTTCCTGTCACAATCTGGACGTTGTACACAATACCTGTCGGGTACAGTTACATGTCAGGCTATCACAGGCTCAGCCAGCAGGTCATTATGGTTCATGGCACCAATACCTGAGCAGGAGTCAGTCAGTCAGATCTAAACATCGATATCCCTAAGAGAATTAATGATCACAGGGCAGGGCTTCTGTCGAACTAGAAGCCATCTTGGCTTTTAAAGTCTCACACCTAAACGAGGCGAAATATTCAGAGGAAGCAACATTCAACGTATTTCAATCCGGCCCATATTTGCATCTATGATTTGATTTGAGGCTCAGTGAAGACATTCAGCCTCACCTGTGGGCTGGCCTCCAACTAAGATGTCCCTCTGGATCTTCCCGTCGTCTTCGTCGATGGCAAACCAACGATTCACCGGAAACTCATAAACTATTTTGTTTCCCATGTCGTCCACAACCACCTGGAGGAATTAAAAAATAAGAACAAGATCAAATCATATCACATGATCAAATGATCAAAATCTGCAGTAAATACATTTATTAAAAGTAAGGTGATGTAGAGATGAAGTTGGTTGAAAAGATGGAAATATATTTACAGCTAATAGGTATTAAAATGGATTACGGGTCTGTTCATTTACTTTTTAAATTTAAACAAATTTCCTGCAAGTGAACAGAAGTAAGAATGTGTTCAGCTTAGATTACAACTCAAAGAGTTTCCTCAGGAAACTGTCGATGTTGAAAATGTTCATTCATTATCATATGTTCATTCATTATCAATGTTCATTCATTATCATCTTCTGATTATTTTGGTTGTCACTGATCTCTGGTGTGAGTCTCTACCTCTACGTCCGTTTGGTGTAAACTAATCCTTTAACGGGCCACGGTTTCCCTTTACACAAAGGGTAGAATGACGAGTGTGTCACCTGTGTGTGTGTTCATGTCTGTCATCTCTTAGTTATACACACTGCATTGCAGAGCAGGGCCATGAGTTGCAGATGAGAGGACTGAGAGGAAACAGGACGCTCACTTGTCTTAAGTACCTCTGTAGAGACAGAGCTGAGCAGAACGAGGGACAGACAGACGCTAAAGACCCTGAATGTGAAAGCAGGGTTCTTCTTTATTCTCTGTCTTCTCTTTGTTTTACCTTGTCCACAAACCACCCGGCTGAGGAGCCTTTGTTATTGTGGCCGATGGTGATCTTCCTCACTTTGCCCAGGTTTGGTGCCTCCACGGTGAACTTGTCCTCGCTGCCTTTTTCAAAGTTATTTTTGTCATTGTCAAGTCGCCTCTCTCCTAGAATAGAAATTGTTGAAAGTCATCAGACAAAGTCTTTTAGAAAAAGTCGAGTTTTTAAAAGAAGAAGAAACCTGCTGCTGGGTTCTTTACCCGAGTCTCCAAACTCCCCGAAGATATTGATGAAGACGTCTGCGTCGGTTCCGCTGCCCTTCAAATCCGCAGTGAACACGCTCACTATATATTTGTTGTCTGGAAAATGAAGAGGGCAAACTAATTACTCCAATACTTGAAAACAGTAAATAAAACACACGCAGCCACTGTGAAGACCAAAATCGAAAGAATCCTGATTGATGTGCCGACGTACATTTGGGTATGTCCATGGGGTCCATGCTGCCCAGCAGGTCTCTGACGTAAAGGCCATCCCCCTCCGTCTTGCTCAGCCAGTTGTTACAAGCAAAGTAGAACCTCAAGTGGGGCCTGATCACATCCGTCACCACCACCCGGTCCAGGAACCAGCTGGCGCTCAGTCCAGTGTTGTCGTGCTCTATCCTGGAGCAAGAGAAAGAGCCCAGAAGCTATTAACGCAGGACCTATATGCTTCACTGGATAGAAAAGGAAAATCTGGCTCAGGGAGGAAATGTTTGGGTCCCACGTACCTGATCTTTTTCAAAGACCCAACATTGTGCGTTCGGATTCTGAACACATCCGTTTTGGCCCGCTCGAAGGCCGTGCGACTCCTGAAATCATGAAATAAGGAGCCGTTCAGCAGCCGAGCGGAGATTCATCATCATCTGTTAAATCATCGCACTCTTAATCACGCTGTAAGCACAAGAGGCTGCACCGGGAATGCTTCAGGTGGTGAAAGGAGAAAACATTCACTCCACATGCACCAAAAACATCAATAAATTCATGTAGCAAATCACTGCAATTCAAATGTCACAGTAAATCACAGTCGTGCGCTGCACAGCCACCGGCTCTGCATCAAGGAGGAAATACCTCTTCTCTGTGCTGGAAAAGAGAAGAGAGAGAATTATCTTTAATACAAGAACCCGCTCAATCAAATGTGAAGTCTTCATCAAATCCTCTCAGCAAAAAGTACAAGTTGAGTTTGGACCCACTTGCTGGCCAGGTGGACTTTGGGAGTGATGCCATACTCTCCGAACAAGGTGACAAACACGTTGGCGTCGGTGCCGGCTCCTCTCTCGTCGCCGGTGATGGTCACCACCTCGTACACTGGGCCCAGATAATGTCATTTAAATAAGATCAAATACAGGGAACCATTAAAAGACAACTACCTTAAATTCGACTCAGAATGAAGCCTTATCTGATCAAGGACCAAAATATCTGCTTAAAGCTTAACTACACTGATGAAAGTGTCGTTTCAGTTGCCTTTATCTGAGAGGGATTATTACAGGGAGTCTTTAAATTACGCCTTTTACATCTTCTGCTTTAAGACGACTGTGACGCCGTCATGCGTGACCCCCCCCTGGGTAAAGGTCAGGAGTGACAGGTGTCATTTAGCTGTATGATACTGGTAGTACACGGACACCTCTTCAGTCAGTGTAGTGTTACCACGAACAACCAACAAAAGCATGAGCACATCACAAGTGGAGTCACTCAGAATCATATATCTGCAATTAAGGAGTCACTCCTCCGCCCGGTGTCGGGTGTCTCTGCTCAAACAAGACCTGGGTTTTAACCGTCACATCGCTTTTTACATTACCTTTCTTTTTGTGATACTCATCCTCGTAGTTCTCCACTTGCTCCTGCTGGTAGTTCCGGAGCTCGCTCTCATAGATCTCGACGTAGTTCTCCACCTTCTTCTTCTTCCCCTTTGTCTTCTTGGTGTCCTCATCGCTGTCCCCAGCCACAGAACCCTTTTTCTTCTTGTCTTTCTTTTTCTTTTTCCCCTCCTCTTCATCCCCAGCTGCCGGCTCTTCCTCTTTCTCGCTGTTCTTTTTGGATTTTTTGTCCTTGCCGCCCATCTTGTCTTGCACCGAGGACTTCTTTGAGCCTTTCTTGGGGGTCTGAATCACATCAGGGAGCGTTCCTCCTCTCTTTTTACCCTTGGAGTCGTTGTTGTTGTCTTCATCGTCTGTGTCCGCTGACTCACTGCTCAGTTCGTCCCCTCTCTCCTCTCTGGCTTTCTTCTTCTTCTTCCTCTTGACCTTTTCTTTTTCCCTTCCTTTCTTCTTGGTGCTCCTCACATCAGGGCCCGATGCGTCAGACGTATATCCTTCTTCATCACTGCCTCTCGGCTGCTTCTTCCTCTTCTGCTTCTCTTCCTTCTTGGCCTTTGGTTCCTGATCCCCCGAGTCCTCGTCATCCTCCTCCTCCTCTCTCTGGGTTGTTTTTTTCTTTTTTGTGGGCATCTTTAATTTATTTACTACCTTGTAACCGTAACCGATTCCCGCGCGTTCCGGTGAAACTTGATTAAACTGACCCGTGTCAGAGCTCACAGGCTGAGGCTTTGACAGGCAGCCAGGGGAGAACCCTCTGCACTGGCTCACCTCACTGCAGCAACAGATGCTCTGACCTCATTTAAAATGTCAACGTGCTTCTGGTCACCTGACCACAGGAGGAAGCCCTCTCTGGGAGTGGAGGGCTGCTGGAGGATTCTTCACCGTCCTGCTTGTATAAAGTTAAACTGCCGGCAGCTTTAGGACTTCACCAGGCACATAATTAGGGTTCATTAATTATAGAACAGGGTGAAAAAACAAAGCAGATGAAACAACACACGTAACAGGTGGACTCATCCTGCCTGCCTGACATAGAGGGTGATGTCAGCGCCCCGGCTGCAGGGCTGCTCATCAGCTTTAAATGTGGCGCTTCAGACATGGGAAGAACCGAAAACTCAGCTTCTGCAGGAGCTCGATTTTTTGTAATTCTCATCACAGCCAGTAGAGGGAGACACCCTCATTTGCATTTGGGTTATAACCAGAGACCGTACATTAAGAGGTTTTAATCTTTTTATTATTGCACACATAAAGTGTATTGATCAGAGTGTGAGAACTGGCATGATTACATCTTAGTAGTTTTCATCTTTTTTTTTGTGGACGGACTCAGTCGTTAAACATTTGAGGGAAACACTTCTTTATTTTCCCACAGTTCAACAGAGAAGAAGAAAAACACAAATGGAACAAATAGAGTGGCAGCACATGACGTGTCATACGTGAAGCTTTAACATACACACAATAATGAAATGGGTGCGTGTGTGTTATTGTGTCTACTGAACAATACACAAGTAACAATAATAATAACATAAAGTCTTCATCCTGTATTCATTCTGGCTCTGACAAAGTGTTTTTGTTTCCTCTCTCCGTGTTTCCTTTGGCTCTGCTCGCAACGTTTTGCCTCGTGTGATGACTTGAATCCCTGGATGCTCTTCCTCTTCCTTGTCCTCATCTTCCTCCCTCTGTTTCCCTGTCCCCCCCCCGCCCCCCGTCCTCCCCCTCCGTCGCCGACTCTTCCCGCAGTTCCTCATCTTCCTCCCTCTGTTTCCCTGTCCCCCCCCCGCCCCCCGTCCTCCCCCTCCGTCCTCCCCCTCCGTCGCCGACTCTTCCCGCAGTGATTCATCCAGACTTGGAGCTCCCACTCTAAACACTTTATCCTGATTTGGAATCCTCTTACATCTCATATTTGCACCTGCGACTTGTCAATTTAATGTTTTATTCCTGGAATTATGCTCTAACCACTCAGAAATGTTAAAGTGTTTTTGCAGCATCTGGGTCTACAGAGCACGGTGCCTAAGTTTTAGGTCAGAGCGCGTGTCAAATTCCACTTCAAATGTCATATTTTTGCTTAAACTCCACATCGTGGCTGCTGTTCCATAATGAAATCATAATGTACACAAGTAATTGTTTCTGCAGATGGATTCTGACTCCAAACAGTGGATTAAAATGGATCACCAAATCAATTTAAAGAAACAGCTCTTATATAAGATGGCAAAAAGTGTTAAGACTAAGCAAAGTAATGAGCTTTAAATGAGCGCGGGTGGATAGTGAGAGGCCCGCTGATGCTCTCTGCCCTGCTCTGTTGTTGTTGTTTTTTTTCAAGAGATGGGACTTTTGGGTAAAGACCCACATTTTTTAGATGGGTATCGGCAGGAAAAAGAAGTTCCAGCACATCTTTCAAGATGTTTGAGCTTCCTTTCAGCAAATCAGCTGTTTCAAGTTCTGACAGAGGGTGAAGGAAGCACTCTGGACTACAGAGGAGCAGATAGGACCAGATAGACCTGGGAGTACGTGTCCAGAGGGGTCACATCCACGACTTCACACGCAGCTGTTATCTGGACTTTCTTTGAACATATTCAAGGGATTCGAATCCAAAAGTTCATTTTCTCCGGTCAAACTCATTATTGCTGCTGAGCTGTTTATTGGAACAAACTGTAAAGGCTGCAGATAACGACCCAGACTATATTTATCCTCCCATTGTTGGTCCAACAGAATCATCTGTAAGTTATAACTGCATTGAAACCAAGAAGTCATTAGTCCGTCTGCCTCTTTGCACGGTATGTGTTGGTGGAAATTATTATTTTTCTGGCTGCACAGTCATTTCATTTCTGTGATTTAAGCAAATTCCGTCAGCACCAACTGGACTGAATTCAGGCACATTTTTGCTCACACGCACAGACAGAAAACATAACAATAACCTGTTTTCCTAATAATTCATGAAATTGTCCTGGAAAGAACCAAAGTGTTTGGAATCAAACATTAGGAGAAAAGACAAAGTCCTCGTTCTCTGGTTTAATGAAGTTGGATGCATCAGTTTATTATACTTGCAAAGTAATTGCTCCATTCACTTCATTAATTTATGGCTGAAATGTCCCATTACGCAGGTTTTACTCAGCTACCACCCCATGAATAAAAGTCCCACAGGTTCTGCCAGCTTTGCATCTTGAATCCACATTGATGGAGTGATGCATTTAACTCCACCAAGGCCAAGTCTGTCTGGCTCCCGTGGCAGAAAAATGGAAAAAAAAAAGGAAAAAAGATGGAGGTGATGAAATTTTACCAACTCTCAAATGTCAGCAGAATAATTACACTTGATTCTTTACATTAAGATCCACATACTCGTTACAAATGAAGAAAATATAGAGAAATTGAGACGCAATCAGCGTATCGACGGGTTATTGATTTCTCATTCTTACTACTTTGTTCTATTTTGGAGGTGATTCACTAAATAACCACAATAAACCTAATGGGATGCGGCACACACATTAAGCCTATGATGGTCATCAGGTGACTCTCTAAATGCAGATTAGATCGTCTTTAAATTGACTCAAATTGGGGTTGAATCCAATTCCAGTCCACACAACCAAATATAAACACAGATATCAACGAATGTAATGGAGAGGTTAAATAAAGTCAATGTTGATTTTGTTGTTATTTTATTTCATTGGACCCATACGCCCAGAGACACAATACAGATTAGATTAGAAATAGAGAATGGCTTCATTTAATGAAGCTAACAAACAACCCTCAATTAAACATCTGTTCCGAGGGAAGTTTTTAAATGAGCGCTGCTGGGTAATTATACGTTTTGCAAGTCGAACTCTTGATGACGGCAATAATTCTAATTTGGATTTTGTCCTCACTTCCGGGAGTGACCTTAATGGGATGAACAAACTGGGACCTTAAGGGAATGTGAAATGTCTCCTGTACGTGGTCCGGACAGATCCTTTCATAGCTTTGGGATTATAATCTTAATTGGTTTCCCAAAGCCACACATGTTTATTTTCTATCCCGTCCAGAGGAGCTTCGTGATAACACGGCTCCTCGACACGGGAGACACTCTGCAAAGACTCTCAAAACAAATGCAGTGGTGGGTCCGACAGTTCACGCAGGATGCGCAGAAGGAAATGAAGAGGAAATAGATTGTCAGAGCAGGATCCTTGATAAACAGAGCCACTGTCATGTTGCTGGGCCAAGAGCCCGGCAGTCCATGAGCGTGGTCACATGATGTTATGACAAAGGGATCAGATCATGGTGAAACCTAAACACTGGGGACAAGGTGGTTTGTCTCTTCTCACAGAAACGTGTTTGGGTGGTGGTTATGCAATGCGGAGAGGTCAAAGGGTCATCACTGGGGTTAACAGGTGACAGAGCGACAAGTGAATGTGACCCTCAGGGAGGACAGAGGACAGACTGCTGGACACCTTATTGGGTTGGTGGACGAAGAAGTTGCTTTTCAGGTTCTTTAACCACAATCATACAGGAACAAACATAAATCCAAATGAATCCACTCAAAGTGTCCAGCAGTTAATGTCAATGCTCATGTGTCACCCTTCCCTGTGGCAGCTCTTTCTGTTGCCTGGCAACACTGAGGCTCAATCAGGTAACTGAGCTCAGCTGCGCTGATTCCTCCTCTGGGGCAGGTGGAGGTTCTGTGTGAGACACCTCCAGGCTGACCTCCAACGGTCAGAGAAGAAGTGAAGGATTAAAACACGGTGTAACTGAAGCAGTTTCGAGTTGACTTTGAATGCTGGGGCCTACGGGCGCTGGGCCGTGACCACGGGAGCAACACGGAGGCCTCTCATGTTTGAAGAAGGAGGTCACCACTCGCTTCAGCCGGACCGGATTGAACTGCAAAGCTGTTTGTGGACTCAAGCACTCCAACCTGCCCCTCCATCGGCCCACCGGTGAGTAGATCACAAGTGAATTTTCATTTTTGGGGCGAGCTACACTTTTTAACCTCTCTGGAAGACAAAGCTGGAAAAAGAGAGCATTTGTCCCATGCTGGTTTCTCTGCTTTGGCTCCTGTCAAGCCGAGACGTGAACTCCGCTTACGTAAAAAGCTTTTAATGAGCAAACTCATACGAATCTCCAAGAGCTCATAACGCTGCAGTGCCCCAGTAGATCACTTTGCTCTCGAAACTCAGTCCAAGTCCAGTCACCCTTCAGCTATCAGGCCCA
The DNA here is from genome assembly GCA_016785235.1 of Pseudorhombus dupliciocellatus. Classification (NCBI taxonomy): domain Eukaryota; kingdom Metazoa; phylum Chordata; class Actinopteri; order Pleuronectiformes; family Paralichthyidae; genus Pseudorhombus; species Pseudorhombus dupliciocellatus. The sequence goes on along the minus strand of JAFBJW010000137.1, from coordinate 2,119,780 downwards.
ATCATTTTCTCTTTGTCTGCATAAAGCTGCTCACTCAATGTTTCCACGTCCACATTATACCATGGTGGCCTATGGGGGTTCATATGAATGATGTCGTCATCTTCCATGACCTTACACCGCGGCTGTTCTTGCCGCTGTGCGGAGCGTTGTGTAGATTCGGCGTTAAACTTGACGTGAGGTCCGGTGGGCGAGAGAAATCAAACACACCTGTGGTGCTGCACGGAGCCTGCGAACGCTTTTTGGTCGTGCGATTGCTTTGTTTTTATAAACGTTTCTGATATTGAGTTACACTGCTCACAGGTTTCTAACAAAAACTGAGTCCAGTGTTGGTCCCTTAATCGGAAGGTCCGCTAATCAGCGAGGGAGAAAGCTTGGCCTGCGATTCGACGTTTTGAGTTTTACTGTTGGGTTAGGGTTGCTTTTGCAGTTGTTAACATTCAGGATTTTTTCCCATAAACGTGGCTCGAGTGGATCTCGATGTGTTAACTCTGCTCTCGCAACCTCTGTTGTTGAGATCCAACAACAAGGACTCTTGCACAAAACAAGGTGTGTCAGGGCGAGCGGCGTCAGCTTTCCAAATAAACACCCGTTTTTTTTTTTTACGTGACTTTCAACCACTCGTCTTTGACTCAAACCGAAAGTAAACACAGAAAGTGGCCAGTGGGAACGTCCGTGAGTAAACACTTCCTGGGTGTACTTTCAGTCAGATTCATTTTAGATTCTTGTTTGTTGTAGGAGGCTTTCCTGCTGTAGTTTTGTAAGAATCCTTAGCTCCACAGACAGGCTTATCACTCAGTGGCCATTTTATATGAAATGCACCAGTTTGAATTTGTCTTTCAAACTTTTCTTCCAGTTCTGAGTTAAAAAAAAAATTCCCCTAAAATGACCACTTCCCTCTCACAGAAAGTAGAAACGCGTCTTGTTTCTGAGTCCCACGATTAGAGAGTCACAGCATGCTCTTCCTGTTTACTGCGCAGAGCAAAGTTGTGATACAAAGTTCATGACTTGACCAGGCAAAATAAAAAGAATGTGACCCCGTCAGCATCCAGGTTCAGCCTAATATAAAACCTGAAGCTTCGCAGAGAGTAAATGAGCTTCAGAGCCTTTCACCCCAAACTGCAAACTTCAGCTCCAGTTTGCTCAAGTTTTATAGTTTATAATTAAATAGAAAACGATACGTGCACTTTGAGCAAATGACTTAAAGAAGGACGCCCCGGTTGTGTTTCGGTATTTTATGGAGCAATTTTATGGTTTCCGAGACTGAGGAGAAGTGTCCTTGAACTAAACACGACTGGGATTTTTGTATTTTTGTTTTTCCTTAACAGAACACATTCGGCCGTAGCTGTCCTGACTATGGCCTCCAGTGGTTAGTGTTGGGAAAAGTGGTATGATAGGAAAAAAGATGACTCGGCAAATTCATGAGACACTTTTCCATAAGTTCAGTCAGACATATGGTCTTTCTTAGACAAATAAGTGGATAACACAACGCGGTGCACACCCTTTAATGCCTGGACAGCTCTTTACATGGAGGACCTGAGGCATCAACACAGAATGAGATTTGAATTGAATTTATGATGATTAAATGCTTCGATAGCAAGAAGTCCTTTACACAGAACAAAATCATCTTTTTGCTCTGACTTATTCTTGGAAGATATGACCTCTTCAGATTAATGCAAAGCCCATGTGTTGTCTTGTATCCTGTTTCTCCCTATATGAGGATACTATGCAGAACTGCATTGGACCGCATTGCACAGTATACAGTGATGAATAAAGGCAGCAAACAAAAGGAAGTGACGTCCATTTTGGACACTGGAGAGCGGGTCTGGCTTCGATTTACCCCTGGAGGTATATTGTTTGGAAAATACCATGAGAGGTGGTGGGTGCAGCAGAGAGAGATCAAGAACACAGTACATGCCTGCTGGAAGTGCACTCAGGAGGCGACACCTGATACAGTTTGTGTGCAAGTCAGTGCACTTGTTCCCAGCCGCTGGTAAAACACTTACATTGACGGTGATCCACACCACCGGCAATTACTGGCACCGGTCAGCTCATTACCTTCGGTAGGAGCTGAAGTCTCGAATCACAAGTGGAGGACGAAAAATGAGCTGCACAACAATGTGTTTTTATTATGATTAATGGCATGTGTAATAGAAAATGTTTTGAGAAACATTATTTTCCCATTAATTCCTTGGCCTTTGAAGTCAATGATTTTTTTTTTTATTTTTTTATTTTTATAAACTATTTTGGGTCGACATGTCTCACTTGATTTATGGTTTGTTGCTGTTGATCCATCTCTGTGGTCAAAACGACTTCCTCCTCTGAATCGCCCTTTACTGGTGCACTTTCTCCAGACGCATTCCCGTGCAGGAACAGCGAACAAGATGGAGGCAATTTTGCAAATACCTGATACGAGACGGATCTGTGCAGAGGCAGCAGTCGACATGCTGAGTGTCAACTTACCACAAAGTGTGCACGAGTGTTTTAAATCTCTGTTGGACAATGAACATTTGACAGGCACAAGACAAAAGAACTGGCTGCACGTAAGAGGTCATGTGAACTTGGACAGGATAAAAACAGATAATTATTACAGGGCAGATTAAACCCAGTATCATGTCTGAGCCATACTGGCCAAAATCTGGTCCATTTCTGACCCGATTATTACATTTCTTGTTATTAATTTGGTTATTTTAGTCGTTCCAAAGACCCTTTGATAAATCATTTGCTTTCCTACTCATGCACTCTGTGGTTTATGAATTGGCTCTATACATCAGTCAATGCTAATGTTGGCAACCAGAGCCCCTGGGTTTGAGTTATGAAGTGCTGAAATCTTAAAATAAATCAGGAAACAAGCAGCGTTTAACCCACCAACATTGTTTCTGACCACCAATTTTGAGAAACCTCAGAGCGAGACGCGGTAATAAGACACCCGGGGTGAACGAGAAGCTCGGCCTCCGGCATCTGGAGAAGCTCAGCGGTCAATTTAACCTCTTTCTGAAATGAATGATTAATGGTGCAGATAAACAAGGACGGGAAATGTTCGTGGGCTTGTAATAGGTGATTCCGGGGATAATGATTATTTGAGAATTGAAGGAGAAACATATTTAGACTCACCCGCCGTAAAAAAAAAAAAAAAAAAAAAAATAGTGCTGAGAGCTCCAAGAATCAGTGAGTAAGGAGCACAGACGGCAGCACGAGTGTTGGGGCCTGGGGGGGGGAGTGTTGGCTTCCAGTATGTGTGGACATGTGATGTGTTGGAGCACCTCTCTGAGTGGATGAAGTCTTAACTATCACTGGCCATGCTCTGATTAGATGCAAACAACAGTAAACTGACTCATCACAGTGAATGTTTTTCAATAGTCAGTTTTTCACACATTTGTGCTGCGTCATTAGTTGTGCTGCACTCACAGGACGTATTTCTGTGAACATGGATTCTGGAGAATCTATCCAAGATGCTGCGCTCTGTGCTTCAGTTTCAAAGAGGTGCAATAGCTTCTGGGCACTGGGATGCAGCGTATGTTGGCCCTCTCTCCCGTTTGTTTAACCCAGAGATTTTAGAAATATTGATGCAGCCCACGAGCCACAATTACAGAAAACTGTAAAAACACATGTACTATCATTTGATTTAGTTCCCAGGCCTGTTTAATTCAGTTTTTATGGAAATCATATTTCTTTTCCTTTTTTTTTGGTCTGTGTTCTATGTGTGACACAAAGTTTCTCCACTTGATGGTCTGAAGAATCCAAACCAAGTTTAAAATATGCCGGTATCAGCCAATACAAATCCCGGCATGTTTAACTAAATACAATTATCAAAATGTAAACATAACAATGCACATCCAAAGGACGTGACTCTTTGTATTAGTTATGGTCCTGCTCTTCGTTCTATGTATTTATGGAACGGTGGTGTGGCCGATTCGTTCGAGTGGTGGGAAGCACTTAGACGCACGCATGTATACGTGCACACGCACACTTGAGTTGTGGCTTGTTGCAAAGGTCACGAAACCGCAGTTTCTAAATTTACATACATTAGTCAAGTATGACTGACCACACGCACAAATGTTGGACCGGCTTCCTGAATGGTTTCAGTGTGTTCAGGAGTTTAAAAGTGCGGGGAACATGTTGTTTATCTGCTGGAGAACGCAGCCAAGTGTGTGCATTTTTATTAGTTGGCCTCAGGGGGCAGCACTGAGTCCAGCCTTCCATTAAATTTTTGACTTCCACGTGTTTCAGCGACTAGCACTTCAGACACGGTCCATGTTAGCATGCGTGAAATGGTGTGAACGTGATGTGAGCTTCCTCTGTGAGCGTGGAAAGCTGGCGGACACGAAGCTTGTTCCTGTGCAACTGGAAAGATATGAACTCTGAGGGTCGAGCTCCGAGCCGTGATGGAAGTGGGATCCGAGCACTGGTGTAGGTGACATGGACTGGTGTTCTAGTTTGCTCTCACAGTTTTTTGTGGTTTTATAAAAGAAAAGACAAAGAGGTTGCAAATGAACGACCCAAAGCACAGCTACATTTAAAGGTTTTGAGAGTTTCGCAGTCTTGTGCTGGCTGAAGCGTCTGCTGCATCTTTATGACGTGTTAATATTAATAGCTGTTCATATCAGTAGCTGATCCAGCGCAGTGCGAGTTGTCAGATTCAGACACTTAACATGGTTGCGTTTTCTTGCAGCAGCAAACCTGATGTGTGTCTTATATCGTCCTTGTGTGTGTGTGCGTTGGTTTGATTTCTAAGACGAAGACATTCAAATCAAGTCACCGGTTTGATCTGAACCCAGAGTGTGGGAGGCGCACAGCACATAATGACTCAAGCTGTAAATCTTTCGTCTGGACGCTAAGCAGTCAATTTCCTCAGCAGCATGTAGCTTGTGCAAGTGAAATGAATTTTCCTGGGAGGTCTGTGTGTGTGATAGGAATTGGAAATTTATGGATATGTCTTCCTCAGAAACCCACTGAAATGACCCACTGTGCATTGTGGAAACATTTGGAAAATATGAAAAATGTGCCCCTCATGTGTAAACCCACACACACACACACACACATACACATCTCTGCACTTTTAACAGAAGCTATACTGCGTTCATTGCTTTTGAGCGTTTGTCGGCTTTAAACTCATCCCAGGAAAAAAATCCATAATCAGATATGTAAATATTATTTCCTTCCACTTGTAGTTCAATGAGGTTTATATTTAGTGGGAAACATTTTCACTTCCAGTCTAAAGGAAACAATATCTGTAAATACTGTTAAAAAAAAAAAAACAACTTGTAAAAACCTTAATGTCTGTGTTTTCTGGTTACTAGGTCATGTCATGGGGCTAGGTTTTTCTTGTTTGCATGAGTGTTACATAACAATGGAGATCAAAGTTACAAATGAGTTGCTGATTTCATGGGAACCCGCTGGTGTTCATGATTCTGCTTTAAAGGCTTTGAATTAAGTGGCTCTACACACTGTATATTTGTGTGGGACTTAGCAGAGTCAGGAGGCCGAGCTATTCCTTCCCTTGAGCTGCTCACAGTGAACACAGAGTACCAACAAAAGTGAACCCAACGCCCTGTCATCTTTTATTACATTTGTGTTCGCTTTGTTTTGACTGAGAATCTGCACGAGGTCACTGAGACTTACCCGTGTCAATCAAGGTCCATTTGACCTTTACAAAAAAAAAGGCCTTCAAAAAGAAATCATGTAGGAAATAAAATAAATAATAATAATAATAATAATAATAATAATAATAATAATAATTGTAAATTGTAATCTCTCATACGATGCTATATATAAAAAATTTATTTGTAAAGTACAGTATTTCCATTGAATTTATCATCATTTATTTTATTTTGAATTTGTGTTTTATTTGAATATATTAGTTTAGCCATGAGGAACAACATTAAATTCGTTGCCAAATGCCAAATGACCTCCATGCCCTGTATCATTAGAAGTAAAAAAAAATAAACAACTAAAAATTAAATTTTTGTAAATAATACTTATCCACTTATCCATTTGTCAGTTCCTCTGGAGAACAAGAGAGTAGATTGGTCTTCTCACCAATTTAAGAGAAACTGCAAAATCCAATTCTCTCTTCAGTCTCGTGACCACTTTCTGAATCTGCTCTTCTTCTTCACCTCTGCCACGTTTTCAGACTGCGGTTGTTCAGTGTCTGTGTCAATGGAGGGTGACAGCAGACGCTGGCGGCGCAGGTGTCTCTGCTGTGTGTCACTGGGCACGGAGGTGACGGAGTACACCGCATCACTGAGCCACCCCGCTGACACAAAGCAGCCCCCGCATCGGTGCCAAGTTGTATATCACTTACCCACTTAGGATCCGACCCAAGTATTACCACTTCCCACCTGAATCCATTCAAAACCACTTGGCCAGCGAGGAAGAGTGAGACATTCAGCGGCGAAGCTGGGACCTGCCTGAGGTCAGTGAGGCTATTCCACGCCGCTCGTTTGTATGGGGTGTGAATGTACACCTGTTCACACAGATGGCAAACATCAGCCTCATTGCTTGTCCATTTATTCATTTAATTAGGTGAGGGACAGCAGAGAGGATCAAATTGCAGCGAAGTGGGGAGGCTTGTTGTAGCGCCTCGCTGTCGTACGATCCCATTTTTCACAGTTTAATTCGATTAATGTGTGTCGTTCCCAGAGTCTGGAGGCTGCTCTGCCGCTCTGTCTCAGGCGTCTCTGCACTGTGTTTACCTTAGCCACTGCATTGCTTGTTTAAGCTTAATTGCAATGAATCGAAGCCTCAGATTGTGTTTATTGTTTCAGGGGAGAAGCTCTCTCTCTCGGCCAGGTCTACTTCCTGAGATCATGTTTTCCTTTTTTTTTTTTTCCATTAGACTAACACGCTCTGTTTCTCTGGTTCTCTGTGTGTTTAGCGTTAGCCGTTTGACACATTACCAAGATCCAGTGGCTTTTTTTTTTCTAAGCATTTCGAGTGCTATGGTTGTGTTTGTTTGTCTGTAGACTTTGGAAGAGCGGTGGCCAGCTCTTCTCAGGGCAGATTGTCTGCACTAATGAGGGCCATGAGATGATCTCCCCAAACCCACCCAGGAAACAGCAAGTATGAGAAACGCGATCATATTAGCAACTTTATGTTGACGGCATACGCCGAGATGTCAAAGGTCATGGTAATTGTAACGTGTCACCATGCAGTGGCATTCTATGCATTATACTCCTGTTTTGACACACATTTAAAAACATGCTGAGCTACTGTAAATGTAGACTTTGCTCTCAACTTCAGCATGAACATAATTTTAAAAAGTGTATTATTAACCATAATTGTCAGACTCTGCTTTAAACGAAATATCAGCGGGTCGTTTTACTCAGCATATATACGAACATATATATATAAATATATAATCAATGGTAACATAAGAGACGAGAATGGCAGAACATAATCCACGACATTAGGCAACAGTCTGGAGTCAATTTAAAAAAATGGAAAAGGAGGCAGCAGGCGTTTTTCAAAGCTGCTGAAGCTGCAGACATGAAGCTCATTTGAGTGGAAAAGCTCAGACGAACACGAGTTCAAAAGTTCATTCTATTATATGTTGGTAAGACGGACGCAGACGGTGTCAATTGACTGACATTATAGCACATTAAAAGAGGGAACACGGCCTGTGTTATAAAAGCAGCTTTGCACAGAAAGGGATTTCATGGAGACTAGAGCTGAGTATAGCAACTGTTACTTTTCAAACAAAGCACCAAATGTTTCTGGGTGTTGATGCAAACTAGTTCAGTTATTTGTGATTTTCTCTGTTTTATATCATTGGAAGCTTCACATTTGTGGCTTCTGCACTGACTTTTGTTGGAAAAAATAAGGAGTTCACAGCTCAGGCTTTGCCTCGGGTTCCTGGCTGGTGCACACGATGGGTCATTTTCAATGAATTACCCAATTATCTGAAACAGTCACTGGCAGAATTACTGTTTGCTGGAGATATCACCAAAACACACCATCCAAATATTTGGCTTGTCAGTTCCAGACATGACAAAGGTTAAATGACACAAAGCAAAGTGTAATAAACGTGGAGAAATACATCTGTTGAGTTGTGATTTATTAACTAGAACCTTCTCTTAGAGAAGAATAGTTTTATTATAGACAGTATTTGACACAACAACGATCACTCAGAACATTGTTCCTCTGAATCTGACAGCTGGGCCCAAAATTGCCCGGCACCACCCCGACACCCGCCCCCACATTTACTGTAGCCACGGAAAAACCGTCCAACATTCCCATCAGTCAGATTTAAATTGGTTTGCTGTTAATAATTATGGCACAGGAATCTTTGTGTCCACACTGTATGAAGGAAAACAATGTTTTCCAAATCTGAGATGACATACTCCAGAACAGAGGAACAGAAACACTGGTTTTCACCACATAATAACAACAATAATAATAATAATAATAATACTGCACTGTACATTAGCCATAGAACCAAGACGATACCTCCTTCGCAAAACACTGTACAATGGAGTTTGTTAAACAACCTGACCCTTACAATGGCAGCACATGTGCCAGTGATTACTCATTCAGATCACATTCGGCGCTGTTTTCATTTACCATATCAACCACATGCTTGTGACTCGATTATTCTAAATTACTGGCCCCATCCACTTTACTGTAATGGTTTCCACGGCAATTGAACAAAGTAGCCGAAATTAGGAGGGATAGCTTTTCACCCACTGACACCGGAGCCATGAAGAAGTGGGTCATCGCTGCTTTGATAACTGCTGTTTTGGGGCAAAATGACAAAATCGGAGCCCACAGTCACGGATGGGCATCTCTGAGGTAGCTGGGTGCAGGAACCAGACGACGGAGCTCACAGCACTTCAAGTTTGTCCGCCTCTTTCTCGCTGCATGTGTCCAACTCCATGCGTGCAGTCAATTATTATTTTTATGTGCCAACCCCCCCCCCCCCCTTTTTTTGGGGCCCCCCCCCCGCCGGCCAAACCCCCCCCCCCCCCTTTTTTGGGGGGGGGGGGGGGTTTCAAAGTTCACTTACTGAGAAGCAATTCAGTAGATGATCTGCCTTTAAGCGAGCTAAGAAATGTCTCCTGATTCAGTCAATTCAGATGCATTTCTCCTCGGCTGTCTCTGCGTTCACTGACATCTGGATTGCAGGATCTTTTGGACACCGCAAGGCTGAAAGGTCCCTGATTACATCTGTGCCTTCTCTGCTCTGAGCTCCAAAACTGCCCTGCTCAGACGAGAAAGACGCTCGCGAGTTTCTGACCAAGGAAGGTCGCGAGCCCGAGAGTCTGTCTGCTTTGTGACAGCTTCCAGAGAGCACCTCACATCCCCCTGGCAAGTAGAGGAAGGTGTGGGAGGTGCTGTTGACATCTGGCATAGAGTCTCGGTTGGAGATGACGGAGGAGAGCTGATGAGCATCAATGCAGTGGAAGTTTCCCTGTCTCTGTTGCCCCCTTGCTCCCATTTTGCAAAACAGACACTTGATTTTCTCAATGAGTTTGAGGAGAACTGCCTTGCGCAGCAGGATGTAGATCCAGGGGTCCAGGATAGGGTTGAAGGAGGCGAAGCGTATCGCTCTTAGATCTGGGTTTTTCTCCAAGTTCTGCTCAACTGGGGTTTTGTAGAGCTGGTTCAGAAACACCTGCGCCTGCAAGCAAAGCGAGAACAGTTGCTGAGTAGATGGATAAATGTTTTAAATAGTTTGGATGTGCATTTGTGTGATGAGTGAAAATGAGACAGAGCAAACCAAAGAAGTCACTGAGAGCGAGAAAGGAGAAATTTAAAAAGAATATGTTGGAACTTTCTGCCATATCAGTTAAATTATTGTTAAACTCCGTGAACAGATTGTACCATTTAAAGTTTTGCAAAGACAGCCGTGCGTAACACAGAGGACAGAGGAAAAGACGAGTGATGAATCAAAAGGGGACACTGTGATTTAAAGCAAAACAGAGCTCCTATTTTCTAATCACCGAAATGATTCATATTTCTTGTATAAATTGTTCTAAAAAATAATTTAGTACGTAAACTCGCCATGCGTAAAACGTGCGTAATGGTCAGAATTTACAGAGAGAGTGCGGAAAAAAGAACTTACAACAAGGGGGATGGAGCAGATGAGCACCACTGCCGACGTGCCGATCAGCAGGATGACCATCTGAATCTCTGCACCGGCCAGGCGGCCAAAGCTGCGTCCTCTCCTCCGCGGATCCACGTTGCGCCCCACGTCGGTTCCCAGCGACATCCTGCGCACGAAGCGCCGATGCATCCTCATCAGAGCCACGCACACCAGCACGTTGCAGATGACAGTGGCGAGAATGAGCAGCGAGCTGAAGCCCGCGTACATGTAGGAGTAGGCTGCGTCGCTGGTCTTGTTGCTCCTCCACTCCAGGAAGCACCAGGTCTGCGGGTACTGCTTCTTCACCTGTCCAAAGCCCACGATCGGCAGAGCGCAGAACAGCGCGTTGGAGATGTAGATCGCCAGCAGAGTCAAGCCCGCCAGCTTCTGGTCCACGTAGTCATTGTAGAAGTAGGCATGGTTTATGGCGATGTACCTCTCCACCGACATGGCACAGATGATGCTGAGTCCCGCCAGGGAGAAGAACAGCATGGTGAACCCGAAGTACTGGCACAGCGGGTCGTCGCCGGGCCACGATCCCTTCACATAGATGGCGATGGTGACCGGACTGGCCAGCATCGTGCCCAGCAGGTCCGTGACGGCCAGTCCGCACACCAGCGTGTAAAACGTGGTCTCCTTCTGCTCTTTGCGAGACTTGCAGAGAACCACGATGGCGATGACATTCCCAACCACCCCGAAGATGAACATGATGGACGGAATGGTCGGGACCATGGTCCTCCCGGTCATCGAGTGGTTACTCATTGTCCTGCCCTTCAGACGCACTCTCAGCAACTTTTCTTAACGCCAGAATCTCCAGTCTAAAGCTTGGACCTCGTTTGAACTTGACACTTGCCTGAGTGACATTGTCAAATAATAATAATAAAAAAAGTAACACCTTGCAAGTTATCTGAGAAGACAGAGTTTAAGAAGAAATGTATGCTGCCATGGAGCATCTCCTGCCTGCTGCGGTCAGCGCCGTGTCAGTGGTGATTTGCTCTCACAGACTCAGAGATGTGCGAGACAGGAGTTCACTCACCGGCACAGAGAGATAAAAGCAGCCAACAGACACCAGTGACTTCATTGAAATGAAGCTCTGCCTTCAGCTTCCTGCAGGGTTCAGTCCCTCCCCTTCGCTTCACTTCACCCCTCATCAGCTGCGCAGCCCGGCGCAGGAGAGGCCTCTGGTTCATTCACACTCACTGCAACTGTTCAACAACAGTGGTTTATTATTAAGTTGAGCTATAGGCTCATTTAAAAACTGATGTGCTGTTAAGTTTCTTGTATCCGCCTGAGTCATTTGATTGGTTTATTCCATGTTGCGTATTTTCCTCATGGGTCAAAATTTTCAGTTTGAAGACTGGTATGAAAAGTTACACTTCCACAGTTGAATTAAGAAAAGGAGCACATCTCTAAAAGGATCATTTTATTTACTGATTTGATTTGACTTCATCACAAATTTTAATTTTACATTTGAGCTGAAAATGATTAGAAACACCTTTAAAAAGTGAAACAGAAATGTATTCTGGGTCCATCTGAGAGCTGCAGAAACTTTGCTTTGTGTTTATTGTAAACGTGTTAAAACTGGACCGTCATCACTGAGCACACCAGGAGCCAGTGACAGGGAGGGTCCCACACTGGTGTTATTGCAATACAGCCGCCAACCACACGTGGGAGCATGGAGCTCCTCTGCATGTTGTGTTGACCCTGAGCCGACTGACATCAGACGTGATCGATCACCTTTGACTTGTTGTCAGGAGGATGCTGTTCGTTTGAATAACGTGAAGAAGAACAGAGTCTTATTTAAAAAAAAAAAAAAAAAAAAACGCACAGTTCCCCCGTCTGCTAATTAACAACTGTTTTCAGAGAAAATATTGAACCCTGGGACCTTGATCCCTGGTGCCTGACGTCACCCGTCAGACTGACCCTGTGTTCTTTGGAAATGCACTTGTTGTTTCTCTGTTGCCAACTTTTGGCATTTATTTAAAAACAGAACAGAAGGCCTTTGGGATTACAGTGAGTACACCAATTACCCCAATTAAATAATATATAATTGCATATTGAAACACTGACTGTACATAACCCTCGTGTCCTAAACGTGCCACCGCCTGGCTGTTACGTAAAGTGTTGTTGTGTGTATGTGCCACTCTGTGCACTCGTAGCTTATGACGATATTTTCAGCGCCCTGTTGTGTTCTCCTCTGCGAGCGTCTGGTCCCAAAGACATGCAGAATATGTTGTAAGGAGATTGGAAAGATTAGGCTTCTCATGAATGTGCTTTTCCTGGATTTGTTTGTTGAAGTCAGATAACCTGCAGCGTGATTGCACTGTAAACTCACAGTTGTGACCACCGGCACTGCCGAGAGAATCAATTTTCCTGTGAATACCACCCGAGCTCATGTTCTGTAGAAAGACAATCGCCTGGCAGAGTGTGTGTGTGTGTATATTTGTTCTGTGTGCTTTGTTTTGCTGAGCAGAGAGAAATCTACTTCCCAAACACACCGTTTCTTCCAGGGCTTTAATTCCTGGAATTTCTGCATTGTGTCATGGAAAGGTTTTGTTGGCTCTGTAGACCCCTGCAACCTCAAAGTGCTGTCAACTGGTGGAAAACACTCTTTACTGTTCCTCCTGTGGTGGCTGGCACCGGTTTAATTCAGTTTCTGCAAACAAGGGAGAAAATTGCACGAGGGACAAGAACTGGAAATACAAGTACAGATGTGTGGCACACTGCACTGCATTTGTCACTGCGTGCAGGAATACCTCTGGATCAGTTCCCGCACAGCGTTGCATCTGTTTCGCTTTAACACCACTGATGTGTTGCTCAGATTAGGGTTTGCCACAGGGCGCTTGGTTTGGTAGAACAACGTCCCTGTGGAGGGCTACACAGACTCTGTGGACATAAGGGGAGACACTCCGCGTGTCGAGGCTGGACATGGTCCAGTGACGTTTATACATTCATAACGTGATGACGAGCGTAATCACAACTTCCTTTTTTGCCATTACAATGGATGCATGCAGGTAGTTGACATGCATTCCTGCTCTAAGGCCCTCATGAATATCGATTGTCTGAATAAGTCCTTGTCCTACATCACCTCCTTGACACTTGTGAAAAAAAACAAGCAGCCATGCTAATCAGAGAGATTGATGGGCTGCCACGAGGTCTATTGTGTCACATGGTCACTATCAGTCAGGGACTTTATATTTTATTGCAAATTAATAGAATATGTGCTGCCTGTTCATGAAGAATAATGACATTTGATTGTGAAACATCCTCTGACAGTGGCAGCTCAGCGCAGGTAACTTTGCTGCGTCCAAGGCTGATAAACCCCACCTAGCGTCACCTTTAGAGATCAATAATGTTTAACAAGTCACATCTTGTTTGCGTTGTGCTCTAAATTTAGACCCCTGGAAGGGAGAGCGCAGGAAGATGCTGGCTCCGGCCGCGCATTCACAGAGGCTATTATCAGCGATCTCACTCTGGGCATAAAAGGAATATTTCCCCAAATGTTTCAAGCTGTTTAAGCTGTTATTCATACTGCGGTGACATAAATGGAAACGCCTAGTTACCTGGATGGGTGCTATGAAACATATGGCCTGGTAATAAGAACAACAGAGCAACAAAGAGTTTTGAATGTCAACCCTGGCAGGTTTTTTACATCCCGCTCAAAACTGGTGTTTCCAAACAGAGCTATTTGCAGTTAACTGAAATCAAACAAGACTCAATGCCTCGGGTCAAATCGGAGTTGGACTTTATTCCCAGCGTCTCTGAGAATAAGTCCAGGTGGGCAGGCTGTGGCTCTGGAGGACTCCCCGTCCGCAGCTTGTTTTTAAATGTAGAGTTTAGAGAGAGTCTGGATGTGTTTATTCTGGGCTCTGCTAAATTTGTAGATAACATCCGCGTGCAATCCCGCTCAACATAACAACGTCGCAGCAGCGAGGATCAGATGTAAACTGTTTGAACTGGCACAGACGCTGGCATGCGACGCCAACGTGAAGACGGAGACACGGTCTGCCGATCGAACTGTGCCATCCGCTGGCGTGGACAGTCGATGAGGTCATCACACTTGATCAATGTGCATCGTAAATAATCGTGAGCAGATCCGAGCATACATCATACATGCGACGTCGTCATTGCTTTTTAATGAGGCCTCGTCTGGCACAAACCCAGAGACAGTGTGTGCTCATCACTTTAACTCCTCACAGTAACCTCCCTGATGGGTCAGTTTATCCACTGACAGGAGCGTTATATCATGGCAACATTCCAGCTCCAGCCACAAAACGGGAAGTTGCTTTTGAACGTCAGCATTCATCCAAACAACTCAGATTTGTGGAAAAAAAAAAACGAAGAGCCCTCTCTCGCAGCAAGTTTTCTCACAAGTGTGCCCTTGGTTGGAGGATGGTAATCATTAACAGGGAGCGAGAGGTAAAGCCACATTAGGAACGTTTTCTTCTAATCTTGCATGACCAGACAACCTCGGCTGCTCATTAGAGCCCACTGGAAAAAAGAAAAGGCCTGCACAATGTTCTGCTGCATATGATGCATAAATTAAAGACGGTTAACAGCGTGAAGGGACTGGCACTGAGCGAAACCTGTCCCACGCTGTGTCTTATTCCATCGAGTCATTTAAATTCTGCTCTGTTTGGAAACAGTCTGTGATCTTCTAACTGGGAACACTGTGTCAGACAGCAGCATGTCGTTAGTGATATTACTTCCAGCATCACCTTCGGAGGCAAAGTGCAGCAATCCCGCAAACTACCTCGGCTTCTTTTTCGTCATCTCTGGCTTGAACGGTTGAAGTTCACCCGAGAAGGAAAATCCATTATCCATTATCTTCTCACCAGTGTGCCAGTGGAGGTGTTGATGAAGTGTCTGAGTTCACGAAAACCCTTCAGGAGTCACAGAGGTAAACAGAGCCGCAGCCAAAAGCAATACCATTAGGACCAATTCTTTAAATGTACAACAACATAAAACGGCTCCAGACTGCTCCTCTGGTGTCATCCAAGTTTATGCAATCCCACAAGTTCAGACTCAACCTGAGGTCATCCATACCATATATACACCATATACCATGACCCTAAATGTCCTCTGAGGTCCATGCTCTCATCGTCCCGCGTCGCCCTGGAAGTCTGATCTATGCGAAAACTGTTTTGACACTGTGAATGACCCAGAAGATGGTTCAGTTTGATCCGGACTGAGTCCACCTCTCGTTGATCATACTTGAATGTGGTCCCCTGGTTCAGACCACAGAGCAAGGAGCCTTGTTAGTTAGAGTCAGAATAAGCTGAAATGAAAGCCAGCGACCAAACAGAGCTGTGCAACATCTTGTTAGAATCCACTCTGACACGAACAGGTGGTTTCAGTTGATTAGTCTGTTGCCAGAGCAACCATCCCTATTCTGAGGGCATGACGCGGCGTTCGTGCTTTAGCACCCGGCAGTCCCACCGGGGACGTGCAACAACTGCTGGCTTTCATGTTAAAGTGCCACAGGATGGGAACCCTAAAGCCAGATGAACACGTGTTCGCCAACGGCCGCCAGCCGACGTCAGGCCGGATCTGTCTGATTGGCTGGGGCCCGTGCATGTGCGTTAGCGTCTCTTCCGCGTGATTGGCTGGTGCCTAAGCTTTTCTCAATTTGTGGAAGCACAATGCGGCCCCTGCAGTGCGTGATGTCACATCAGCCCACTCAAAGTGACTGAGTAGAATGTGAGTCAGAGGTAAATGGGCTGTATTTATCTCTTCTAGACTTGAGGCCACTCAGAGTGCTCCACAGTACACACACACACACTGGGCATGAATGGGCAGCACTTTTTTCTGGGGCTACTGGTTCAGTATCTTGCCCAAGGACACTTCACGTGCAGCAGACTGGAACTGCACAGCCGACCTCTTGGCTGGAGCTCTACCCTGCGTTCGTGCTGCCAGGTGTGGCACCACGCTGTACCCTCTGAGGCTGGTTATTTATCAGAAGAGAGACCGTGGACCTGTTTTACAACACGACAAATTAGAATGAATGCATGTGTTGGAGGAAGTGGCAGATCCCGCCTCGTGGCTCTGCAGCATCAGGCCACACTGACAGCTGTGATCCGTCCTGCCAGAACGTGAAGTCATCACGGAACACTCAGACACGTGTCGTAACCACATGTTGGGTCAATACTCTATGATGAGGCTGCACAGATAAAGTGTTATGAGATCGACTGGTCAGAGGTCGAGACAGATACGGGAAGTGTGTATCGGTCGCAGAGCATTAAGTGAGTACAAGCAGCCGTCGTGTTGATGTCCAGCTATCCACATTGCACCATGGGACAGTTCAGGTCAAGCATTTAGGATTTTCTTTTCACTTTTCAAAAGATTGGTGGATATTGCTAGAACAGTTTAGAACAATATTTTTGTTGTTTTCTCAGAAAGTTGTCTGTGAATCTTGAATCTCGAGCACGTCTGAGATCTGTGAGCGTGTGCGGTGAAGCCTGATTGAACTTCATCAGCAGCGTTCATTCTGACGCTTTTCAAGTGTTCACCCGAATGCAACATTTTACCACATTGCAACATTTGTTTTAGCAACCGTTGTCCAAACGCGCGTGCCGTCATCCCCATTTTTACCATTCATTCCATCTTTTCACTTCTCCCCCGCCCCACCTTCATGTGAGGCCATGAGCAGCAGCTGAAAACACTTTTGTCACTGACAAATGTGTTGCATCACAGCGAGCGAGTCGACAGCTCTGGGTCGCGGCCAGGATTTGTGTTATTTTCCTCATTTCATCTACGCACACATTGCGACCTATCAGAAGGAAAAAGAACACAATCGCATTTTAATTGATAATCGGTTTCACATGTCAACTTCAATAAACCCCTGACAACATGATGCTGCAAGAATATGTTGTTTGAAAACATCTCAAATCATTGTTGTTACAACAGAGAACATGTGGTGACCATAGATACCGACAGACTTCATAAAACCCTCTCTGTTGCCCCCTAGTGGCTGGCTGCGCAGTAACATGCACATGTTGGTGGATGGGACATGGAGCAAATTAATGTTACAGCACATGACACTGTGACAGATGACTTCTATCATGTAATGGAGTTTAAGCTTTTATTTGTTTTTTTATTTTTTTATTTTTTTTTTATAAATTTGGCTTAAATTAGTTATTTGATGCTGCGGAGACGGGACGACGCATCGTGATTGACAGCTGACACTGACTCATGAATAGTCGAGCGCATGTATCGGTTAGAACTCGATCCCTCACCACAAACACTTCTGCACACACTCTGACTACAAATGACGTCAAAGGTGCGAGGTAGTGAGACGTTTGCTTAATTTCAGTTGACATACAAAACCAGTACCGACAATGAACGCATTTCAAAATAGTCTGAAACTACTAACGTAACAAAATCTGAATATGTAAATAACCAGAATTCTTAACTCTCAATTTTCAGAAGAAGAATCAACCATTTAAATTGTTTGGAAATGTTTATGCTCATCAGCTAACGTTGACAAACTAACAGACAAATGAATCCGACAGCAGATAAATCCCACGTCCAATTAGCGCTGTATGTCTGTCTAATTCATTACAGTCTAATACGTGAGCAGCACACCATGTGTCACGCCACATAAAAGCCAATTCTGTCCCCAGAGCAATCAGACAGACAAATTAAACGTTATTAGCTTTTCAGTTATCTGTTCAAAATGTTAAGATATGAGGCAGCTGACCTTGATGAGAAATGAAAGATTAATAAACATGTTTCTCTGGAGACTCTGCTGCCGTGAGCCAAGAGCAACACGACCAGCACGCATTTCATTCTGCAATCTGCTCCACAGAGCGGGAGACAGATACTCTGCGGTCTGCCATCTCTGATATAAATCACTGTTACGAATCAGAAATAGGAACCGAATCCTGTTGACCTCCGTTAAAAGAGATGGAAAACAGCATAGTTTGTGCTTGAATGACAAGGAGAAACTGCAGCCATGGGAAAGTTAAATCTAGTGGTGCAAAAAAAACAAAAAAAAAAACTCGAACAGACTGTTCAGTGTGGAGACAGCACACACTTAGCCCCGCACATCAGATGAGGCTGTGCTGCTTTAGTTTTATCTGCTCCGACCGGCAGAAGTATTTATTCTATCAGGATTCGTTGTTGATATAGCAGCAGGTGTTCTGTGTCCGCGCTCGAATGCATCATCCATTTTCTTTGTCAGATTCCACAGAAAAACCATGAAAACACACACAGGCCTATTAAAGCACTCAGAGGGCTCTGGGCACCTGATAACCAGTGATGTGCACATCGAACTTCCTGAAAACTCACCTGATTGACTTCATCATCAGTGTTAACACACCTGTCTGCCAAAAACGGGAAAAGTAAACACCCCTTTACTTTCAAACCAGTGGTTTTTATGTTGACACCGAGGAGCTGACAGAGACTAAGACCCTTTTTTTTATCATTGCAGGTTCGTCCTTTAAAGCTTATCAGTGCGAGATAAACCCAACACACATAAAAAACAAGGCCTGAGTGTTTTAGCACTCATTCAATGCTGATAAAGCCAAATCTCACTTTCGAGTGAATGCCCTCTGATGCAGCATCAAGGGTCATTGCACCATCTTCTAATTGAATCCTGTGTTAAATGACAACAGGGGAAAAGTCATTTAAAAAAAAAAAAAAAAAAATCACTGACCTGATCTGGGGAGTTTTAGCATGCTTACTCAAATGTAAAGTATAACTTTACAAGCCCTTTGTAAAGTTTTATGTCCTCAGCATGAGCAAATTACTTTAGGGACGCTCAGTCAGGTGACGTCAGAGTGAGTCACACAATTTTTTATGGGATTTGACCTGGGGCCTGACAAAAAGAGATTCGTAGAATAGCCTCAACTGTGTTTGTTACTCACACACTGACTGACTGATGATCGACCGTGACTACATTTATTTAAGGATAGTAATATTACAACATTCACCACCACAAGAAGAAGCTGCCATGGAAACCGTATTTTCTGATGACTCTAACCAGAACTGGGTCAATAGAATTAAGACGTATAGTATTCTAGCCTGTTGGAGTATTGACATAATCTGGGTTGGCAGGAGTATAAATAGAATATTCTATTAGTAACTCATGTAAATAATCAACATCAGTAGTATCAGTAGTTCGATAATGAGGGATTCATGTGAATGCAAGAAATGACCCCTGGATTTTGGCTCAGCAGAATATTTTCACAGCAGTTTGGTGTAAACCTGTCGAATCAGACAGGAGCTAGTTCCTGGTTTCACCTGATACATCTCAAGTACTTTCACCTGCCTTTCCTTCATTGACCTTTAAAAACATCTGCTGAGAGGAAAAACGAGCTCAGTGTGTAAACATCACAGTGGAGAGGACGCTCCGGCCGATCATGGCAGTCAGGACGCAGCCTCGGCTTCACAATGGTTCTTGTTTCAGGATTTGGTGCCATTCATTCACACTGGACTGCATACCAGGCTGTTTCCCAAGGCCATGTTCTGAATACTGAATAGTGAGAGGATTGAATGCATTATGTGCACAGCCACAACAGCATTTTCTTCTGCAAAGATCTATTATCTTATCTTTCTGCAGACTCTAAACAACACAGGCTTTTGTCCATTCGCTGGTTAACCAGTGCTGTGCTCATATTCTCTGCGTGATACCTGGGGCCTGCACTGCGTGATCTATGTTTTCCTTTGAGAACGGAAACGTTTCTGGTCACGAAGGCATTCCTTTCATTCCATGCACTTTGCTATTTTCTCCAGACAGGTCGATCAGTAAAGAATTCTTGAGCGCGATACCCCTTTTTATTCCCAGAGATGCGTTTGACCGACGGAGACACACACAGTGCGGGCAGAGAGGAAAGGGAGTGGGAGGATGTGATGTGGAGAGCTTTCCCCAGCTTCTCCCTTCTTTTTGATTACATGAGGTCACCACAGCTATCAGGCTTAACAATTGATGTGCGCGTGTGCTCCAATAATGACATCATCCCATCGTCCTGCAGAGAAATAGAATAAAACTAGGACAGCCTTTCTGTAACAAATGGAAATGCTTTTTATTTATTATACTTATTATACTTCATCAGCCTGATTTACCTTTATAAAAACAGAGCAATATTTATCAGATACAAGAAAACAATAATGTATCATTTACAACAGTAACTAGTAGAACAACCAGATGTATTATTTCCCAATTTTATTTGTTATCTCCTACATATAAACAACTTGTCTGTACACACTGATCAGTGGTGTTGGTTCAGCTCGGTCTTCATGCCTGCTAAGCCGCAGCCTTGGCAGCTAACCTCTCCTCTCTCTGCTGCTTGGCCTTCTCTTTCATCTCCTTCTCTCTCTGGATCAGCTGCCTCTTCTCGGCCTCCCAGGCCTGCAGCCGGCTCTCGTACTGCTCCAAGTCTGGTTTCTCTGCCGCAGCCAGGTTCTGCTGAGCCAGAGCGCTGACCAAAGCCTGGAGGGATGCGGAGTCCACTTTACCCAGAGTCTCCAGCTGGCAGCTCAGTTCCTGTGCAGGCAGAGAAATGAGAAAAGATATAAGGCGGTGACCTCACTGTATTATTCAAATAACTCTATTCAACACATTTCAAATACTCCACCTTCTGTGAAGTCAGTGCTGAACCCCCTAAAACAGAGTCTGTAAATATGTTTAGGTCAATTTAGAAATCAGTTCAAGTTTTTCCTTTTCTCAAATTTCCCAGAGATTAATACTTTTTGGGGGATTAATATCTATGGGCCTGTCTGTCTTGGTGCAGCTTGGCTGAATTAAACTGGTGTGTCATCAATGAGCCCTAACAGAGTACAAGCTAATAACCAAGGATGTAACTGAGCTGCAGCCCACCTTGAATCTGGTGACGTACTGAGGAAGCTTAGCCTGCTCGGCCAAGTCTTCCTCATCCACTTCTTCTTCTTTCTTGTCCTCCTCTGCTCCTGACTCCTCCCCAGAGGACTCAGAGTCTGAGGTGGAAGACAACTCCTGCAGCACGTCATTCACGTAGTCCAGCTGAAAGAAAGGTCAAATGAATTTTAGGATAACTGTTTTTCTTTTAAATCATTTGATGTTATAAAGTGCAGTTGGACATCTTCTGAGATTGTGGGGGCCTGAAGGCATTTTGTTATGAAATTACCTGAGCATTTGAAAGGTTCAGGTTTTCCTTATTTGACTGATGGCATAACAGACATATAAAGATAAAATGGGGTGAAAACCTCACATAACAAGTCACCTCTTATTCCCAGACACAAGGAGAGATTAACAGTGACCTGAGGCAGCTGTCGCCAGCACCTTCATTTGAGATGTAATATTTCCTCTGTGTCCTGTGGCGTTATCTGCACCGTCTACATTATTGCTGTGCTGCCGTCTCGCCGGCTGCATTAATTCCTGTTGCGGTAATTCTCACAGACTTGCTCGGCGCTCCAGGCCCTTCAGAATCTCATTAGACGTGAACAAAGCTCATCTATTGGACTGGACAGCGCAGGTCAAGATTAGCAGCGTGAGGCCCGGGTGCGTGTACGTGCATACATGTAAAAAATAAAAGCGATAAGACAGCATGTGTGTTCCATCTCAGCGGATGAAGAGTGTCACGCACCACACCTGGGGAGTAACACATGCCGTGTGTGTGTCTTAATGAGCACAGGCAGTTTTGCTTGTGCTGTGTGTTTATCAGTGCTTGTATGAGACACGGTGCACTGTCTACGTTTTGTTATTCTCTTCTGCCTGTAAGGTACACCGTGTATGATGTCACTGATTTCAGGTTATTTGTGGACTATGACAGAGAGCTGCTAATCAGACCTAATCCTGACCTCACAGCACAGCAGGCTGCGTTTCTTTCATTCATAGGCCCTGCTTACCTGAGCTCGGTATAAAAAGGGTTAAGTTGCTGTCCTCATTTTATTAGAAAACAAGAATATGGTTTAGGCCCGTTGCAGTGTTTTTTTTTTTTGAACTCATGCAGTGGCAGCTCTAAATATGTCCATTTGGACTGGGCTGATCATCCTGTGGTGCTGCTGGTTGCAGCGGTAACTGAGCCATGCAAAGTCAAGACAGACTGCACAGAGGCCTAGAGGCGGCTCTGCACTTCACTGGGGCCTTAACAATGCAAATATTAAGTGGCCAAAAAGAACAAAGGTTCTGGAGCTATGCTTACCACATACAAATGGATTTCTGACATGGAAACCTCCACTTTCTCAATTACTAACTTCATGCAATTTCTCTGCCTATTGAGGTTAAAGTTACAAATCCTGAGGTTTCCTAATGACACACATGTGTCAGCCCTTGAAAACAGATACTAGATACCAGTTAACTTTGAGATGACTCATTTAAGTGTCTCTGTTCTTACTGTGTCTTTGGACAGCTTGATGTCTTCAGAAGAAGCAGCCACCCGCTCCATCACAGCCAGAGCTCGGTCCAGATATCCGCGACCCCAGAAGAGAGGCATGCCTTTGAACACGGTGTGTATGCCCTTTAACATCTCTACTTTGCCTGGATGGGAAAAGGAGGATAAGAATGAATGAGAGGGATCATAATGGAAGTGCGTTGGACCAATCAGCCATTGCAGAAGTGAAAAGAAACACACACCCAGCAGAGCATTTCCAAGTAGCTGAGCACTTAGGCCAGCGGAGTTGTTTTGCTTCAGTCCACAAATGAGCAGCGACGCCCCCACAGCCCGCTCCTCTGACATCTGAACACAGCGAGTAACAAGTGCACACATTTTATCTGGAAGCACGGTGGTTGGTTCTGCTGCAAACATTCACACTCTAATGACTTTCAGGAATCCATTTTTCCAAAATGAATAAAGCCCTCATACATCACTCTGAGCATCAGCAGTCATTCAACATGTCAGTGATGACTTTACCGTAGGAGTAATGTACTGCACTCCTGCCAAGAGTAAGAAAACTCTGCTATCATTTATTTTCATAAGGCCGTCCGTGTTGCCGCGGCTGCAGTTTCACTCACAGTGAGTTGTGGTCTGGCTGCGAGGTAAGAGCCCAGAGCGTACAGAGACAGAATCTGAGTGGAGGGAAGGTCGAAGGCCTCTTGAAGCATCACCTCTTCCACCACGGAGCACGCACCTGTAGAACATGGCATTTTGTTATTACAGTCGCTGTTTCTTTATCTAAACAATATTCTAGAAATCCTCCTTAACCTGATGGAAAGCAAATATTGAGGTTTTTAAGACAAAAGGTAGGAAAGAGTCGGTTTAAAGTGATACTGAAACTCTGTGGATTTTGATGAAAAACTTAAATGCAGGTTTTGGATCAACTTTCATGATCAAATTTCTGGTTTATACTTGACTCATCAAGGGTCTGTTGACTCTACATAGACTATATGGAATCAGCTGTTCAGGACGTAGCGACCGCTCAAGTGATTTAAAAGTAAAGTAACAATAAACCTGAAGAGAAAAAGTAATAATATACCATGAGTTCATCATTTTATCAGACTATGAAACTGCCCCTCACACCTGGAAACACTGAGATAGAACCCGGTGCCCCAATAGGTTGAAACAGGACACTGTTTACTGTGTAATGTCAGAGAAGCAATCAGACTTCTCCTTTACAAACAAGGAAAGAAATGTTTTAAATATGATTTCAGAGATTTGATGGGTGCCTCCCACTCCTGGCAATATTCACGGTCAACAAACACAGAAAGCCGCAGCAGCTTGTACTTTGTTCAAACCATAAATCTTTCATGGGAAAATGTTACTTACCTTTAAAGTCTCCTTCTTTAATGTAAGGATCTATAAGCAGGTTGAAAGTAAAATCATCTGGAAACATTCCGTACTGGACCTACACACACAAACACACACTTTAAGTATTCACACCACATCTATCACAGCTGCATTCTTTGCATTATTTATCCTTCAACATTGTTTACTCGATGTGATTTGGTAAAGACGATGCGTGTCATGCACAATAATAACAACTGCAGACTCCTACACTGACACCAACCAAAGCAGGCGGCCATACTGACAGTATACGCAGCTTTACCTCACTGTAAACACACGCCCAGTTGACGTCTCTGTTTTTGGAATAATGCAGCGATTCCCAGATAGTACGACTCGTTCAAGAACAGTACACATGCTGGGGAAATGTCAAACACGTTTGATATTATTTGTGCTGCTCAGATTGGTTTGAAAAAGCATCTGGATTGTTAAGATGGGATCTATAATCGCCCATCCTGGAAGATGACTGCAGCTGTCCGTTCCGATCAGAGCCGCTGATTACATTTCCTCTCTGGTTTTGAGAATGAGCCTCTTCCGAATAACACAGTGAATGGAATACGATGCGTGTACCTTGTTTTTGAGCGTGTGCAGGGATTTATCCCTGACCCCGTATTTAAGACACTGTCTGATCCAGCTGTGAACAGTCCAGTCTCGCAGGTACCAACAGTTTGGACTGTGACGAAACCTGGAGGAATAAAAAAACACAGCTAAGAGGAAATATGTGAAATGGAAGTAAAATAACATGCAGCTGTGACCATTTAACACAACTTAATAGAGAAATATCACCAATGTGTGAAAAACAAATGCATCAAAAACAGTTCAATGTGTTCTTTTACTCAGAAACTTCCCAAAGGTGGAGAGTTTGTTGTTCAGTTCCAACTCAATTATGAAAATGAATGGGCCCCGAACAAGTGTGAGATTGGGAAATATCCTAAGTCTTGTAATCACAAGAATGGGTGCAGATTCCAGAAGTGGGAGTAAACAGGAAAGTCTGGAGTTGCCCCGAACAAAGAAAAGCATGTGACCGAACATAAACCAAAACAGACAAACCAAAAGAGACAATCCATCCCAAAATAAGCACAAGTTGGTACAGTGGCCCAAACCAAGGCAGCAGCAGCAGTTATCTGCCTCTACTTACTTGTAGAGGTAATATTCTGCTTGATCTATTTCCTCCCGAGACGATATGTTGTCAACAAACTGAAACACAAACAGAAAATATAAATAGTTACCGAACTTTAAAACAGGCTCGTTATTGAAACAGCGGCAGCTTGGACGGTGAACAACTTAAACCGCCCATTGCAGTGTGGACGCAGCTTACCCGCGACACAGTCAGAGAGCTAACTGGTAGTTTCCTGTCATACGTCCTGTCCATCACAGCAGCCAGTTCAGCTGAGTCCAAAACACACACACACAACTCAGTGAATACACAGTCTAACACGCAATAAACAAGCACTCACCCAACTGTTAAGAACTGATTTTATGCCATCTCAGTGGTACAATCCTGCTTGAAGACATTTTTAATGAAATTTGATGGAAGGATTTAGCTTGGGGCTATGAACCTGTAACTGCCACTAATGTGTTGTCATAGATAATGTGGATTCCGATGGGAATCAGTTTGTATGCTTCACTGTCAGTTCAGGTCGATTTAAAGATATTTAAAGAAATTGAATTTAATGGGCTGAGTGATGATCACAACTGTACTGCTGAACACTTGTCGATAGATGCGCCTGATGCTGCAGTATTACACTGCCCTCCTGTGTCCATCACATGCACGCACAGTTTGAGTTCCACTACAGCACCTAGTCACTCCTGCAACACTGAGGGCGTCTCTCTAAATGAAAATGACAACAAGCCGCACTCTCAAGATGTTAAAAAAAAGCACATGAATTTATTTCTTTAAATCTAGAAACATGTGATTGAAGAGGGAAATGTTGTTTAAAAAAGGTTGGCTATGTCACACTGGATGTCTGAGAGTCAGGATATAAAGCTAGATCTAGATTAAATGGAACATGGGTGAGATTTGGTCAAAGAGGACAATGTGGGCATGTCAACATGGAGCCCAAAGGAAACAGGAAACAGCATGCAGGGGTTCCTAACAAAGTGCTCTCTCTCACCCAGGTTCTGAGGGTCCTTCTCTCTCGCCTCCCACAGTCTGGGGTCGGTGTAAGCTGAGGAGAGCAGCCATCTCCTGACTGCAACACACAATCAGGTAATACTTACAAACCATCAGATAACACACACACACACACACACACACATAGGTCACACAGACACACTAACACCGCGGACATGGTGGACGGGCAGGTTAGGGGACACCGGGTTAGCGTGAATATCTGAGGTGTCCAGCCTCTGTGTCCCGATGTGAGGACAATCTCACCTGACAGAGACGGAGACAGACGCGTCGCTTTGACAGCGGCAGTCACACATCGGCTCAACACGGAGGACGCCATCTTTGGACGGTACTACTTCCGAGTCCGGGGGAGGAACGCGGCATGTTTCTGTTTCCTCCAAAATGACGTCAGAGGGTTATACCAAAATAAAAGACGAGACGCGGTGAATTTGACGGAAATCCTGTTTGATTTATTTTAATTACTGTTCATTAAAAAAAAAATAATTTGCGCAGACAAATTATTTTAACAAAATCTTCTTGAAAACAAAATGGCCGATTTAAAAAACGTAAGTAAATGTTTACCATCAAATTAAAGAAGTAAATGATGAAAATATATGTAGATATAACTTCTACAGCCTTGTGTAATTTCATATATTGTAATTTTTAGCAATTTTGGTTGTGGTATCACTTGTGCGTGTGTTATTGGTGATAAAAACAGACAACAGAGGGTGCTGTTTATTAAAGGAGGGGAGTGACCAGATAAGTAGACAGAAGTGAAAGCTCTACTTTGTTCTGTTGCGGTGAAAACCCACAAAAACGTCTCAGCGTCGACCATACAGCATTGTTAACTGATCCTGAGGTTTGTCAGGACAGATTCTGGCTGTGTTTGCAATATTAAAAAAAAAAAGGAATCAGCAACACGCTGTCAGAGTGAAGCAGATATGACATCACTTTAAAAACACAGCTAAGCCATTTTAAGGCTGAGTCTAAATGTGTGTAAACGTGTCTGTGAATAGCAGGGCCACTGACCTGACGTGTCCCCTCACCTCTCTGTCAGCGAGCCAGGGTTTTGTTGTGCACTCAGGAGGACGGTCATCAACTGGGATTCCAGTCAACACCCTGGCTGCAGGTCAGAGGAGGTTTAGTCTGGGGTGGGACAGTTTAATGAAACAAAACGTGGAAGAAATTTCAGCACCATCTCATTTTCTCACTGTCCAGCAAAACAGGAAGCTCTTACCTGAGTTGCACCACAGAGAGCAGGCAGGAAGTGGACAGTCCCAAACACACAAACAAGGGATATGGCCAGCTTTTCAGGAAGAAATAACCAATGGAGTCAAATATCCTACATGCCATTTTATTTCTTGGACATCCAATGTTAAATTTGCAAGGAGCAATACATGTTCAATTAATAAGGGATAATGCTGAGATGCTTGACACTGAAAAAATGATTATCAGTGATGAGAAGTGAATTACATGGGGCTCTCTTCAGCAACAGAGACAGATGTATGACAACTGTGTACAACAGCAGCGTGAGCCGTGGTTTTCAGAGCGATGATCGGAAGAAGAGCTGATTCTAGAGAGGACACAGTTGTTATGAAAAACAGAAACCCACAGTGAGTCCACTCTCCGCAGTTCCTCTCTGAGCAAGAAGCAGGGATCGAAATGTGAAGGTGAGGAGAGGAAAGGAAAGGAGAGGAGGATGTGAGAACTTCCTCAAACTGTTTGCAGTTTCGCCCTTTGGGACACAGTGGTCGTCCCTGACGTAAATACAAAAGCTGCTGTTCTGCATTTCATCTGAGAAGAAATGACTCTTTCACCTGAGCCGGCTCGGTGACAAGTGACACTCACCCTGACACCAAAGCCCAGCAACTTGGGTTTTATATCAGTCTGGAGAGAAACCCGGTAAACTGTATGATAATAACTGTGATTCTACTGTGTTATAAATCGTTTTATACGTTCCACTCTTGTATTTCTATCTGCAGAGAGGCTGCTGCTCTGGGCAGAGACAATGCTTTACTCTGACTCATACAGACACATGAGGCCTTTGTCTGAGACACCTACTGTGTCCGTTACTGCCGTTTGATCACAACCTAAAAGAGAGAAGGGGAGAGGTGTTTTCTCTTCCTCTTCCTCTGCTTTGAAAGTGAAGCAGGAGGAGAAAAGCAAGTATTTTCTGAAACTCACAGCAATCATATCGGGTTTGCTAAAGAACGTGCGAGGTGGTAACAATTGAGAATTTATATCTATCGTGGGGAAGGTTTATACAGAAGCCCGAGGACACAAACAGAAAGGTTTATTCATTAAAGCTTTTATTTAGAATCACTTATCATCTCTGTCATACGTTAAAATCACAGCCATTCTACAAAACTAACACAGTTATGTCAAAGAAATCTAAACTTTAGACGTAAAATACAATCACAGTTAATTAAATCAGCCTTTGTCATATAAATGTGATGACTTCATTGTCCCACAAGTCAACCTAATTGTTGATTTTTATATCTCGTATTTACACAGAAATCAAGTCAAAGTTAAAGCAAATTTGCATATTTGTGTTAACACTGCAAAATAATCAAATAAAAAAAGAAAAATATTAAATATTTTGATGCATTTTCTTCATTGAAAAGCATACAACCTTCTGCCATATTTGTTCTCCACATGTAAATGCTTCACAGTTATATTTTTAAGTTATATTTAGACACCTACTCACTCTCCTCTCTCCTCAGGGGAGTGTCTCCTGAACATCCTGTACAACAAAGACATCAGCGTCCCCCTAAACCTGCATCTTCCTCAGTTGTTACTCATTCTCTCTGCTCCTCGTCATCCTCGGTGCTCGTAAGTTCACCTGCCTTCACACTGCTCTGGTTTCTGTCTTCCTCATCGATCCCCTCCCCATAAAAATCATCTAACTGCTGTTTGCTTTCTTCTGGCTCATCTAACTCTCGGTGAAGCTCTTCCATCTCTAAGTCACTTATCTGCCCGTAGCCTGATTCATGGTGGTACGCCTCCTCATCACCTGCCTCTGAGTCTGATTCGCAGGAGGTTTCTGACGGCAGGAGTTGCACGTGGTCACCTCTGGGATCTACAGATAAACCCTTAGCTCCTCCCACAGCCCCCATGTCATGAGTCAGACTTTCCTGGTACATCTGTTCCCTGCCTGGGGATACCTGTCCTTTCACCTCTAGCTTGGGGTTGTACTGCTCCTCTCCTGTGGGCTCCTGCTGGTCCTCCTCCGGGCTGTACTGGCTCCTTCTGTACAAACTCTCTTCGTCCTCCTCCTCTTGACACGAGCTCCCCGGCATGCTCTCGCCGTCAGACTGGGCGAGACGGAGGCTGGGCAGGCCTGGCGATTTCTGGGAAAGGTCAAACGGCTCCTCTTGTCTGAAGTGGGTGAGGAGGCCCATCGATGTGTTCAGGCAGAAACGGCCCCTTTGCCTAAACACTGAAACACAGAAAAGATGATTACGAACATGTCGCACGCCATCAGCCGCGAAGCGCAGATTCAAGATCCTTACGTCTCTCATCCAGTCCTCTGTCCATGACGCCATGTTTGACCTTCATGTGTCTGGTGAGGTTTCCCTTCAGCGTGAACTTGCTCGGGCAGTAGAGGCATTTAAAAGGTTTGCTGTCTGAGTGCAGATGCATGTGGCCCATCAGATTGTGCATCCTGTTGAACTCCTTGCCACAAAGCTGAGAGAGAAGAGGGCACGACCATTTAAATTACAAACATCTCTGACACAGTTCAAATTATTTAATTACAGTTCACAACATGCAGGTTATTATTATTATTAGATTATTGGATCCGCAACAAGTTGAACACAGTTGCACAGACTTTAATATCAGTCACTCATGCATTGTTGTTGTCCTGTTGTCGTCAGATGAGATGCAACTAACTAATTCAAACGTTGTAGTCCAAGCAGTGAAATCAAAATAGTTCCTCATGAATCATAAATTGAATCAGAATTGTTAATACTCATAATACTTTGACTTCAAAACTGTTCTTGCTGAGTAGACCTTTTTGATTTAACATCCTCCGTGACTATGAGGAACCTAGAAAATCAAGGCAACGCCATCTATTTTTTATTATTCTTCTTTCTCTGCCAAATCTCATTTGTGAGATGACTAATTTTTTCGGAATGCAAAGGTACACGTAATCATGAATGAATGTGGAGGGGCGCGCTCACACACACACACACATACACACATCCTCCCTCTATCTTTGTTTTCCTCTTTTCCTCCATGTCTTCCTCTCTCTCTCTCTCTCTCTTTCTTGTGTGTCAGGGAGGGGGAGAGAGAGAGAGAGAGAGAAAGGAAGCAACATGGGGACAGAGCCAGGAGGAGAACAGGGAAGGGCAACTCCTGTGCTGTCCTTCCTCTGCATTCTTTTTTATTA
Source organism: Pseudorhombus dupliciocellatus (assembly GCA_016785235.1). NCBI lineage: Eukaryota > Metazoa > Chordata > Actinopteri > Pleuronectiformes > Paralichthyidae > Pseudorhombus > Pseudorhombus dupliciocellatus. The sequence continues at coordinate 2,089,502 of JAFBJW010000137.1, read as the reverse complement.
GGGTGGTCCTTTCCTTCAGGAGGAGAGAGGGACTGTAAACTGTCCAAGAGGACCGTGAGAAAACAGGAAGCTCCCTCCAGCAGCAGAGAAAGCGAGATGAAATCTATTTGCGGGCCCCGTCCTCCGGGGAGGCTGGGGAGCCATTGTTAGTGAGGCAGTTTGTGCGGCGATATCCTTCCTATGGACAAGGAGGCTCCCGCTGCCAAAAGCCTCTCTGCTATCTGGTCATCGTCTCAGTCGTCCCACCAAACACCAAGGTCAAAACAGACACTGCAGGAAAGTGCTGTGGCCTCTAAGAGCTGCTGAATCCTTCAGGCTGTTGTTGTCACCACGCGTGATATGGTTTAAGATAACGGCAGCATGTAGATTATTGATACCTTTATCTATACAGCTCACAGTAAAGCACAGACAAGGATGCTGGACGACTAGTTTGCTTCCTTCCTGCTTTTTTCTGTGTTCACTACTCTTATTGATGTTGTGTTTGGGTAAGAGCTGTTAGTGGATCATGGTCGAAAAAACGACATCTCAGTTCAGGTTAAAGAATGATTCAAATTAAAGGAATGTTGACTGCCAATGAAAAATGTTCCCCCATGTCCCCCCAACTCCACTGTTGCTCCATTACTGACCCACCCAGCACCAAAATATATGGTCGCTATAGGGTTTAGCGGCGTTTCCTGAAATCCATCAGAGACCGAAAGAGGAACTGAAGTTAAAAAAACTCTGTACTGCTGCATTTGACTAACCTTGCATTTATAGGGCTTGATGTCCGAGTGGACGATCATGTGAGCCTTGAGGGTCTGTTTTTGGACGAAACTCTTGAAGCACATGTGGCACTGGTAGGCCCGAATGTTGGTGTGGATGAGGACATGGCGCTTCATGTTGGCCAACAGGGTAAACTCACGGCCACAGATGCGACATTTATGCTCTTTCACGCCCTGGAGAACGAGAGAATGTGGAAGTATGAGGCATGTCGTGGAGAGACATCTGCTTTCAGGCTGAGCTTTGGTGCAAAATACATTCCGAATATTTTACTGGATGCTATGGTGCAACCATCAAACATTTCTTTTTTAACTTACTTAAGGGGAAATAAAGGATATTAATGTTATTAAAATAACATCTCCGGTCTGAATTTAAGGTGGAACTCCTTGGAAACCTGTCAGAACAGAGTCCAAACTTTCTCCGCCAACTTCATAATCCAAAATGTGAACAAGGAGTAATGAGAGAGTTTTAATGTGACAGCAAAACTGATTCCAAAGCCTGTGGTTATTCTTTCAGTCCCTGTCAAAAACAACATGGAGCCAATGCTGCAGCCTTTCTCTTGGTTCTCCTCATGAAACCTACTTTGTGAGTGAGCGTGTGCTGTTTCAGGTGGTGCGACTGGATGAACTCCATCCCGCACTCGCTGCAGATGTATGGTCGGATGTCTTTGTGTTTCATCATGTGGTTCTGAAGCTGACTCGGATACTGGAAAGTCTTCTGGCACTCTGCACACCTGCAGGAACAAGAGGTATGACCTCCATCTGTACAGCTGAACAAAGGACTAAAATGTTCGGAAGTATGGCTCTGAACCGTTTACTTATTACCTTTCTAACCCAAATTTATATTTAGCAACTGATTCCACTCTCAGATATATAGCGAATGACAAGTTGCTGGCGGATGGGATGGGTCTGACCAAAGGTACAAATCCACCTGTGAGCAGCTGTAAGTCTCAGTGATTACACGTTTTATCGCTTCTCTTTCATCTGAACAAAATCCCATGTGGAAGAACATGTTGCAGTTTCACAAAGGGCTTTATGTGCCGGATTATCTCTCCGCCTGAACATTCGCTGAACTCTCCCTGACTTCTCAAAGGTTTCAACCAAGAAATTAGAGCAGCCCATAACAAATTAACACTTTGGTCTTTGTTTAAATAAATGAAATTGTGACTTTTCATTTTGATTTTCTGTACCGATTATGTAAATTACCAGATTTTTTGTAAATGTAAATGACTAAAAGTGTAGTTAAACTTCCCCCATTTCCAGAACAATCCTGGCATCTGGTATTTCAAACTAAAGAGAAAGAATCACATTTCTGCCCACCTGTACAGGGTGGGTCCTCGGTGAGCCGTCAGGTGCCTCTTCAGCTGAGCCAGCGTGGGAAAGTCCAGGCCGCACTCCACACACACGTTCTCCTGGCCCTTCTCGTGCTTCAGCTCGTGGGCACGGAGCTCGCTGGGGTAAGCGAAGCCTCGGCCACACACGCTGCAGCTGGAGCGGGGCGGAAGAGTGAGTGTGTCCGTGAGGGTGGAAAAAAAAAAAAAGGCAGAATCTTTTTTCAAAAGCAACATGTTCATTCACCTGTATGGCTTCACGTCGCTGTGCTGCATCATGTGCCTCTTCAGGTGGCTGGTCTGGGTGAAGGCCTTGTGGCATACCTGGCACTTGTGGGGCCTCATGCCCTGATGTGTGAGCAGGTGGGTGTGCAGGTGACTCAGCTGCTTGAAAAGTTTCCCGCACAGGTGGCACCCGTGCGGCTTGATGCCGTTGTGGCCCAGGATGTGCGTGACCAGGTTGTACTTGGAGGTGTACGACTTGTCGCACATGCGGCACTTCCATCGCTTCTGGTCGCCGCCGACGTCGACATAGTAGCTGTCGTCCACGTGAACGTCCAAGCCGAGCTTCTCGGTGCTGGTTGGCCCGCCTCGAGAGGCTCGGTCCCGGGCACGGTGGCCGGGTCGGAGGCCCTCTCTCGGGTAGAAAGCGCCAGGGGGGAGGTGCATGACAGGGCTGGGCATGAAGAAGGGGTATGGGAAGAGGCTGTGGTGGAGCGGTGGGAAGTATGGAGGGTGGAGGAGGAGAGGAGAGGGAGGCCAAACTGGGGAAGGGCTGAGAGGCTCCTGTTTGACCTGCGCAGGCAGATTCATACCTGGTGATCGCTGGTGAAGTTGCAGCCTGTTGAGCTCGATCATACCAGGGAGGGGATTTGGAGCCGGGGAGGGAATGGCGTGAACAGGGAGAGACAAGGGGACGTGGGAGAGGTCTACCGTCTTCTTACCGCTGCTCTCTCTGGCCTCCTCCTCCTCCTCCTCTCCCCTGTCAGGTGATTCGGCTCCTTGGGCATCCATTTTGAAAGGAGTTCTTTTGCGTTTCTGGGATCCCTCCTTTGGAGTGTAACCAGGGCCAAGGAAGGGAAAGAAAGCAGGTGGGCTGAACATGCTGTAGGCATCCGTGGTGGGCGAGATGCTGGGGAATCTGGGAAGGGAGAATTTGGGGGGTTTGATATAGAGTGGAGGAGGACTTAGATAGAAGCTGTGCTGGGGTGCTGGTCTGCGGTCGTCTCTGAGAGGAGGACTTCTTCTGGGAGACAAAGTCACTCTATCTGCTTCCATCTCCTTTCTGCAGTAGAACAAAAAGAGGGAGGGGCTTTACTCCTTGGTGAAAAAAACAATGTTCAGATGCTTCACTAAATCCACAACAATTCCAACTGGCCTCGGAAAGAGACATCATTTAGACACTTGACTTGAAAGATGTGCCCATTGTCTCTGTGTCTGGTTTCTGTTTATATGATATGAATCTGAAGATTTCTTTGGGAGGAATTGAAGCCACACACACACACACAGTATGATGTTACACACCCACACCTTTCACTGTTCAACCTGGAACGTTTCACTTCCTCCTTTCTCACAGGTCTACTCCTCTCCTGAAATTAGGAAGCTGACTGTGAAATGGCCACCTCTACCTCCCGCATACTTTTCACTTCTCCATCTCTCTTTTTTGGAGTCAGTCTGTTCATCACTGATGCCTGTACCTCGTGTTTTAGTCGGTATTTCTGCAGCTTAAGCCTTAGTTGTCTATTACTGAGTATTAAACTGTGATGTTCGGAAGTGATCGAACCATTCATAATATTCTGCAGCGTGCGTGCGTCCTATAGATAGTCATGATGAGGAGATGCTGATAACCAGAGGGGAACTTTCTTACTTCTGCATGACATTTAAATAGAACTGGGAAAAGTTGTTTAACTGATTGCTTTCCTGTAAATAAGTCAGCGTCCATCAGTGAGAAATAGCTGGAATCTGTGTCTGTCTAAATCAGCATGACTGCAAGGTCTACCATGTCTGATAATGTTTGTCTGCTCCTAATGACGCAAGGGAGTCATCATACAGAGAACTTTTTTTTTTCTCACTTGTTGGTTTTCATCACGAGAAAACGCTGAGAACTTTCTATTAAACTTTTTGAACCCTAAGATGACCTCTCATGCCACCAATAGTCCAAAGCACAAACCTGTCCAGTTTATATTATATTACATAAAAGCAGTAAATTCCAACAGAATCCAGAATATGCCTTCAGTTTACACTAATGAATGTCACCACATACATGCAGAGTAAAATCTGATTGAGTTGAAAAGATGACGAGGATGATAAAGTTTGAGAAGGGTGTGCAGTGATTAGCATCCCTGCCACGTACAGTTGGCATGAACTCAAACACCAACCAGGCATCACTCTCCATACCTGGATGCTGATCACGCGCCCACGAGATGAAATGACAACAGATTCATTCATACATTTACTGTCAGACACATGACTTTGTCTGTGGATGCTGAAAACATAAAGCGCATGCATGACGTAACAGGAATGGTTTTCAGCTTCAACATTCTGTTCTTCTCACTGTCCTCCAGCCAGTTTCAAACATTCTTGTGTATCGCCATCACTCCTCACCTCTCCCTCCTCAGTGCACCGTGCAGGGACCCCAGCCCACACTTTGCCATGCTGTACATTCCCAGCGAGCCATTAAAATCCGAAGCCCCTCCTCGCCTGTGTGCCAGTCAGTGCCATGTGTGTGTGTGTGTGGAACTCACCAGTTGAGTGTGTTTTCTTTGATGCTGGGGTGGTGCTGGTGGTGCTGGTGCTCCTGCAGCTGCTGCTGGTGTACCTGTACAAGCGTTCTCTCCCTCCTGCTCACACTGCAGCTCTCCTGACAATGAGCCACCCGTCCACGGATAACATTTGAAGTGACTTAAGAAAGAGAACAGGAACAATCACTTTGTTCTCATTTTTCAGATGAGTACCTTCGGAGAGAAGGAAGGAAGGGAGGGGAGAGGAAGTCAACAAGCCTAGTGCCTTCCTGAAGAAAAATAAGGAAACACTAGATAGACACCTCCATTTCTCTATGAAATAGGGATTTGCAAAAGCTTTTGGAGGAAGATTTCTTTCAGATTTTTCTCTTTTAACCAGCCAACAAACAACTATTAATGAAGACTGGTGCTGTATTCAAATTAAATAAAATGTTATGGGTCTTTTATAAGTTGGGATAAAACAACATTTGAGCTTTTGGACAATGCAAGAAACTTTTTTCTGTGGAAGATTAAGTTTTGAAAATTGCATTAAATGTGATCTTCAACTGATCTGTGCATGGTGCCTGTCCTGCAGGGGGCAAGTGTGCATAGAAATGCAATCTCCAAGAAAAGCTCTGCAGCAGAATCTACATCAGTAGCCTGCAATTCTTTTTTGCATGATTTCTATTACAGGTCAGCGAGATGTTATGATGGATTCCAGTACTGTGTTATTGTTTTTCACCTCCTGCAGAAGCAAGACGGATGAAAACATTAACAGACAGTGAAATGCCCTAAATAGATGGAGTGTGTCAAAACAGACACTAGGTGGCGGAGGAGTCTAATTTCTCTTTAAGATCTGTGTGACGTGTAAACACAGTGATGTGAGTCCATGCCCCCCCCCCCCCCCAAAAAAAACACAGAAGTTAGTGATGAAGATAATCATCTGCATGTTTCTAATTGAGATGAGGTGGCAGTCAGCAGATCAGCATGGGAGCTGCAGTAATTGAGCTCATATCATTGAAACAGTGAAACAGTCCTTTATGAGCTGTGGCTAGTCATTAGCCATGTTAATTAGCTCATGAAACCGATTAACCTCAGACCTGGACACATGTGACCATCAATTGCCGCACAAAATTAAGAAATGTACCAAGAGAAAGGACTGTTTGACGATGGGGCGGTGTTTGTGTCTTTGCATCACGATTTATCCTGACGACAAAAACATCCGCTCTGCTTCAAATGCTGTGTCCAGCTATGTGGAGCCTAAATGGCAGCTGAGAAGGCCCAGATTCAGGGATGGGCTTCCTTTAATCACCTTTGAAACTAGTTCTTGTCTTCATTTCTGTCCCAAAAAATACACTCAACAAAGAAGAAGTGCCTAGTCGAATTGAAATCTAATTTGAAAAGTAGATTAAAGTTGTACTACGCTCCTTTCCACTCATGGATTTTTCATCTCACCATCCTCTTCCTGACCTCTTTGAGTTTCAGTCATCATCTCCAACATGCACGGTCACGCAGCAAGAGCCCTTCTCTAATGATTCTCAAGGAAAAAACGCAAACCATGCCACACAGATGCCCGGCCTTTTGACCCGGCCTGCCTAGCGGTCAGCGTCATCTTCAAAGGTGACAGTAACTAAAGTGAACTCATTAAGGGCCACTAAGTGGCTTTTGGGTTTCGGTGTCACTCTCAAAAGAAGCTCAGGAAGTATTTAAGCCATGGCAGCAGCATCAGTGAAGAGAGAGAATCATTTGGGTGCCGCTGAAACAAGAACTTGAAGTCCGTCGTTTGCTGACTTTAGAGCAACAAGTGAGTAAATTCCAATTTTCTCAACATCAGACTTTGTGATTACTTTCTTAATTCTTCTATGCGATTCTTTGTCTTCACAGAAATGACTGGAGCTGCAGTATCCGTTTGCCTACTTTTTCTTGTGTCTTTGTGTTCTGCGTGTTACATCTCAAACTGTCCCATCGGTGGGAAGAGGTCCATAATGGATGCACCACTACGCAAGGTGAGCTGTTCGTTTTTGTTTTTCTGTAATACCAATCTCACTTTGGTTTATGAAACTGAAAAGTCAGACACAGGTGTCAGCAAGTCTTCAGAAGAGTAAAGTCAATTAGTATTCAAAGTTAAGGGCGGAAATCTCTCTTACTATGACATGAAAGTCTAACCAAGTAAAACCAATTATCAAATCTGCAGAGGAACAGTGAGGAGAGTTGTCAAATGAATGTAAATACTTGTAATACCAAATAAACTGGTTCACTGGAACACACTAAAACAAGTTTGTGTGATTACATAGAGTAAAGTCTTTTGTTCTTATGTGAACTGCAATAAGAAACTGTCCCCTCTGTCCCCTCTGGCATTAACTGTGATGCTGGAACAGAAGAGAATGGAAATCAACAAGTACACACCAGGGAGCTTTGCAGTCACAAGATAAAAAGTCCCTATATGCCCTCCAGCAAATGGTAGTTACATTCTGAGTAACATCCAGACTAATCACATTTCCTCCTCCAGTGCATGTCCTGTGGCCCCGGAGACAGGGGCCGCTGCTTCGGCCCCAGCATCTGCTGCGGGGAGAGTCTGGGCTGCCTGCTGGGCTCCCCAGAGACCGCCCACTGCGTGGAGGAGAACTACCTGCTCACCCCCTGCCAGGCAGGAGGGAGACCCTGTGGATCTGAGGGGGGGCGCTGTGCAGCATCAGGACTCTGCTGTGATGCAGGTCAGGAAATTCACCTCTAGTACTGAAGTCCAATACTTGAGTAAATGTACCCAACACAGTATTGACTTGGATGGAGTATCCCTGCCATTTGCCTTGAGAATGTCGTTCATATCGTTGAACATGAACATTGTTAGGTTCTGCTTTAAAAATGAATACCTTTTTCTAAGACACCCTCTGTGGTGTTTCATGCTAATACCAGCTAACTAGCAGATAACCTGGCTAAGAAGCTTCTGGGCTGCCTGACCTTGATCAGTGAAAGAAATGGGTGATAAAAGCCACTGTTTATTGACCCTATCAGTGGGGGACAGATGTGTGTTGATAGTGCCCCTTGATGGCCTGATAACATTCAAATCTGGTTGACCTTTAGCCTGAGTAGGACTTGAGTCAGCAGAGCCCTGCTGGAGGATCTGAGGCTCATGGTGAAGCAATAATTCAGCAAATGACTTCTCTCACTACAAACCTGCAAATCTGTGAACTTTCCGCCACTTAGCCTGCACCTTTCTGAAAAGGTCAACAATTATTAACATGTTGTACAAAACATCTTTGCAACAACGGCGAGTCGTGATCCCGGCTTCTTGTCTCACCACAGAGAGCTGCGCCGCGGACCAATCCTGTCTCATCGAGGAGGACAGAGATGACCAAACTGGTCCGTTGGAAGGGAGCGACCCCGGTGACATCATCTTGAGGCTCCTGCATCTGGTCGGTCACGCTTCTGCTCATCAGCCCCATCAGTGAGATGAGCCCGTCTCCCTGCTTCTCACATGAAACGCTTCGGCTGTAAAGATGAAATGGTACAGTGCCTGTCGTTCATTATGTTGGTATGTCTGTCCTCTACTGAATTCGCCCCTTCTGTTCCCTTGTCTATATTTTTCTGTTTGAAAAAAGGATGAATATGAACAGTGGTCATCCAGATATCTGCATGTTGAAATAAAGTTTTGAGAGAGTATAAAGGTCCCTTGTGCTGTAAGGCCTTATCTGCAGTACACTGGTTTATTTTCCTCTCCATTTTGAAAGAAATCTCTGTCCACTTGAACACAAAACCAGGACAACATAATCAAATAGAATGTTTGAGATTATTGCATAAGCTTGTTGTTGACCTTTGCCGGGAACTGTCATCACACATAGCCACAGTGGGAAATGAGCGACGTAAGCGACGACCTCATTGCTTTCTACAGAAACCAAAATCTCTAAAAAACCATTTAAGTGACTTTGAATGTTTGTTTGCATGCGAGGGAGAAAAAAAACAAAGACTAAAAAGTGAATTGTGCTAAATGTCCACATTTGTGTGGCCTCAGAGCCACCAGTAAGACATTAGCCATCAAACTGGCTGCAGCGTTAACAGTTCAGATACTTTCTTTCTTCCTTCACACACACATGTAAAGAACATGTCAGCATTAGTCTTATCTTTTCTCTTTGTTAGGTTAGGCTTTTCCATTATCACCAAATGTACAAAGCCCACAGCCATCTTTATCTTTCAGAAGTTCAGCTTTGCATAATCCTGGATCAGTCCTCCAACTGGAATCCAACAGATCCTCAAATGACACTCTGCAACATTGACACAAAGTATCAATGTTGCAACAGTTATCTTGTATGGTGGTAACCTTTGATCCAGTTTATGTTATCTTCACATTTAAAAAAAAAGTTCTTGTTCAGTGTGAGGATTTAATACCAAACAAAGGAAGCATAAGCAGAGCGTCTGGAAGACGTTAACATGAAGAGTGGCACTGCTGCCCTCCTTCTGCCATTCACTGTGTTGATCTACTCAGTGAAAGATGCTTTTTCTTCCATAGGAGGCTTATCTCGAGAAGTGACATCACACGAGGGAAGTACCTTTGTGTTGAAAGGTGGACTTTATCCGCCCCAGAGCTTTTGCTTCTTTTTGCTACTGAGGTTAATTGGGGTAGCTAACCTGAGTCCTTTTAAATACTCAGGTTTAACCTGCGTGAGGTTCCTTTAGTAAACAGTGCGTAAACCCAGTATTGCTTTAACGAACATAACATTTACTTCAAAATAATTATAACAGCCGGTAAACCCCACTAACCACTTGATGTCCCGTGGACAATCCAGCAGTCTCGGTCTAAGTTGTCGCTGCTCCGACGACCCCAAAATGGCGTCTTGCAATACGAGCAGCGCTGCTCAGGGTTCACGCCATCGCGCCCTCAGAGATGGAAAGAGAGATGGAAGTTTTTAGCCAGAACAGCGAGGAGCCGCAGTTAGTGACGGAGAGACACAGCCGAACACAAACCAAGTCCTCCCCGTGGTAAGTCACAGGTCTCTGGTCCCTTTGATTATTCTTACGAGCACTAGCCCTGGTCTTAGGTCTGGCAGGCAGATTAACAACTGGATTGCTTGGTGTCAGTCTCACCAGCTGACCAATAGGAAGATCTGCTGGGGCCAGCCGGCGTGATTGTTGACGAAAAGGCCGGGAATAATCAAGATGGATTTTGTGCTCAACTCCTTTGGCCAATCCCACGTCCCATTCATACATTGAGAAGACGTGTGACTGAGCCAGTTTCTTACATAATCGCTTCTTCCATTGGGTTGAGATAGGAGAGTCTCCAAAATTAATCATGCCTCTTTAGGGGAAATGGTTGATACTGAATCAATATGATACACACATCCAATCACAGTTCCCACCGGTAAGGAAGTTTCCCTAGAAGAGTCATTTTTGAGTAGTACTCTCAGGCTGTTAACATCCAAGGCCCCACTGGGCACAACCATGGGATGAAATAGCACGTCAGCAGGTAAGGTGGCTGCTGGTGATGAGTCCACCATCAGAAGTTCCTGAGTCAGCAGCTCTTTCAACTCAACTTTACACACAACCTGAGTGTCACTATCAGGTGATAAGATCAATGGACCTGGACCCATCCACCTGACCTGGCCAGCCTCATCATCCTGAAAGGGAACACTGTTGCGTGCCAACATTTTTTCCTTCACATGAACCCGAAGGCCCAGTGTTTGGGAGACATCAATGCCGTTGTCTTTGCACTGACTCACTAAACGCTGAACATAGCTGGCATTGGTGCCCACAATGACAGGAGTCGCATCATCAGTCCTGGCGTTAGGACAGATCAAAGCTAAGACCGTTACAGTCTGACTGGTCCCCAACACTTCAGCAGGATACTCCATGTCGACCACCACATAGCCACTGTAAAGGTAGCTAGTTCCAGACTCACTCAAACCCCATAAAGAAAGACCAGAGACAGGCTGGATGGGAACATCATGCAAATACTTCCGATACCAGGGCTAAAAAATGATGGTGACCTGAGAGCCACTGTCTAAATAAGCTTCACAGGGTTGTCCATTAACCTTCAATGACACCAAGCTAGGTGGCCCAACTAATCCATCTGGAATACACTTATTCTCAGGCAAGTCAGCTGTACTTTCCTTAACCACACAGTTGACGGCATTAGTATTAGCATCCCTCGTGGGATGGTTACTCTTTGATAGTCTCAGTGCCTGAATAAGTCGCTTGATCACTTTAGGCACAGGATTAATCTGATTTCATGAGGCCTCGTATTCTTCCTCTGTTCGTATCTCCTTTAACAGTTGGAGAAAAGTGGGGGGCTTCGCTCTCCTCTCTCTCAGTCGAAGATAAACTAACATCAGATCAGAGGTTGTGGCCCCACGCATCAACTGTTCAAGCCTGGCTCTATCTACTCCACCGTGGGGAAGACCATCCCTCTGCACAACTCGATTCAACGACTGTTCTAGTCGTCGTAGAAAATCAGATAGCTTCTCTCAACAAAGAAGAGAGAAGGTGAACGCATTGTTGGCGGATCTAAAGAAACAGCAGTCTGTGTTTACTCGTAGCCGAGAAATCAGTGACGCTGCAGTGAAAGCCAGCTACATTATAGCTAATGAAATTGCAGTGGCTTCAAAGCCATTTATTGAGGGGGAATTTGTGAAAACATGCGTGCTGAAGGCCGCAGAGATTGTATGCCCTGAAAAGCGCCAGGCTTTTGCAAATATCAGCCTGACAAAAAATACAGTTGCAGACAGGATTTCTGATATTTCGGTGGATTTGGACAGCCAGATGGATAACGTCATTAAGGTGGTCGTCCAAACTGTTAATTTTATCCGATCCAGAGGCCTGAATCACCGTCAGTTTGACAGCCTTCTCAGAGAGAAAGACCACAACCATGGGCTGCCGTACCACACCGAGGTAAGATGGTTAAGCCGAGGTGCTGTGCTGAGACGTTTCTTTGAATTACGAGGAAATTGAACAGTTCATGGAAAAAAAGGGCAAACCAGTGTTAGAATTTCAGTCCACAGAATGGATGCAGGACCTTGCATTTATGGTGGATGTTACAGAGCAACTGAATAACTTGAACAAAATGCTGCAAGGGCGCAACAAAGTTGTCACGCAGTATTATGACAGCATATGTGCGTTCAAGTTGAAGCTGTCATTGTGGGAGACGCAACTCGCTGGTGGTGATGCAGCTCACTTTCCTTGTCTGAAAGATGTGTGTGCGACCCAACATGCCACAGACATGAAGCGGTTCAAAGATAAAATAACGGGACTATTGCGGGAGTTTGAGCAACGCTTTCAGATTTTTGGTGAACTGGAGAAAGACTTCAAAGTTTTTTGCTCGCCATTCACCACGAATGCTTCTGATCTGCCCGTCAACATCCAACTTGAAATAATAGACTTGCAGTGTGACTCAGATTTGAAGGCAAATTTGCCACAGCTGGCTTGGACACATTTTATCAGTATCTCTTTCCACGTTATCCCAACTTGACAGCCCTTGCTGCAAAAGTGTTGTGCATGTTTGGAACCATATATCTTTGTGAGCAAGTTTTTTTTAGTACTCTCTGTGGTGCTAGTCATCCATATCTTGGAGGAACCCAAAATTTAAAAAATGAAAACATTACACGCTGTTTGCACATGCTACTGTCACTCACTCACACACATGCACACGCAAACACTGCATAATAGGTCTCACTGAAGTCTGGTACCGCTCTCTATCTCTCCCCCCCTAGTCCTTATCGGTGATGCCGGTGGATCCTCTGTGAGCTCTGCTGGATAAAGTGGGCTGGAGCTGATTTGATTGTTGCCACTTCTAGTTAATGATTGAGGTGCTGGAGTTGGAAAGTATAAAACAGGCCGACAACATCGCCATGTTTCACCTTTGCTGGCCGTCACCATGCCTTTCTCTGGAAAGTACCAGCTTGAGTCTCAGGAGAACTTTGAGCCTTTCATGAAGGCGATTGGTAAGACCCCTGTCAACCCAGAGCCTCGTGCATTTATTTATTTTTGCTTGCATAGTGCATGATGCAATTCTTTCCTAACTGGTTGCTTTCTCGTCTTAGGTCTCCCTGATGAGCTTATCCAGCACGGCAAAGATATTAAGAGCATCTCTGAGATCGAGGAGAATGGCGACAACTTCAAAGTGACGGTCACGACTGGGTCAAAGGTCCTCGTCAACACCTTCACCATCGGACAGGAGGCTGAGCTGGAGACCATCACTGGGGAGAAGGTTAAGGTAAGCCAGGACATATGTATGACTTGAGACTGCATGGTTCCAATACAGTGACATCAATGCTGCACGCTAAATCGGAGTAACCTGAGTTGAACCCTGTATGTCGTCACAAGGCGGTGGTTCAGCGTGAAGGCAGCAACAAGCTGAAGGTCAGTCTCAAGGGAATTGAGTCTGTCACAGAACTCGTGGATGGAAACACCATTGTCAATGTGAGTATTTAAGAAGAGCATTGTTCTTGTGACTGCCTGGTGTTTGCATTTACACAGTTGTGCATATTGTTGTTCTTTCCCCACCAGACAATGACACTCGGCAGCATTGTGTACAAGAGGACGAGCAAACGCATGTAAAGGTCTGCACAGGAGATAATAAAATATAAAAGACACACTGTTGGTTGTAGTTTTCTTTTCTAAATCAATTGTGGTCATAAAATGTATTTATGTTCTTTTTGGCCAGGAAGAATTCAGGCTTTGATCCTGTTGCTTATAAGTGTTGTTTGACATTGATCACTGGGTTTGAAATGGGACCCTTCCACATTGGTGGACTATATCACAGAGGAATGAGTATCACATTTAACATTTACCATCTGGTGCTCCGAATCAAAACTAGAGCTCTGACTAAGCACATTTCTCAGACGTCAGACTCGTAGGGACCAAAGGTCTATTGATTAGAACAGCGTTACGCTACTATCGGCAGCTTTCAGGCACGCTTAAACACAATCTGAGCTCAAAGGTGAAGATTAGATTATTGAAAAAAATGTAATGAAATATTTTGAAATCAACAGCTTTGAGATTGAACAAGTGAGTCGAGGTTTGTAAGACTTCAGCACTGGCAACTGACCAAAGGTCACTCTGACACCAGAACTGATAAGCAACAAATGTTTCAGTGTGCATCAGCTTCAGGTACACAAGTGAAGTCCTGATTACCTGATTTAACATCACTGTGAAAATTTGATGTTTGGTATTTTCTCTGCACCTGTAAACTGGAGGTTTTTATTTTACTGATCTCACAGCGGCATCGGTGAAGTTGAAGGATTTCTGTCAGAGCCCTCGTATCTGGGCTGAGGCTGGTTGTTTTGATGCTTAGTCATTGCCCTTGTGCATCAGGAAATATTTATAGTCTGTGACCAAACCCCTGACCCCCCACTGATCAGCGCCTTCACACATCGAGTTATTTTGCATGCAATCCTTTCATCTCATTACAGTGCACAAAGTGTTTGTGGTTAACTGGGGGAGGGGTTGACTAGTGCCCCTGGTGCCCTCAAACAAAATGTCTTCTGTCTCAGTTCAAATAGCATATCTGCCCTCACTGGCTCCTTTTGCTTTCTGAACTTTCCTGCCAACAGCAGCCACTTTCATTCACTTCATTTTACTGTGACCTAATTCTGCTTATATTATGACTGTCATTTACATTCATAATACAATACAATTAAGATCAAAGTACACCATATACAGATTTTTTTTTTTTTATTGTGCAACATTATGAAAATGGTCGCCCCACTGGTTTGGGGGCATGGCATCTTTCCAGTGAAAAGTGTAACTGCAAAAGTGATACAGGATATCGTGGCTAATCATGACTCTCACGCCAACATTCAAAGCTGTGTACAGTTAATATGACTTCCTGACTGCGACCCAGCGGTTACTTCCTCCGATGGAAGAGATTCTTGATTCCCTCCTCCACAGACTTGGGTTCGTGCATCATGGTCATTGGTTTGTTCTTCAGCGCTGCCTCTCTCATACTGTGGTACACGTACTCGTTCTGCTTGAACATCCTCAGCTCCATCTCTGTCTGCATTCGCATCGCCTGGGTAGATCACAGGAATGAAACATGATGTCCACTGTCCAAATGATCCCAAACAATGTGAAGTAGAAGTACTGCTCGCTCTGTTTTAGGTCTATGACTTTATCACTTTGAGATAAAATGCCGTTAACCTCCAGATCCTTGGTGATGGGATGCGTAGGGCCATGGGTGACCATGAGAATGGCATATGCCTTACAGATCATGCTATGTCCGACCTCTATCTGGCCGGCTTGCCAGTGGTTCACTCCGGCTCTCATGGCAGCCATACCGAGAGCAGCATTGTTTGGGTGGTAGAGCTTCCTGTGAAACAGAAGATGTATTTGTTGATCCATCCAGTTTTAAAGACTCATGACCATCGCATGACCATCGTTATTACAGGATAGCGCATCTGATACATCTGATACATGCAGCATGATCACAAGGGACGGCTCTGTACTCACAAGTATCCCTCCACCATTTTACGGGCATATTCTGCTGCTTCCTCAAAGTACTGCAGGTAAGCCTGCACTTCACTCATCGTGCTCCATATCCTCAACAAGTAGATGTGGGTGTCAGCTAAAACTGGTTCCGTTTTCTTGATGCAATCTCTGCAGATTTTCACCACCTGAGAAAGGGAAAGAAAAAAACATGTTGAGCTGGGTTAGAGCTTCAGAAAATATCAATGGAAAAGGTCAGTGTTGAAGTCATTTGTTGACTTGATTCAATACCTCATGGTAGTCACCCTTTAATCGAGCACTCTCCATCTTCTCCAGCATTGAACGGCAGTAGTCTGTTGCCTCTTTAACTTGCTCGTCTGGAGGCTAAAAGTTGAAGACAGTGAATGCATTGGTAGTATCAGAATCTACTGGCATTATCTTCTCTAAAAAAACAGTCTGTGGCTTTGTGTCTCATGTTTCTTGTCTGTTATTAACCATGGCAGTGGTAAATGTCATGAGGAGGTTTGGCTCTTTTTTGGTCTGTGCACTATGAAAATCATTCTCTCAGGTCTACATTTAAATCAGTAGAATCATGCAGAAAGACTCAAACCTTGACTCCGTCCACTTCCCTTGCCCCCAGCTTCAAATCATCTTTGGTGTGGTTTTTGCAGTGCTCACATGTGCAGTCAAAGTAGTATTGTGATTTCAGCTGTCTCTGTCTCTCTTCAGACAAATTTAAGTAGTCCACGTATGAGACCGTCAGCTCCTCTCCCTCTGCGATCTTTCCTAAAGAACGCAGTTCAATCCTGAGGAAGAAAATCACAGTTACATATACAAATACACACTTAAAAAACATAACCCCCCCTCAAACCCACTGCCCCAAGCAGAGGCTGCTTGGGCTTCAGTTATTACATAAAATCTTTATCAGTCTAATTCTTTCAGTATTTACACTTTTTAAATGGTGATGAATGTGACACAGTGTGCCTCAGTTCAGTCAACCCAGTGTTGGATTGAAGGAATGCATACTAGTAAGTAGCAGAGATGTTATTTCAGACTTAAGCCAGAGTTTAGTTCATTAATTATGTAAATATAGCACTTGTCTAAATTTAATTTAAATATGTGTTTTCGATGATGCAGCAGGAAAGTGGATTCCTCTGGACCAAATATTTATTGTTGATTTGAGTTGAGTTTCACTATGTTTTGTTTAATTTATCAATTGTTTTTCATTTACAAACATGCCAAATTAAACCTAATTATTTAACTAATGTGTGACAGACTTGTATTAAGAAATTGTTGAAGCAAAGCAATGGCTTAAATATGAAATGAATATGAATAATAAAAAAGAGTAATTGCATGGAAATATAGATATTATTGTGTTTTTTGGTGTTAGAGGTAAATTATTACTACTTATTAAAAATGTGAACTATCAGAGAAACACACAGTGCCATATGGAAACACATCCTGTGACAAAGTAGTGGTGAATGAGTAAAGATGAATATCTGGAAAGTTAATTTTGGAGTTATCTGTAGAGAATAGCGTGAAAGGAAAAACCTACACCACCCTCTTGTTATGTAACAAATGAAACAGAAGTTGGAGCATTCATGTAGCATGATCACACATTCATTGCCCCTGCTCATACCTGGCATTAGCAACCACCTCCTCCTGAAGCTCTTAGATGTCGTTCAACCTAATGCATTGATCACTCAGATCACATTAAGGGGTGGTCTGGCCCATGTACTTATAGCCATTTTAAATTACCACCAATTACCTGACATACTCTGACTACAGTTAAATACTGTATTATATTTACAAAACATGTACTATCTATATATTACTCTATATCATAGTTTGCGATAGATTTATAACATGCGGCTAATTTCGTGTTGAGCTTTGCCTAGAGCAAGGATGGTCACACACGAATAGAATGGTTGAAAAACCACAACATCCCTTTCAACCACTCGCAGAAACCAGTGACCGATTTCAGTCAAGAGTGGGGAGGGCACACGTTGTCACCAGGAATGAACAGAGCCACTGATGTGAAACTGAGTCACATCACACCTACAGGAGAAACTACAGCACCCCTGAGAGGTTTTAATGTTAAGGGCTTTATGATGCTCTAATATGTGACACTTAAAGCAGCTCAGGTTGAGCTCACGCACCTCCGTTGAGAATGAAACATAGTATTCACAGCCGATTGACTGAAAGACAAACGAAGTAGTTTTACACCAAAAGCATCCTGACAAACACATTTGCAGTCTCTCCCTACGACACAAAGCTTACACAACACAAAACACTTCACTTTATTTCCACAGTTAAGGGTCAATTCCATCTAACTAACATAATAAGAGCATTTAACTGGACTTCAGTGTCTGTATTGCTTTTATTACTTACTTGCCATGATTCAGGATTACTGTGCAGTTGGGCCAGCAGTTGTGGTTCACAAGGCACAAATTTGGGAAAAGTCCGACACCCACTGCCTGAAGACCCCTCTGGTCACTGACTGTAAAACCATTGCAGTTAACCTTTGGGGAGAGACAGGGAATATACGCATGAACACAACAGATATGAATAGTATTTTTCTCTATATATGCTTCAGTGTCCCAGTTTATTTCCAATATAAACATTTATAACCATGTGATAATGAGTTGAGTGACCCTAAACCAGGGGAGGGGAAGCCCACATCTGAACTGAAGAACAAAGTGTTACAGATAAAAATACAATATGTGTTTGACATAGCGCAACATTCATGTAGCATGGTACACCTTGTGCCAGCTGGGAGTAAATTATTAAACTGGTGCTGCAGACAGTATAAAGAGCACATCCGACTTAGCCTCAGTGATTTCCTTCTGCATCAGCTGGCAAGAATCTAAATATTACTTATTATGTGTTGGCAAAGACACACTGAATATTAGTTTCAGTGTCACGGAAGCAACCCTGAGTTGGGGCAAAACTTTTACGTATTTGCAGCATCCCTAATTAGACCCACCACTCCAAAAATATGCGAGATGTCATTGATTGTGTGCTGCTTGCTGGTTCGGGGCCAGTAATCCAGGAAGTTGTGGATGTCCACTTTGAACTCTTGCATCTCCTCCTCTTGCATATCACTGATGTGATCCTCCAGCTCCTCCAGTGTTGTCAGCTGCATGTCAGACACCACACCCCCTTCCTTGTCGACTCGCCACATGATGCGGGCCACCAAACTGGCCGCAAAACAAAATACAAGACGTGACTGTGAGAGCTAAAATACAGTTGGACACACATTAACTTGAGACAAATTAAAAAGTCAAACCAGAGGCTGCTATATAATCGTTATACAAATTTAAGCGAGTAGTTTCACAAAAACAAACCTGCGGCTTAGTGATAAACACTACCAACTAGGGGCCTGCGGTTCTATTTGTGGCGTTAAATATGGCTCTTTGCATTTCCTTTGGTTGTCTTGATCGAATCAAAACCCCCTTCTTCCAAATTTAATAAGGTGGATTAGTCAAAAATAGAGAACAAGTAAAGAAGCTGCCACACTGCAATTGTTCTCTTTGTTTCTTCTAATACCAATATAATATGATTAATTCAGTTGCTATCTATGCCTCCACTTACCGGATGTTCTCATTTGGTGCTTTGCCAAAGGCTTTGATGGCACTGCACTCCTGCTTGTGTTCGGCCCAGCCGGCTCGCTGGCATGTGCGGTCACAATAATGAGCAAACTTGCACTGGCTGCACTTCTGCAGCTTGTCTTGTCTGCGGAAACAGCTATGGCAAATACGCTCCGCAAGACTGTGGAAGAACAAAGGTGGCATTCAAATCAACTCAAAATTATCCGAAATGCTCACACATAGTCTGCTTAACATGTCTTTTCTCCATGACCCATGAATGAGTCTCTATGTAATCAAGAACATGGCATAGAATTCCTATCTATGTGAAAGTGTGTGTGTGTGTGGGTGGGGTGTCTCATCCAAATCCCTACTGAAAATGAATGGGTTCATCCTTGGGTCATGGTGGGTCACTGCTTATTGGTGTAATCCTGCTAACTCATAAACACATTTAAAAACATTAACATAACCTTCTTGGATGTTGGAACTCTAATCTGTCTATAAATTGATCCGATCTTAACATGTTTCCAATCACATCCACAGTTTGCGTCATTACTGTACCTGTCAAACACAACAGCCGACAGACTGGGCTCGGAAAAAATCACATCCCCAGCCCAAAACTCCTTGGTCGCCTTCAGACCCCTCCCTTTTCCAGGTGAGTTGAATATTGCCACATTGTCCATGGTTGCTGCACTGCTTCCTGAGATGCTGGTCAATGAAGGTGAGCTGGGAAAAGAGGAGTGTTGTAGTAGAGCCTAAATTCGAGTTGAGAAGCCCGTGGAACGATCTGTGCCCTCTGTGTTCTTCAATGACAACTGCACATTCCTCAGCCAGAGTACCAAAATAGCCCTCCACCTCTTGCACTGTACCAAGAGAGATACCAAAAGGGTTGGTGGTGTCACATCAGTTCGCTATTGTCGGCAAACAGAAGTGTCAATGAAACCAACAACCTTTCGACACAGGAACTTGACTGAACTCACTCTCATTCTCAGAGCTCCTGTCTTTTATTTGAGCAGTGATCATACTTTCTGAGTTTATATCCTGTTAAGTGACCCCAGCTCTGACTTGGTAGGTGCCTGGACCCTAAAGGTTATTTTGGTCCCTCAGTTGTTGCCGTCAGTCACGGCGTGTGGTGACGTTGGACAGCTGCGAGACAGAAGCTGAGCTGATCCATCTCGCTGTGTCTACTGTGTTCCAGTGCTTTCTATCACTATGCGATATCATTGTCTCACTCACAAATACACAAGCCCAGCAGGGGCCCGAGGATGAACGTCAGTTCCCACAATGTAGCTACCTGGGGCCAGGGGTATATGACAATGACATAACAAACAACTAGACACAACAAAAGTCACTTTTAGACACATTAATGCCCCCCCCCCCCCCCCCCCCCCCCCCCCCCCCCCCCCGAAAACCCCCCCCCCCCCCCCCCCCCCCACACACATACACACACACCAACACACCAACAGCTGAGGGGGGTGCTTGGGAATGCAAGTGTGAGTGTCCCCACAATAGAGAGAAGTGTGTGTGTGTGTGTGTTTGTGTGAAAAGGTTTCAGTTGTACTGGCCACACTCTACATCACTTTAAATAGCTTTTAATGACTGAAAAGGATAGACAATACAAGTACATATTCATGTAACATTTAACAAAAATAACTATGCATTATCCTAAAAACAAAACAAAACACAAAAACATGAGTGACACTGTAGAAGAAAACAATGTTGTAAGCCAATCCCATTTGAACTGGGCGGAACAAAGTTTATGAAAGCCCTGTGTATTCCTGTGCTTACAGGGAATGTGTGGAGAGTGTTAACATAAACAATCATGGGCACTTCCCATTAGTTCCAAAGGCAGTAAATGTCTGTTTAGGACTGTCATGACTGTTTCTCCATCATGCTGGTTTATGACCCTGGGAATTGTCTCTGTGAGAACTCAGACAAATCAGCAGATCAGTTTATCTGTGAAGAAGCTAACCAAGCTAGCACTGTGGTGTTTGTCAAAAAGCAAAATTTAGCACCTGGCTTTCACAATTTGCACTGGATAGACTCACTGGTACATGTGTAATGACAAGAAAATCTCTTTTCTAATCAGATCTAACATCTAGTGGTACACATTTGGCGCTACAATTTTCCATTCTCAGTTATATGACCATCACACATCAAAGAAGTCGAGGTGTGTCCCTGAGGGAAAGTCATTTTCAAGAAGCAGCTTAATCAGTTTGGCTGCAGACAGCTGGCAGGGAAACAGACAATGACGGACGCCTGTCAACCTCAGAATGTCCTCCTGCATCTCTGTGTCCAACGGACCTGAAGGAAACCAGAAAAGACAGACAATTTGGGTTTTCAGTGTTTCTGATGTTATATCGTGGAGAACTAATTACTGAGACTATATATCCTGGTTACACTGGCAGCTGGAGAGCAGCAAACCGTTCTGGAAACCTTTGAACGCTGGTGTTTCCAATGCTTTTATCTCTGAAACTGAATTCACTGAGGCAGTCATCAGTAGCTCTATGTTACCTGGTGAATAGCTGAGGACCTTGACATTCGGCTCCTCCTCAGCCAGAACACTGAACATCATCTTCCTGGCAGCTTTGGCGGTGCAGTACAGAACCCAGGAGGGTAAGGCCTTTAATGCAAAGATCGACGAGACGTTGACCACGTTCCATCGCAGGTTGGCTCTGCATGGAAATGCCTGCAGGATTCCAGCAGTCAGCGCCAGAGCTGAACTGACATTGAAGGACAGATAAGAATTCACTATTTCAAGATCAGTGAAGTTCTCAAATCCTGAAATGTCACCCAGGGAGCCTGACAGAAAGAGAGCAAAGAGTGGTTAGAGAAGGAAAATCAGAAGAGCTTGACTTAACAATAAAACAATTAACCAGGGTTTCCTTAAAACAGAGTCCCCTATTCAAGGCTTACCAGCATTGTTAATAAGGAGCACATGTTCAATTTCATTTACAGCCTCCTGCCTTGTTATCCTCACGGTTTCATTCACTCCTTCTCTGGTACTCAGGTCAACGGCAATGCAGTGAACAATCAGGTGCTGTTGGTCATTGAAGCTGTGCAGCTCCTCCTTCAGCCCCTCCAGCAGAGTCTTCGAGCGAGCCACCAGTAGGAGGACAGAGCCCGGCTCAAGAGAGTGGGACACCTGGTAAAAACACAAGACATGTCTTTTTCTTTCTTTCTTTCCTTCCACCTTCTTTCTTTTCACCCAGTAAAACACTTACTTCCTGTGCCAGCGCCCGTCCAAACCCTTTCGAGGCCCCTGTGATGATGCACATCGCTCTCCCGAAAGTTGACATTTTGCGAAACTTTTGTGAAGGTTCGAAAAGTACTGACGGTCGCTGTGAAGTTGAAGCCAAAGTGAAGCGCAAGAACAAGAGTGCCCTGCTTTTATAAGCTTGTGGGGAGGACATGAATAATGACCTGCTTTTCTTATTAGACGTGCCAGCAGAACTAATGTTTCATGGATTGTGACCACAGAGCGAGCAAAGGAAAAACCTATAGGTTTTTAAAATTATATGTTTGAACGGATATGACTTTATTTTTAAAAAAAGCTTTTTGAATGGTGTTATATCAAATAATCACTTGCAACACATTCACAACATTTAACAGTTTGCATTCTGTTGTAGCCCAGATTATACTCACGGGTTGATCTTCACATCATCGTTTGAAAATTTTACATGCATCCAAGGCCATAGAGACTAAATGTTTGTCATGGGGCAGAGGGACAACATACCTGTATTTGTATATTTAGATATTTTTTTAATATATTTTTTATATTTTTTATATTTATATTCAACACAAAGACAATACAAAGCAGAGTTATGGAGAATCTGAAAGAGACAGGCATTGGCTCTTTCTGTGAAAAGACGTCTTTTACACTCTTGATGTTATCTGGGGTGGGAGGGGTATGGAAACCAGACGTAAGCATGGATAAGTTTTGCTCTCTAATGATGATGTAATGATTTGCACTTACAAGGAATTGAAAAATATACATGTCTGTAAAATCTACATGTATGTAAATTCTGCTCAGAATAGAATTCTAATGAATTCTAGAAGTTCTTTTAATGTGAATCAGGCCAAACATGGATACGCTCATAAATTCAAGGATTACTTTACAGCTCCTGGGAAAATAAAGTATATTCAGTGTCGATAAAGATTTATGGCAGTCCCTGACACAATTAACATAGAGATAAATGATTAAAATTATCCTGTTCTGCTGTATATTTTATTTTATTTTTTCTCTGATCAATTAGACATGATTCAACTTTTCAGTCAAGTTGTTAAGCCTGATCTTAAGTACTGAAATAAATGACATCATTACATATATGCTGCATTAGTTTATGCCAGGACAGCATGACTCTTAGATAATCTACCAAGTGAACTACTTTTAACTTTCAGGTTAATTTCAAACAACACTCCCCTGAATGAGGTATTCAATTCAAACAGCTGATGGCAGAGAAAATGATCCATTGAAGTTTAGACTAGCGTTGGAATTTGTACTTTTTTAAATATTATTCCATAAATCAATGAAAATAAAAAAGTAAATAAAGACCACTGCAACATCATGTGAGTCTAGTGATACTGATACCCACAGTCCTGAGGCTTCAAAAATCAAATGACCCAGGATTTTTTCATGGAATCCACCACGTGCGCTACAGCATCTTGTGGGAAAGTTTTTTTTATTTTTTTTATCTTGGCCTGAATTTAGTTAACCAAACTGTGGAATGTTGCAATATAAAAACTTCAAGAATTCAAAAACAGACAATTTAATATATGACCCACTTTCCACTGATAAATGACCACCCTGTGTGTTCTAATTTTGAACAATGTGGCTTCTATTCTACCCCTGTCCTAAAAGCATCTTTTCACCACACTGCCTCATTCTTGGTCCACAAAATGTTTGTAAAATTGATGTTACAAAGGCCATTCATGCCTGAGTCTGTCCTATGTTTTTATTAAAAGAGAGGAGAGTGACAGTGCTACAAGAGCAGGGAAGAAACCAAAGTAGTTGCCAAAGTAGGAGGATAATACGTCTGTGGAGATTCTCATTCATCCAGGTCATAGTATCAGGTGATCGTTTAGTCAAGGCAACTGGACTTCTTTCTTTGTTGAAGACGTTTCGTCCTTCATCCGAAGGGCTTCTTCAGTTCTGGTTTAGGCTGGGAAAGACCAGGAGATATATCTCTGGATGTGGGTGGAGCTGTGAGTATCAGTTATTCCCCTCGTTATGCGACTATAAGTCACATGAGTGGGCCATTAACACGTGTCTCATCTGTGTCAATGTGAGACAGACTGGGGGTGAATGGATCCTCATGCTCACAATGTCCAGAGGATGTTAGCTGCTGTGGTGTAGATGAGCAGCTAAACTTCCTGGGATGAGATCTCAAGGCAGGGTGGTATGTAGTAGACAGACGGTGGCATAGCCCTCCTCCTCTGTTCAGTGTTGGTAGTGTTGTTCCAACACTGGACCCTAAAAGTCCAACGATCACCTGATAGGAGGATAATAGAGGAGTCTTTCCCCTCTGCAGGGTGCAGTGGGACACTGCTGCTCTCTCATGGACAAACCTTATGGCTGCAGTGTAGTGTACCTTCTCTGTTGGTTTCTTTAGCATGGCTTATGGGTTGCTCTTGTTATTAATCAACAAGTTGCTTTCTCCTTTTAAGAAATAGCTGCTACAATTTGTGTTTGTTTGAATAAATGTGACTGGGAAAGTTCTCCAGACATTTCTGCCCTGGTTTAATTTCTCTGCTGCTCCCTTCAAGAAGTAAAATCAAACAAGAAATGGGATCAGTGTAAATCAATTTTAAACCTGGATATCCTTTCACCTCTGTTTGTTTGTTGGCAGGATTATGCAAAATGTCCTGGATCAATTTCCCCCAAATCTGGTGGACAAATCAGGTCTGGGTAAGAACACATCATTATAATTATGTTCATCAAAATAAGATAAAAATAAGATACACTTCATTGATGGAATTTGTGTTTGTTACAATTGCTTCAAGTAATTGGTAGAAGTATAAACATATTCGATTTAAAATAAAATGAAATATGAAATAGATATGCATATTAAGGTTAAATACTTAAAAAAAACAACAAGTATCTGGTAATGCCCAAATCATCCATCCATCCATCCATGAGGTTACTTAGAAACACAGGTATTTATCACCATCCATCATTCCAGGGGGGACTGTGCTTAACTCTCCAGGCTTTTCCCGAGGGGGGGCGCTGGATGGATGCCAGAAGGGGGCGTTTGCATCATGCAGCCGGAGGGGGCGGGACCAGAGGTGGGTGTGTGTCTCTCAGCTGATGCGCGTACCCACCGACCGACTCCATCATCAGCATCCGACGGTGACAGCGGCCGAAGACACAGCATCCCCTCCACCCCCCACCCCCCCGCCACCCTCCCAACCCCTCAGTGATATTACCGAGCATCACGCGGATAAATCAGACCGACCGCGACCGACGCTGGCGCCCCTGTGACAGCGTCGTGTAGTGACGCTGCCATCTTTCCACCGCAGAGTCAGGAGCCTTTGATGATGGATCGCCAGGATGCTACAATCGGTAAATCAAAGGCACCGCATGATTCGCCGTCAATGTCAGCGACGCTGCGCGTTCCGATCCAGATGCGTTTGTTTCTCACGCAGCCAGGGCCCCGCGTTATTCCCTCCCGTGTGTGCGTGTGTATGTGTGTGCGAGCGTGTTAGAGAGTGTGCTCTTGTCTCAGGCCTAGTATAGCAAGTAATTGTTTGGGAGCGCAGTGGATGGAGGGCTGGATGCGGATGCTGCTAAAGCCGCCCTTATACCGCCCAGGGATGCAGAGAGAGAGAGAGAGAGAGAGAGAGAGAGAGAGAGAGAGAGAGAGAGAGAGAGTCGTGAGGGGAGGCAGAACAGGAGATAAATGTACAGAGTGTATTTTTTACTACTACTACTATTCACCCAAGTGGAGGTAAAACGCTACTAAATGGGTTGCATGAGGAGGGAAGGTGAAATGGCATGATTTCTTGTCTGTCTGTCTGTCTGTCTGTGTATGATGGCTACTTATGCCAACATACCCCCTGCATACATAGGCAGTGTGTGTATGTGTTTGTGTGTGTGTGTGTGTGTGCGTGTGCGTGCGTGTGTGCGTCTGTGTATGTGTGTGCTATGAGTTGCCACTTTATTTGGCACTAATAATTGGGCATACAGTTAGATGTGTGTTCCTGGGACAAACACTTGGTAAACAACAAAACATTTGATGAATCATCTGTCATATTTCCTCACTGTGTTTAGACTTAGATTTGTTTCATGATTTTATTGCCCAGCCTATACGGTAATACATTCTATTTTTTGGATGGTTGATTTAATATTCTGGTCAATGTGGAAGCTGAGCTGCAGTTTTTGACCATGTTGAATTGCAATGCATTACGATATATGCACAGAGGAGGGGTTACAGGTGTGGATCTCAATGGATTTGGACAATTTAGCCTTTTTTCAGCCCAGGAGACAGTGGTAAGCTCTATTTCAGCTGTCAGTTATCTTGTGATTCATTTATTATAGATTTTATATTTGTGTCAATGAATATGCTCCAGGTTACAAAATCCACTGAGAGTATAGTGAATGCTGAAGTTGTATCTTTGATTCTGGGCCCCTCTGTTGAACAGGGCTTCTTAATTTCCAAACACATTCTGTTTGGAAATTACATTCTGCACATGCTGCAAAATGACCAGAAGTTAAATCAACAGAAATCCAACAAAAAAGAACATTGCAACCGTCAAGAGTGTAAGACTGCAGGGCTGTTGTATTACTTTGTAGTCATGGCAGATTTACCTGTAACTCTGAGGATGGACATCGTAAAAGGGACATCTGTACTCTGCAGCCTCATTCAGTACATCAGCCCTGCAAATGCTTTCCACAGGGTAGCTGAAAATGTTGAATGTTGTGAAGGCGTTTTTGTGTTAGAGTTTAGTTTAATGCACTCAAATATTATTTATCGTCTTATCTGGTATTACATTAAAAATGTACCTTTCATGCAGATCTTATCACCTTACACATCACTTAAAACACACTTTACACTTCTTTCATCAACTTATCAAATCACCTTAATGTTTTGTAAATCCTCAAAAACAGCTTAAACACCAGAAATGTAATAATATCATTGCAGAAAACATCATATCTATAATATCTGCTTTGACACAAATTAAAACATAATCAAGTCAATTAAGAGCTAAGAGTTTATTTCCAAACATCTTTAAGTGGCCTCTGAGGCCTAATTGACTCCAAACATGTAATGTTTCAATGTCACATCAAGACTTAAACAACTTCACTGATCTGACCCTTTTCATTTTTATCATAGTGGGAGGACCATACTGCCGTGAATGTGGGCTGGAGACTGTTCTGCATTAGCTATTATTGTATAACTCAGTATTATGCAATTACAATATTGTATAACTCCTTTCATTTTCTGTGTTCCTCTAGTGTGTGTGCCCCCACTACCTGCATTAGGTTGTGATGACCCACACTACTTCCAAATGTATCTGTGACCCTCCCCAATCCTGACTCCTAACCTCTAATCCCTGACCTTTGACCCCACTATGGGCAGTGTTGGCAGTGGGGTGGCAGGAGAGCAGGAGTTTGCCATGAAGTCTGTGGGCACGAGGACCACCCTGCCCCGTGCCCCTCCTCTCTCTCGCCGTTGCCCTGCCGACCGCAGCTGTAGTGCAGAGCGGCTTCCCCGCCCACCAGCGACTATATCAGACGGGACGGCCTCTAGTGATGAGCGAGGGAGTGTTAGTATCGGGACTGGGACCTGTACCAGGACTGACCGGCCCACCGAAACAGCCTCCTCCACCAACACTGAATGTACCATGGCAGCCCCGTCCAACAACAACCAGTTGGAGTGTGGCAATGGAGCAGGCCGGAGGGAGTGGGAGAGGGAAAGACAACGTGAGAGGGGAAGAGACAGGGACAGGGACAGGGACTGGGACCGAGAGAGGTTAGAGAGGGAGCGAGAGAGGGAAAGGAACCGGGAGAGGGAGCGGGAACGAGTGGAGAGGGAGAGGCTGGAACGGGAAAGGGAACGGGAAAGGGAGAGAGCCAGAGAGAGGGAGAGGGAGAGAATTGAGAGGGAGAAGATCGAGAGGGAGCGGGAGCGAGAGAGGGAAAGGGAGAGGGAGAGAGAGAGGGAGAGGCTGGAGAACGAGAGGATGGAGAGAGAGAGGGAGAGGGAAATGCAGGCTGCAGGTCTGGATGTTTGTGGGAACATTGTGGGCCGGGGAGCGAACGAGAAGAACGGCGTTGGCATGACCCAACACCAGCACAGAGAGATGGCCGCTGCCAGAGGCGACAGCGAGAACAATCCAGCTGCCCATAACCCTCCGAATCACAACCCACCCAAGATCATGCCAGTGTCAGGAAAACTGGAGCAGGTACTATAACATGTAGGAGTGTGGTCCGAGACATGAAAGTTCCTCAAAAGTTGGTTTCAGTTGAATCTAAGGATTTTCAGTTCAGCTTTAGGTAAAATTAATAGAGGGAATAGAATCATAGACAGTATATATAAAAAAAGAACATTTGCCCTGAGTTTGGGGGCAAATGATAACTGTGTTTAGTGTTGTTTAACATATCACAATGCAGAATGTTCTCACTGAAAGTTTTTACTACACTGTTTTATCTCTCACTGTCTTTCCTGCCTTCCTTCCTTCCATACTCTATCTGTTTGGCAGGCCATGCAGAACAACTCAGGCCTTGTCCGTCCCTCTGCCTTCAAGCCGGTGGTTCCCAAGAGCTTCCACTCCATGCAGAATCTGGTGGGCCAGGCCGGAGGGGCTGGGAGCGAGGGCAAGACTGAGGCGAGGAGTGAAGGGTTCAGTGAGAGCAGAGGAGGCAGGAGAGGCAGGGACGGAGGAGGTGAATCAGGAGAGGTCCCAGAGGCCCTGCTCCTGGACCAGGACAGCCCAGTGAGGGTGAGCAGAAGTGAGGGAGGGGGAAATGGTAATGAAGTGGTTCAGGGAGGGATGTCTGATTCAGGTAGAAACTCCCTGACCAGCCTGCCTACCTACACGGGCTCGGGGTCTGGTTGTGGGCCCCCAGCAGTCCTGGGGCCTCTCAGTGCTTCCACCAGCCACATCAATAGGTTGGGCATGGCTGGGGCAGCTGCAGGCCTGGACAAGCTTGAAAAGCCTGGCTATCAGGTACGGCCGTCCTCCATACTGGCTTAGTGTAGCGCTGAGTGCACGTTGCTGTTCCCATCGGTGACTTATCAGGACGTGATTCCCTCCCCCAGAACGGACTCAGCGCCTCAGACAGTGGCCGATCATCCTCCGGAAAGAGCTCCTCGTCCTATCAGAGGCTGAGCCACCTGAGTGATGCCCCGGCACCTCTACGCCCCTCCCCCTCCTCTGATGACATCATCCAGGACCTCGAAGACCGCCTGTGGGAGAAAGAGCAGGAGGTCAGAGGCCTATGAGAATGTCTGTTTTCCTGCTGTTTTAAGGGGACACCCTGTGCTTACCACTTAAGCCCAATCCCCAACAGCCACACATTTTGCATTTCCAGTTGGCTTCTGTTCAATTTCCTACTTAAATGTCTTGTTTTCTTATTCTCTACCAGGTGCAGCACATGCGCAGAAACCTGGACCAAAGTGAGGCCGCCATCATTCAGGTGTTTGAGGAGAAGCAGCGTGTCTGGGAGCGACAGATGGATGAGCTGAGGCAGAACTATGCTTCACGACTGCAGCAGGTGACCCAACCAAGTCCTGTAAATTCAACAAAATGTTTGATATAAGTTCAAATGCAGCACATTTGTGCACATGTTTCAAAAGGCATTTACCTTCTTTATGTCTTTCTGTGGATGCGGCCATGTTTTGTTATGTGGTCCACATACAGATGGTCATTATGTGTATTTTTGCAGGTGACGCGACGTGCTCAGCGCTCCCAGACTGCCCTGCAGGCCCAGATAAGCCGTCTGTCCCAGGACAAGAGGAGGCTCCAGGAGGAGATGGCGGCCCTGTTGGCCCAGAGAGAGGACCTGGAGAGGAAGTGTCTTGATTACAGGAAGGAGCAGGCCGACATCTTGCCTCGTTTGGAGGAGACTAAGTGGGAGGTTAGATGAGTGACTGGCTCTGTGGGTGCTAAACCTAAGTATGTGTGTACAAACAACCCACATGAGGTAGGGTGTATATTTACCTCATACTAAAATAAAATAACCACTGACCCGTTCACTCATTCCCCAGGTGTGTCAGAAGGCCGGAGAGATCTCGCTGCTGAAACAGCAGCTGAGGGAGAGTCAGGCTGAAGTGACCCAGCGAGCCGGAGAGATGGTGGCTCTGAGGGGGCAGCTGAAGGAGCTCAATGCCCAGCTGAGGGAGCGGGAGGAGGCCATGCTGGGCCTGAAGGACTCCTACAGCAGCAAGAGTCTGGAGCTGGAGAAGTGTGAGGTAGAGCTGAGGAGGACTCTGTCAGAGGTATGTGCAAGGAATACTCACAGCACTGGGCCTCAGAGAGGGAGAGAGAGATGAATGAACTTACAGGGGTTAATTATCCACCAAAACAGCTTCAACACAATAAGTATGAGAATTAGAATTATTCAGGCTCTCCAAGTTACTGTAAGATTTAAGAAGTGACCAAGAGGTTTACAGTTTAGAGTCGTGTGTTTCTTGAGTTTGCCTTCCACATATGAACAAAAGGAAGCAATAGGAATGGTGGACCAAAGGGTCTACAAAAAGACCAATACGATGTTGTTTTCAATCTAAAGTGGTCGAATATAATTTGCGGCGAGGGAGATTGAAGGATTTGGATCCTCACCACTTAATATAGAGAGTTGATCATTTAATCCTGGAAATCCTTTGAAAGGATTCTAAAAATGTGATGAGGACACTGGAACAAATTGGAAATCGGGGAACATTACATTTTACAGCTGCAACTGTTTTTTTTCTTTTTTACTGTTAGAGCTCATAAGCAGCTTGGCCATTTCATTACTTAAGAGTTTAAGACCACCATTTGTCCTTCCATCTGTCCATCCATCCAACAACCCCCAATCCCATTGACTTTAAGACTTGTGATAGTATCACTAAGTATTGATAAGTATTGTATTGCTGGGGGACTCAGAGAAGTGCATTGTTGACTTCTGAGGTTTTAGTAGACATGTACATCTAGAG
The DNA here is from genome assembly GCA_016785235.1 of Pseudorhombus dupliciocellatus. Lineage (NCBI taxonomy): Eukaryota > Metazoa > Chordata > Actinopteri > Pleuronectiformes > Paralichthyidae > Pseudorhombus > Pseudorhombus dupliciocellatus. The sequence goes on along the minus strand of JAFBJW010000137.1, from coordinate 2,058,562 downwards.
AGAATTAACAGATTCCCCCATGTATTCTAAATTGTCAACTTGGATTTTTCTTTTAAACTGAGACATAAAATCAGAGCACACATATAGCGAGTACGCTTAAAACCAAATGTGAGTTCATGTGGGCATCTGTTTAAGCTCAATAACCCATACTTGGCCCTTTCTGCAGGTGTCCATCCTCAGAGAAAAGCTGGGTGTGTTTGAAGCAGAGGTGCTCAGTTTAAAGCGCGCTCTGAGTGAAGTGAGCCGAGGAGCAGAAGTTGTAGTGAGCCCTAACCTCGCTGCTGCAGGACTGTTGCCTCCATGGGGCATTGTCCACTGCCCACGTAACCCCACTGAGTCCCTGACCAGCTCCCTTACCCCCACCTCTGACACCCTGCTGAGTCTTCAGAGTGATGAAGCCAAAGCCCAAAGGCAGGAGGCTCAAAGACAGGAGAGGCAGCAACGTGAAGAAGCTCAATGGCGAGATGTGCAGCAGCGGCAGGATGCCCACATGCAGCAAGACATGCAAAGTCGGTCCGAGCCTCAACTCCGCCAGGAGGCTCACCTCCGCCATGAGGCCCAAATTCGCCAAGAAGTGCAGCTGCGTCAAGAGGCCCAGCTCCGCCAGGAGGTTCAACTGCGCCAGGAAGCCCAGCTCCGACAGGAGGCCCAGTTACGCCACGAGGCCCAGCTACGTCATGAGGCCCAACTCTGTCAGGAGGTGCAACTGCGTCAGGACGGCCACCAGCCACAGCGGGGCCAGGAGGGTCACTGGGATGAAGCAGGGGAGCTGCGCAGGCAGCTAGAGCAGCTGCAGGCAGCGCTGCGTCTGGAGCGGCAGCAACGGGAACGTCAGGCCCTCAACTTCGACCAAGAGCGACACACTTGGCAGGACGAGAAGGAACGGGTTTTAAAATACCAGGCTCAGCTGCAGCTCAGCTATGTGGAAACACTGCAGAAGAACCAAGCTTTGGAAAAACGTATGAGCCAGCTGGGAGCCAAACCGACCACAACCTCCACAACCACCACGATTACAACCACCACCACCACCACCTCCCCCACCTCCTCCAACTCTCCTCCCCCACCACAAGTCCTCTCACCCCTGTCTCCTCCGCCTATACCCTCTATTTCTGGCCCCATTGCCCTCACCCTCTCCCCACCCTGTGAAGACCAGAAGGGCCCTCCTTCTCTCCACCAGCTTGCCCCTCCTTGGGCAGGATCCTCCCGTCTGGAGAGGATAGAGTCTACTGAGATATAGAGGCAGCTCCATGAAACGTTACATATAACCCAGTTTATTACACCCAGCGACAAGGCCTCTCACACAAAACCTCTTCAGACAACAGTAGAAAATCAGTCTGCAATATAAAAAAAATCAGTTCAGTCTGACATACTTTTCAATGCAACTGGACAGTAAACAGCAACAAAGGATGAATGTAAAATCCATCATTTTCAGTAACAAACCATTGAACCAGGAAAATGAATTATATTTCATCTGTAAATGATTTTTCAATTTTCCTACACAGCCTTTTTCGCACTCTAGTTGTGCACAATTTCATCCTACAAAACCAGGGTATATGAAAAGTGTGCCATGCTGATGGATGGCAGGAAGACAACGAGTTAAATGACAATGTCAAACAGCACTAACACACGGGTCATCTAATGCCCGATGCTAGAGAAGGACCAAGACAATCAGGGATATTGTCAGAAATGATCAACAAGAATATTATGCGGTATTTATTCATTGTAAGTCTGTGTCACTGGTAATGTAAAAGTAGAATTAGTGGTCAGAGTGTGTGATGTTAACTTTTGGCCAGAGAGCGCCTTACTGCATTCTTTCCAGCATGTATACAAGAAGAAATAATGCTGGGAATAGATATAAAGAAAAAATATCAAGAGTATGATTCTTATTTTCAATGCTTTAATGATATCAGCAAAACCAGTTACACATCATTACACTTGGCTGAACTATCTCATTCAAATCCCAGCAGTCGACATTTAAGGTCACACAGACTGATCATTGATTCATTTTGAAGTCATTTCATGCACAGGGTCTGATACACACGACCCAATTAAACACATCATTAAGACCAACAGAGTTTATATTTTGTACAAATTGAATTAAATGGATATGTTTAGCAGATAATCAACCCTGAAAGAGAGCCGTGGTTCGCCTTCATCACACATTGTCTGCTGTGACTAAAAACAAACGCTGGAGGTCACTCTAGAGCTGTTACAGTGGCCCCAACTGCATTGGACTGCGAAGGAGAATGTGAACGGAAGCACACAATTGGAATTTGATTATGATGATAATTGTGTCATTCACTTTGTGCATTCGCCGCCAAGAAATCTGAGGAAGCAGCAGTCAGTATCCCCAAAGTTGAAAAAGAAGTAACATTTTATAGAATGTATGATATACTAGAAAGAAATAATTATAATATATCTAGATTGTAAATGTATGTATGAGAGAGTGAATGTGTGCAAAGCAGGAGTGTGCATGTGTGTATACATATGAAATGCTTCAGCGTATGAGATTGAAGTTAGAGGGACTAGTGGCAATACAGCGAGTGAAGATATATTAACAGTAGGGAGGGATTTTATCAAACTACAGGAAAATGTGCATCAGAGCTTGACATAAGAGCATTGAGAGTCTGTAATCCTGGAAGAACGTCACTTTCTTCTGTATATTTCATTTTAAACAAAGCAGGTAAGAGGGAAGTTATTTTAAAAAATCTGAACCGTGGGGATCATTCAGGCTAACTGCACTATGTCGTGTCCTACACACAAGTGATGATGTACAGTAGACTCAGATGTGAATATCATGGCTTTTATATGTGTTGTTTATGCCAGCATACAAAGATGTTGCTCAAGAATATTAACTTATCTCTAAGGTATTACATAGTATTATCATCTTTATTACTGTTATTATATATGGTGAACTGACAGAGAAATATGTGCCATTTGAGCTTTCCTTTATGTGTTTTTTTTATCTGTGTAGATAGCCTATTGGCCTATCATAATGGTGCAATCATAGCAACCCTGTCCAAAAAAAAAAAAATGTTCCTTTTGATGTAGGTGATAAATGTAGTTACAGTAATGCATCGTTGAGAGAACAAAAATGCTACCGAATTTATACATATTTCAGATTTATCGTTTGCATTTATGTTAGTTGTACTGTTCTGGCTTGATTAAACCCATCCCTTTGTTCAAATTCTGCAGAACTAATAAAGATATGTGAATAATTCAGCACTTGTCGTCGCACAAGTTACTGTTTTTGTTGTTTGTGTTCCATCACCAGCACCATTTCTGGACGCGGTGTGTTCGAGTCCCACAGTAATATCCAGTTTAAGATTGTGTAACATGCTATGCCAGACTCACAGCTCATATGATTACATTTAAATCTCATTGGAATGTCTCTTACATCAAACATAACTTAAGTGATGGCACGCACAGACATCTCAAATGTCTTTACATTGGCGTGGACGCGTGTCATTGTGTCGTGACCCCCTTCCCTAATCCGTCTGTCCTGTTGGACCCGAATGCGGCCGGACGACGCCCCTCCTCTTTCCTCCCACGGAATGGAATGGCGGAATCCCGTTGGTCCGCTCACCTGTCGATCAAACGCCTGGCTCCCACTTTTCCAGTAATCGCAGTTACAGAGGGAGCAGCTCCGGAGGCAGGAGAGGACACCGAGCTGTCCCGACAACTCGCATTTCACCCTACTCGCTCCCTTACTGGATTTAAACCCCGCACACCACACAGGAGGACTCCCCGTTCCACCTCAGGTAACGCCGGCTTGATTTCTGAGCTCTTAACCTTTGTAAAGAGGGTCTGGAGTGGGCAGCTAAAGGAGCTAGCTGGGGTGTTTTTCACATCCCAAACACCAGTGGCCTGTGTGTGTGGGTGGGCGGGTGAGTGAGGTGCGGTGCGGTGCGGTGCGGTCCTGGGCTGTGAGTGAGATTGAATTACTAATTATCATCACGTCAACCTTTTTATAAAGTGGCTATCTTTGAAAGGAGTACAAAAAGGCCTCCATCTTTTAGCTTTAGCTTTTAGTGTGCTGTTGATTTGTAACGGTGCAACGTGCTGCTGCCCTGTGGCTAATGCTAACGTGCTGCGATGATGCAGTTTGGGACGCTTGCTATGTTCTTGTTGAGTCGGCAGCCACCATGTTATCCTCTAACGTTGTATTAATATTTTTGAATTACCCCCTTCTATGTGTGACTAAATTGCTGCTTGGTGTTCTTTGTTGTTAGTGGATCGATGTGTTCGAGTTTATAATATACTGTGAACATATATGAGTAGTAGTTCAATTCAAAAATGTGTTTCAAGAACTTGTGAATCGTACATTAGATTTTATTCTATCTTATTTTTCTTATAGTAAATAGATTGTAGTGTTGCACAAGGTGTTTCAGAAGTTATACTGGAAACTGGATAAATATATTGGTTCTAGATCATACACGTACATGACAGGATACTAGAGATCACTTGACTGGCTCCATTTGTTCTAAAAAAAAAGAGAGATGCGTTTATTTATTCCGTGGATGTGGTTGATATGACTCTGTGTCTTTTACAGTCTTAAGCAATTGATTTTAGAAGCAATTATATAAAAGCAAATATTATACTTTCCATCTTTCACTCACTTCCTGTTGCCTCAAGACTTACATTTAGGTTCATTCAGGATTACAGGGACAAGGAAGGAAGGAAGGAAACGCTGTTTGGTTGTGATCCAAAAGGCACACACTCACACACTCGTGTGGAGAACTGAATGTCCCTTCTTCACTGAGGTCAGCCCACCGAAATTTCACAGAGACCCACTCATCTGTTGACATGCTTTTTTTAAATTTGCATTCTCTCACTCGCATCCGGTCTTCCTCGAGTCCTAAGGTCAAACATATTTGGAAGCAACTTGAGCTCATGTTTTAAAATGCCGCCACTCAAATAAAGTACCCTAAAGCCACTGTGGCCTTATATCTTTGGCCCTGGCAGTCATCACATGACAGTGTAATGACAGCCTGGGTTCCTTTGGGCTGAGGTTTCTTAGGATTTGGCTCCAGCTGCCAGCCCACGCATCTTTGTTCTAAATGTGGTTGTTATAGTAAGGTGTGCAGCATATGGGTAAAGACAGAAATTCTTCTTTTTATCCGCTGTTGTTTGGATTAAGACGAGGATAAAAATCATCACAGCTGATGTGTATACATAGAAGTTCTTATCACAACCTGATATTTGTTTGATAGTGATTCTTTTCAAAAATTGTTGTGGTCTCTTCCCTGAGTATTTTTTTCCTCTCTCCACACAGTGGTAGTTAGTTGGAAACATCTAAATGTTGGTTTTGGCTTCAGTTCATCTGTATTTTTGTCCTTTGTTCCAGCAGGGACATTTTATTTTATACTCCAAGATGTTTTAAAGATTGAAGCTTTTGAGTTGCAACAGATGACAGATCCATAGCATTTGGATTACATCAGATCAGATTTTAATACTAAATTATTGTTGGCGCTATTTTAAAAATGCCTGTGGGATCTGTAAACATGGCCAGTTGTTATCCTTGTTATTAGACTGGATATGTATAAACCATTGATCCCAGGGATACATTAGCAGGATTACAAAATATTGTAATTATAATGTGGCATTCGTTGGACATTAATCATGCATACTTAGCGCTTTCTCGTAGATAACACAGGCACTGATACGTTTTACAAAGAGCTCCAGGAGGTTTTTCTGGTCCTACATTTGTAACATCTCACCATAGGAATAAATCAGAGATATCTTTTATGAGCTGATAAGCAGAACCTACATGATACCCTTACTTAAAATGGATTGTTTACATCTTGACTTAGTGTGGTCTATTTTATAATTGCAGCTAACGTTTCGACACACAGAATCCCTGGAGGAGGTGTTTAGTAAGAACCTAGTGCTCAGGGTTTCTAGTAAACTGGGACAAATGAGGTCTTTGACTCAATTTGGATTCAAAGAAATGGCTGCACCACATGCTGCTCACTCACTCTAAAAGCCGTCTTTCACGTCTCAATGGTAGAACAGAAAGAGTGGCAATGTGTGTGTGGAGGGAGCAGGCAACCTCAAAATAAATGTTTGTTGTTCTAGGTGAATCTGTTCTTTCTGAAAATAGGACTTCTGCAGGCATACAGATGAGGTTTGTAAGTAACAACGGCATTGTGATTTCTGTAGTATTGTGGCCAAATTCATCACTGTTGCAAGGACAAGGACCAGAGCCCAGGAAAGAGGTATTGATTTGTGTGATGTTGTGCGTGCGTATAGCTATCAGTTTCTTGGTGAGATTTCCCAGAATCCAGAGCTGTTTTTTCTGACTTCCCATCAGTGCATTATGTTTGTTTGTTGTTTTTTCAGGGTCAGATGGTTGTAGGGTATATTAGAGATAAAATGTTCCAGGCTGTTGCTGAAGCCAAATAATCTTCAGGATCCAGAACTGCTAAAAGCCTGTAGCTCTGCTCTTTTCATGTGGGGACCAGCTTGGCCTTCAACGGGCGTAGGAACAATTTTGGGGCAGGCACACAAGTGTGTGAAACATACTCTCCACAGCTGTATTTATGTTGAGCCATGCCTCTGTATTTCACTTGGAGGTGATGTCTTTAAGCCTGGAACACGCTGGAAGACTTCTGAAATCTTAGCAACTGTTGAGAGACTGAGCAGCAAATATTTGCTTGAACAAAGAAATCAGTTGCACAGATTGTCTCTATAACTGTGAAAACAAAGGAGGGAGTGGACTTTTCCCTTAGTTTGTTTTTGGCTGCTCAAGCAGGACCGAGGCTCTGTGGTATTGGCATTTCATAAAAAACATCAGTAGGTCTCACACCATCATAAAAATGCCCAGTAAAAGAATTTTGTGTATTCAAAATAAGCTGTCGACTGCATGTCTGAGTATGTGTGAAAGTAGTTCAGGAGCCAAATGAGATTTGAAATTTCTATTTTACTCCTGTTGCAGCAGAATCATCCAGAGGAAGGACAACGTTTGCCAGACAAATGATTGTCAACTTGTATAGAAACTCCTACAGACAAGAAGCCAAAGAAGTGGTTTATTCTTTCTTATCTTTGTGTCTTTCACCAGTTTTGATAAAAATGAAAGTAACTGCTGGTTGAGAATTACACTTTAACAAGGCCCTGAGGAGTAAGAAAATATGGTTTCGTCCTCCTCTCCCATAGTGTGATTGTTCTTTTTGTGTGTATTTGCATGTTTGCTGCCATGTTGGTACTGCAGTGTGAAAAGCAAAAAACTGTATGTCACCTACCATGTTGGTGTCAGAATTTGGGAGCAGTTTCATGTTGTCTTTCTGTTTTTAGGATGAATAGATCTGTTTCTGGGAAACACCAATATCCATCCTTGTCTTTAAAGGTTCATTGTGTGGAATGTAGTGGCATTTAGTGGTGAGGTTGCCACTTGATGCCCCTCACCTTACCCTCTCCTTCCAAACATGAAAGAGAAACTGTTCAGTTGTCAGAGAAACTCCAACGGTCTTTAGTTTGTTCACTTTGGATCATTTTAACAACATGACATCCTCCATAGAGAGGACCCGCTCCTGCCACTATTATAAAGTATTTAAATATAAAGTGTCAATTCAAGAGTAAGGAGAACAACATTTTTATTATTAAGATGAAGCACACTAGTGAAAGCATCAATTGGATCAATCCTTAGTTTTTGTCAAATGATTCCTTCCACCGTCTTACTTGTATCTATCAGCACCGACATTGTGTGAAATAACCTGTTGAGGTGTGTGCCTGCGTGTACCTGTTTGGTTTGTGGCATGAATGGGCTCGGCACTGTTTGAGAGCATTGTGTTTTTTTGTGGTGTGAGGCCTGTCCCAGCTTGTCTCAAGGTAAATCAAACAAACTGCATCTCTGTGGCAGTTGAACCCAGAAAAACAGAATAAACATGCTGGTTTATCCAGGCCGAGTTGATCATTCTCTTTTTGTAGAACAAACAAGTTAATCTGATGTACAGAGTGAGCTGACCTGGCCTTTCCCACAGATGTTTTTACAATTGACCTCCTTTTTTCAGTGTACCAGTCTGAATCTTCCTGTCTACTGGGTCCCAGCTGTTACAACAGTGATATAATGACTGTAGTACTGGTATTTTTATTGTATTATACATTCTGGATTTGGTTAATTGATAAAGCAACCAGTTTGCTGTCAAAAGTTAAGTGACACTGGTTTGCTCAAGAAGCACAAAAAGTTCCCATATGTGGTTGTAGTGATGCAGCCAGTGAGCGAGTTCCAGCAGTGCCTGGAAAGGAGAGGTGTTGACGTTAGAAATGAATAAACTGTGACACTGTAGTTTGTACAAACTGGGTTTTGCTGGTAGGTGGGGGCAAAAAAATCTTGGTTAAAGAAGTTCCCGTATATTGTACATGTTTGATCAGGAAATTCTTCCTGCTTCCTTAGTATCTGTCTTTGTGGCTTAGAATATGTCAAGTATGAACAAAAAATACAAGCTCCTGTGTATCTTGTGAAAGAGCTTTTTCTCTTGCAAGTTTTCACTTGCTCGAAGATTTTGCTTGACTTTGTACTTTTACATTCTTTTAGCTGAAATGATGCAGAACATAATAGTAAATGTGGTGAATAATATCTCTCCAGTGATTATTCTGCCATTACAGATGCTCTGGTATAATGCAGCGTGTCAGGTCTTCAATCAGGGCTCATATCACTCTGCTGATAATCAAACTTGAGTATCCATGGCCACCAGGAGAAAGTCTGGGCTTGTACCCATCTCCTCCTCAACACAAGCGCTCAAGCTTCTTCATTCCGTTCCACCTGTAACATTGTCTGGCATTGCCACCATGCAGACGAAGTAGTCACAGCCCAGGCTGTTCTTGTTTTTGGTTCCACCATCGTGGAATGAGCCGACCGTTGGTCAGAGCCGGGAACCTACTGAAGACTCATCTCTTCCGAATTTTACCTTAAAATGCCAAACTGCACTCATTTGTATTGCACATCTTTAACTGTTAGATATTTTATTTTGCTGTAACTAACAGAATTATGTGAATTATATTATTGTTTTGGGTTATTTCAACTTCAGTTGAACATCAGCTGCCCTTAACCACGCCCATGTTGTATGAAACAGCAATGTGTGTTGACATTTATGTGAACGGTTTCCCCAGTTGGCTGGCACACATATCTGTGTGATAGCATAATTCTCTTGTACCCATTTTACATTTTTTTTTTTTTTTTTTTTAAATCGCTTCCACTGTCTTTTCCCATAGGGTACCCTCTGTCCGTTTGTCGCAGCTCGGGATGTCCAGCCTGCTGTTTCTATAGTGGAGAAGACCACCACCTTAACGTCTGCTTACAGAGGCTCGACCAGTCGATTACCATGCCTCAATTAAGTGTCAGGTCCAGCTTAAAGTCTGACTGTTGGCCTCTCTGGCTCATCTGTGTTCTCCTGTGCCTCTCAGCTGGACACACCCATGTCAAAGATGGTGAGAACTGAACTAATTTACTGGAAAGTTCCTCCTTGGACATTCTGATGAAGCAATAATCCAGAATAATAGATATGTTGTTAAAAGTAGTAATCCATTAGAAGTTGCCAATGGAAAGATTTGCTCTTTGGGGCTGATATTAAATCTATGACTACTCATTCAGTGTCGGCTGATTGAAATGGACCTTGTGTACTTTGCCATTCAAATCATTTCATCCTGTTCTCATCGTTGTTTTAACTTTCCAGTCCTCAGCGTACCCCAGCAGGTGAGCCTGTCGACTAACATGTTCACGCAGCAGCTCTCCATATCGTGGCTGGGAGGAGCCGCCACAACGTTTGACTTCATGATCCTTAGAACTGAACTCAATCAAACTGTCTTCTACGTAAGAACTTTTGATTTGTTTTTTTGTTTATCTTTTGAACATGTAATAAGTTGCTTGCACGCTTACATGACAGGCTTTTTGAAACTGATCCTGATTGATTTTGCAATATGTCGTTGGTTATACGGGTGATAATAATCCAGATGGTCCTTATCCTGGTTGAGGTCCTGTGTGACTGTCATCACTATCAACAGTTTTCATCCTCTGTGCGTTACTTGTAGGAGACACGATCTGTGTCAGTGAATCCGGTGAATGGTCGACACCAGTGGAACTGGACCTCAGTTGAACCACTGGAATGTACCTCTCTGTCGATTAAAGTCCGCTCAAGAGATGGACACGTGACAAGTGAATGGAGCAGCACTCAGATACTTCAAGGTGAGATAGATGATGAATGCATCCATGTCTGTAATACTGCTTTTTCTGACATGTTTATTAGTGATAAATATAAAATCTAGTATTATTTAGCAACACAAAATATTTAAATATGTATACATATCTATCTCCCTTTCCATTTTTGGGCTTCTGTCAGAACATTCTGCTTTTGTCTCCCTCTTACTCCTTTTCAGGAAACGATCTCCCAAGCAATGACAAATTCCAGATGTACCCCCTGGATAGAATTGTACCTGTGGGGGCTAATACTACCTTCTGCTGCATTGTGGAGGAAGGGAAGGTCTTCGATGTGATCCGCTACAAAGGCTCTGCAATGAATACAACCCGACTCAGCAGGCGGACTTACGCCACCACGCTGGTTAATCAAGGACCATCCGAGCCCTCGGGGACCAACGTCGTCTGCTATGACAGCCTGAAGGTGCCATCTGGAGCTGTGGTGTTTGTTGGATGTAAGATGAATAAGAGCTGATGAACTAGCACTAAGTAACTTGGTTAAGGATGCAACTTGCATCGTGTGGATTTTTAATTGTGGAATGAATTTATGCATCAGAAAAGTGTCTTTAAACAGCTGGGCAATTGATCATAAGGAATAACTGCAGTCTAAATCTCGTGAATTTCTGTTGCTGCTCTGAAGTCATTCAGAGCTTTCCTAATAATCTTGGAAATTATTTAAATGTATGTTTACTATATGTATGCATATATACTGTATGTATTGAGTTTTCCCTTGGTGACCCTCTCCCCAGATCCACCTCTGCTCACGGACTTTGTGTGTGAAACGCACAACCTAGTCTCAGCTATATGTCATTGGACTGAAGCACGAGACCCACACCTCTATGGCAAACGGGGAACACGCTACAAGCTGAACCAGAGGTACCACAGTCACATCTACTAGCTCAATAAATTATAGAAGCTAAACTTCTCCTCTCCTCATGCATGAGTCCAGCAAATTGACTGATACTTTGTCATAGATAACAGGCTACAGATACTAAAACTAGTGGAGTAAGACACAGACTCAGCACATCTCTGATTTGGAGATAGATTTATAAATCATGATGAATAAATATTATTATTCAAGTGAACTTGAACCACCTAGGGTTTTTCAAACTGTCCATCTTGTTATGCAGGCCACACCAGAATTAATTCATTGTCTGCTCAATCAAACAATAGAATCTGTATCTGACTCAGTTCCCAGGGGCTTTTCCAGGAAAGAAGGAAACAGCCAAATATTTTGAAAAGCTTCAAGAGAAGGGGACAGAACCTGTAGCAATGGAGTGGTGTACACTTCATGAATTTACTGGGATGTATTGATGATCATTCCCCTGAAAAAAATCTATCAAGAGCGAGAGGATGACAAGAAATATAAAGCACTTAGTCTAAGTAACCACTCACTGCTAACTGCGTGTGGACTGATTGAGGATTGACTATCAGCCAGCGCTTTTACAGGAACTGTCTCAAGGCTGGCTAGAGAAGTTGTTGCATTATGAATGTGTTTGGGCCTGTGTCTGTATCATTAGGCTAGACGAGTCTCTTAAGCGATTATCTTTTATGGTAATTCAATGTGGTTGTTTTTAGTTCCACATTCTTACCTTAAATCAGTGGTTTATTCATTTATTTCTTTGTTTTTAAGGGCTTGTCCTCAGGGAAAGCAGCAGCAGAAGCATAAAATATGTTCTGTGGCCAACTGGGAGGGTAACTGGACACTGGTAGCAGTGAATCCTCTTGGCCAGTACAGCCTCACTGACTCTGCTGAAATCAGTCACAGAGGTAGGTAAATCAACTTCTCTTTATCCTGAAAAGTTGAACACCAAGAATAATTAATCAGACATGGAATACACCCATAATAGTTCATTTATGATTGTTTGACGGTCTCTCCTCAGTACATCCAGTAGCACCAGTCAACATGAGCTTTGTTGTCAATGCCTGGGATGCCACTGTGATGTGGCAGTGGAATTACAGTAGCTATTCCTCCCTGGGTCTTGTCTGTCAGGTGCAGCTCAACTGCGATGGTTCCGAAACAAATGTAAGCACGCTCTACTTTTACTACTGAGTTACTGTCTCTGTGTGCAGAGCCCTCCCTCTGCTTCCGTGTCTGTGTTAGAGCCATGAAACAGTATCCCCTCTGTTCCTTCATTGCATTTCCATTACAACATGCAAATGCCCGACTGCATTCTTTCTTCGGCATGTTCTCTCCACTTGTGTGACCTTCAATTTACCAAACACTAATGGAGTCGGATGTTTGCTTGCAGCTTACTGTCTCTGGTGTTGGACTGCAGTCTGTGGTTCTATCAGACCTTTATCCTGATGAGGAGTACAGTGTTCAAGTCCGTTGTGGTGCCCAGCCCAATTTCTGGAAGTGGGGGAACTGGAGCAAACCATTTACCTTCAAAACCAACACTGATGGTAACAGACCCATTGTTGGAGTCTTTTAACTTGATCTGTGTTCTTAAACTTTGTATTGTGGCACCAGCAGTAATGCTGTGTTTCCTTGGCTAACCCTAACCCATTGACTTAATCGGATTTTCTCTTTCTCTATCTCAGTTCCAGATGCCCCTGATGTGTGGGTATGGATGAACAGAGACAACACTGGGCTGATTGTTTGGAAGGTGATCTTAGTTTCTTTGTGTTTCTCATTTATTGTGGAAAGGATATATTTTTTTTATTCATACATTTTCTGTTCAAATAAGCCATGATCTGGGTTCTGCTATTTGGATATTAATGAGAGATTTCACTGCATGTCAGGAATTTCTGAGGTGACAATTATTAATTTGGTTTATTCTAGCCTCTGACAAGAAGACAGAGCCACGGTCAGATTCTTGGTTATGAAGTCACTCTCTGGAGCACTGAGGAAAATGTACAGCACACACAGATTATTTCGCCAGGGACTACTGCTGCACCAGTCAACTTCACGCAGAATGCTGCCTTCAATAGTGACAAGATCATTGCAACCATCGTTGCAAAGAATGCTAATGGGTCATCACAACCTGCTAGTGTAGTCGTACCTCTATATGTGACAGGTATGTGGAACTGGAAGGAGAGTTAATTTATAAAAGAGCAAACAAAAAGGCACAATAGTGAAACTGTATATGTGTTTTCTTCTTTCCATATACAGAGCCCCTTACTGCGTCCAGGGCAGTTTACGCAGAGAGCGGTTTCCCTCTGACGTGGCAGAGCGATGCCAACGCCACCTGTGGTTATATTGTAGAATGGACAGATGCTGTCTGCTCGAGAGACTGCTCCGTAGATTGGATCAAATTGGCTGCTGGAAACACGAATGTTTCCATTGAGTCCGGTGAGCCATCCATAAAATCACCTCAAACAAATTATTAATTATTAAATACAGGAACTGTAATAATAATAATAAATACATGTAACATAAATATTATTTTGAACTGTGCTCTCAAATGTGATTCTGTAAACCTTTTTTGCCGTCAGCCCACTTCCAGCCCGGTGTGCGATACAACTTCTCCCTGTACCGCTGCTCCTCTGAAGGCCAAGAGCTGCTTCAGCGCTGGCAGGGATATGTGCAGGAGCTGGGTAAGGATGAGGAATGCTGATCCTTTCAGAATCAGAACAAGCAATGACTTCAGAAATTGTACACTGCATTTAAATTGCTGGCTCTTTATTCTGGTATTCCTCCCTCCTCTTTCCCCTCGCTCCATTCCCTGGCACTGCCACAGTCCCCTCCAGTTCTGTCCTTCTGTCAACCAGTCAGCAGAACTTTGATGTTCTTCTCACCTGGGGAGAGATCCCAGTGCACAACAGAAGAGGTTTCCTGCTGGGCTACAATGTTTACAACAGCACTCTCTCTCAACTCAAACTTCTAGGTAAATGTTCCAGTGTCAGTATCTCACCTGAAAAAAGTTTGATGTAAAATGAATTATAACAATCACAAAAAACTAAAGATGTTTTTGAGGGGGCATTTGTTAATCTGATTCACTTCCTCCTCATTCCTCCCTCCCCTGCTGTTTCTTTTTTCTTCCATTCCATGCCTCTTTCTTGTTTTTAACTTTTTCCAACAGTAAATCTGCCAGATAAAGAAAACAGAAGCTACACAGTAAAGGGTCTCTCTGAGGGCTCCCATAAATTTACTGTCAAGGCCTACACCTCAGCCGGCGAAGACTCAGGCGCCACTGCCTCCATAACACTAGAACCATATGGTATGTGGATGTCTAGTTATGTGTACAGCTACAAATCAGACCTTAACAACCTCTGTGTTTAGTCCACAATTATGATTTATGGTTACAAAAGAACATGATCATCCCTTTTTGCTATGGTTTGACAGCTGATTGGCTGATCCTGGAAATCCTGACTTCTCTGGGAGTCACAGCCCTGTTCCTCGTTATTGTCACCTTCATTTGTTACAGGAAGAGAAAATGGTGAGAGATTTTTTTTTTTTTTCTCTGCTTCTTTTTTAATGTAACATGTACACATAAAAGCATTTGTGAAGATGAATCCCTGCATTGCATGGAAGATGAGCGACTACAAAGTATGACCATGAATTGCTTAAGCTTTTGATGACAATGTGACATATTACTTTACCAACAGGGTGAAAAGGGCGTTCTATCCTGACATACCTGAGCCTAAGCTGCCGGGTGACTGGTCCAGGACACAGGTACAGTATAGTTTTAATATATTTCCCTAAAAGCACTTTTGTCTTGTGAATTAAATATCTGATGAATAACTGTCTTACAGGGGCCATTGGACGTGAAGCCATCTTCCCATAGTATAATGCACATTGTAGAAAAGCCTGAGTGGGATTCTAGTAAGGAGGCACTTGTTGTTATTCCTGAAGAAGATGAGGATGAGGAAGGGCAGGGGATGGGAGAAGATCCAGTTGACACAGATGAGCCAACTTCGTTACACTACTACAACCAAGTAGTAGACGAGAGGCCCATAAGACCACGTTTCCCTGATTCCTCTGATTCCTCTGCGTCTTCTTTGGACTCAGCACGCACTGATGTGACGTACACGGGAATCCAGACGTCAGGGTCATCATTGGTCTTTCAGCTTGATTCACAGGGCTCCTCTGAGGGCCACCAACCCCCCACTGATCTATCTGTCAGTGGTGAAGGTGGAGGGGGCTACCAGCCCCAGATGCAAGCAAGGGCCCCAAGTAATGACATTGCTCTGGCTTCCCCTGAGCCCTTCATAGACGCCCACACTGCCAGTGATGGGGGCTATAAACCCCAGAGCTCCTGGCATTTGGACTCGCCCGTGGAGGGCAATGAAAGCGGAGGCCGGGCACCCTCTCTCGGATCCCCCACCTCTGTCGCCTCGACCCAGTTTCTCCTACCTGATGGAGAAGAACACAAAGAGGAGAGGCGACAGCCATCATCGTCAGCAACAACCTGGTTCACCAATCTGCTGTCATCCACCAAACCATGATATAATCTCTGTCACCGCTAGAGGGGTCAACATATAACTTTGAGATTTATTACTGTTATCAGTATCATGCATCAAACATGTGTACCCCATATGACCTCAGTAAATATTCCCTCTGATGTAGCACTACATCCTCATGTTTGCATTATGACAGCAGGTCAATGATCAAGGTGTCTATTTCCACACAAACAGAAATACACATATATTGTTAAATATCATGAATCAAAAACTGTATATTTATACGTCAAAACATTTCTATTCTGACAAAGATCGTCTCATCATATTTCTTCAGACCTCTATTCTTCCGTTATTATTTCAGCCCCTGGTAATCTGGTGGCTTTTATGATAACCCCCTCACTGCCTTTTCTCTGTGACTCCCAGCACTGGGCATTTAGAGACACCATAGCCAGTGCTTCAGTTGATCATGTCGTTTTTAGCTTACGTGATGTGAACTTTACTGCACTACATGGAAACCTAAAAACAAGAACGCTATCGAGTAAGACTGAAGGACATTTTTAAGAGAACACTACAGATTTTGTGTTCGATAAGAATGTAGCTGGAAGACAGAAAACCTCCATCTCTTCACTATTTCTCACTGATGAGCTACTGAAAGGGGGGCAAAACCCTCATTATATAGGCAGATATGGGAGTGGTGCTCTCTGTTGTAGTGAGGAATTGTGTGGGTCCAGTACACTGATAATAAGCTAGAATATGAATGCAAACTGATGTACTTTTATGAATGAACACTATTGTTTTTGCATGTTGTTGTGATGTCTTCCTTAAACCGTAGATTTTTATTTTTTTAATTGCCGAGGCATACAGTTCATTTTACGGTCAGGCCAGTGACTTTCGTTTTTTATTATGTGTTGTGAATCGTCATCAAGTTGATGAACAAATTATGTGAGTCAACTTAGATCGATGACTACAGTGTCTAAATCCTACTTCACATGCTGCCTGAATGTTGTGCATAATGAACCAGAATGACTTGGTAGAGTGTGTACCTCTGCTAATTCTGAACAGTTTCAATTCACTAGATCTGCTTCATTAAAGAAGGTTAAAAAAAAACCTGGATACTGCCCCACAAAATGTCAGAGAAATGAAGTGACTATCAAACAAATGTAGATGACAACATAAGTTCATTTGCAAAAGTAATGTTTTGATTATAATACAGTTTACAACTGAAAATAAATCTAGTGCTTAAAGCACACAGGCAGGATGTGTAATGTAAAAACATATGTATGTTTAATCTTGATACTTTTCTTTGGTTTCATTATTTTTAAACCTAGTGAGAAGGTGGATTTGCTGTGCTTAGGAAATCGTTTGATTCTTGCTAGAGACTTGACTTTACTTCAAAAGTTGTGTCTTTAAATTGTAAAGTCTTCCTGAAGGCACCTTATAATATTTTGTGATTGGAGAAAGGGACCAAGGGGAAAGTGTGAATCTGTAATTTTAGCTTTTGTTGGCAAAATGTAGGGAAAAGACGGTATGATTTGTGGTTGCTTGACAGAACTTAATGGTATCGCAGACGTCAAGGTCTGGACAGTCATAACCCAAGTACACTTCACATACTCCATGATCTCGCCATTTGTGTATACACTGTGGGTGTGAAGGATGCACTTTTGGCTGGGCCTCCCAAAAGCATCATGATGCAAATGTTATCCTTTGACACTGAGGTCATGTGGTAACCAGTATGTTTTTGAGTTAGACCCTGGTGTGTCTGTGGGGCAACCTGTGGTCTGTTGTTTCTCAGTGTCTCCAGCCAACAAGCTTTAAGCAAAACTACTGTGACATGACTGATGAGTTACATTAATTAATGTGGGATGAACTCATAACAGGCAGGCAGTCCTCTTTGACTACTGAGAACAATATATCCCCTCTTTCTCCTGATCTTGTAACTGATCTGAAGTTTAACCTTAGTATTTATCTTTAATTGTGTGAGAGCAGATCGCTAACGGTCACTTTCAGACAGTGGCATATGGTGGATAAAGTTTTGAGTATTTAAAGGTTCAGTGTGTAGAATTTAGTGACATCTGGTTTTAGTTCATCCAGGTGGGATTAGAGTAAAAAGCATGGCTGCCTCCACAGAAAATTCCATAGTTTTCGGATATAAAAGGGCCCATTGTATGGTAAAGAAACAATTTAAATGATTACACACCAGTGAAAACAATTAATAAATATACAATCTGTGCCAAAATGTGCACCTGAATCTTACGCACTGGACCTTTAAACACATTGTTTTCCTTTAAAGCCTGCCTTCTCTGCCCAGCAGTGCTTTAGAGTCTAACCTATGAACGCTATGTGTTACGTGCTTTTATGTTGATTTGAATCAACAAAACGGCCTTTTTTGATTTTTCTCTAAATCTTTGTTTTTGTATAACTAATTGTATATTATGTTTATTCCATTTGCTTCCTTCTAACAAAACAAATTACCTATGACGTTTTACAATGCAAATAATATACTCCATATTGCAACATGAGTATGCAGTTATTGTTGACAGATTTCTTGAGGTTGAAAAGGTTTGTGTTGAGGACACCTGATATATTGAGTCCTATGAAAGGAAGAGCAGCACAATATGACTGTATTTCCATTGTGTGTGTCAACCCATGAAAAGCTTTTAAGATGTGTCTGAAAAAAAACATGTAAATAAATTACACTTGTGATCCTGTCCTAGTACCTTACCTATCGCAGCAGCGTAGCTTTGCCACATTGCAAGTAGGGCCAGAATACTAACCATGCAGACTCATTCATGGCAACTGCTGACATGCAATTTTCCATTCATCCCATTATCTCTTTCTAATATCCATTCACGCATTTAGTTGGAGACTGTGTTTGAGGATTTTGCAGGATTAGAGCAGGGTACACTCGCTGCCTTACACATCTTCATCTCTGGCTCTAGACATTTTGCTGAATCAGTGCATGCTGTATAAAGTGTTAGTAAAAACACAGTTCCATGTTTACATTGCCCTATAGCTTTATAACACTAAGATGTGCATGGCAACATGACTGACGTATCATGCACCTGAACATGCTTTAAAATTCATGAGGATTTGCAAAAATATTTTCAGTATAAATTGAATGAAAAGACAAAGTGAAGCTCTGTATGAATAAATAAATGTTAACACTAATAACACAAAGTGAAATGCTACTTGTTAAATGGCAATAAAGTTATTTGTCTGGCTGCTTTGTGTGTGTGTTGTTCATTTTCCCTTATTGTCTGCACATTATAGTTTCCCTGTTTCCAGAGACAATAATAATTGTAGTGATAAATACCCGTGGTACATATTTAATCTCTTACGTAATGTTGCAAACAAACATCACATGGATTTATTTGTTGATGATGTAATCAATTATCCTTGAATACTAAGAAGGAGCATTTTCTTTTTTCGCGTCTGGCCCCGCCCACTCTCCTGTGTGCCCCCCATCAGCACGCCGGGCAACCCCGTTGACACGTCGCCATGGTAACGACGCGCCTCTGGCACTTTCTGTGTATTAGCTGTTAGCGAGTAGCATGCTAACTGACTGTTTTTGTGATCTGAACTGAAACTCTACAGGGACAAGATGTCGGACATATTGTGCCGGTGGCTCAACCAAGAGCTGCGGCTGTCGAAAGCTGTCGGTAAGCGTGACTGGAGATCCCGGAGCTTAGCCCAAGGTTAGCTCCGGTGGGCTAGCCATCGACAGTGGTCGCAACCTTTAGGCATGAACTAAGCGAACTCTGCATGAAAGAGCAATTTAAGATAAACAAACTACAACAAGTGAACAAAAGTAAAGCATATTCATCGCTATGTGTTATTGTCGGTGCCGTATTTTAAGACAAAAATTGTTTATTCATTCATTTATTTCCTATTGCACCAAACAGCAAATGTACAGGGTGTGGGTGTTTGGGAATTTATGAGAAAATAATAATAACACACTAACACAGCACATTCAGGAATAGTACATATGTTATTGGCAAAACTGAGTGCTATTCCTTTTTTAAATAAATGTGATATTCTATTTTAAAATGCTAGTGTAGGATTTGGACGAGTGTTGGCAGGAATGAAGTATAACTTCCATATCCTGTTTTCTGTTGTGTATAATCACTTGAAACTAGTACTTGTCCTAATCCTGATTTAAGAATTAGAATTATATGTCTGTATAAAATATTCTATAAAAGAATCAGGTCGTCCTCTACACCTTGTTGCACTTTTCTACAGGGCCTTTGTTATGTTTCATGAAGTCTAGTGAAGGTAGTGAAGATTGGCGTCATTGTCATTGTATACATAATCTGTTGCATGTCCATTGTCCATCTCCACAGAACCAAAGAGTTTTGCCAAGGACTTTTCTTCTGGTTACCTGATTGGGGAGGTTCTGCATAAATATCATTTGCAGAGCGATTTCACTATGTTTATGAGGAGAGAGTAAGTTGACCTCTCTTTCTTTCTCTTTTTGTTTGTTTAGTTTTGTTTGAAAAATAGCTGACTGCTCCTTAATTCACTTGGTTATTTAAAGGTTGGGTGAGTAGAAGTTAGTGATATCTAGTGTTGGAGCTGAATAACCCTCACCTCACCCTCCCCTCCCAGACTGTGGTAGCCTTCAGTTGTGATTAAAAACTCAAAAGGTGTTAGTTACACACTGGACCTTTTAATGTGTTCATAACATCTAATAGGAATCTTCTTCTTCTTCCCTTGCAGCACCTCCATCTCCAAACTGAATAATTTTACCCGCCTAGAGCCCACTCTTCAGTTACTGGGGATCCCCTTCAACATAAACACAATTCAGGAACTGATGCAGGAGAAACAAGGAGTTGCCACACAACTCCTCTGCCAACTCTACGTCTCACTTGAAAAGAAGAAGAGAGCAGAAATTACTGGGACAATGCTGGAAATCATGCCGCCAGCAGCCAATGCAGGCCTGCACAAGAAGGAGCGAGACATCTACTCTGTGGTAAGGAAGCTGGGTTTGTTGTGGTTGCATTCAGTTAGCAGCCTATTCTATTCTATTTTTTAGACTTCTTCTGACATAAGTATTCTTGCACTTAATACAGGAAAACTGCACAAATCACAAAATAGTGCAACTCTGACAGTCATTCTGCCAATATGTTAAGCTCAAGTGGTTACTTTAATAGATGTATCCGCAAGTGTCTTACATTAGCGCCTGCATCAGGTGGTGAAACATGATGCAGAGCTGAAAATATCTTGGCAACATCAGGTAAAGTACAACTGGACTATGCACCGGTCATGACCCATCCCTTCCAGCCAAAGAGGCCACTCTGTTATGATCACACAAGCCAGAGGACCCCAGAGCGAGTTAACAACGTTTATTGATAAATCCACAGGTCACCAGGCCAGTCTTCTTACGGAAAGGGGGCGGGTAGGTCCTCTGCTGTTGTGGGGCCGTCATTGCGCTGAACGGGCACGTTGCTGTGCTCCCGCATGTAGGGGAGGAGCTTCAATAGGGAATGGCTGAAGTCCTTGTGGATGCTAAACCACCAGTGGTTCTCCTTCTTCTGACTGAAGGTGCTGGCCATGAGTGTGAGCAGCGAGAGCCACAGGGGCCCGAACACATAAACATAGCTCGGGCTGATGTGGCCGTCCAGCTTGAGCACCAGGACGATCTCAAAGATGAGAAGTGGCACGACAATGGTCATCCAGCTGATCGCAATAGTGATGTGCCTTCGCCGTTGTGCGGCGTTGATGTGGATGGTGCGGAGGAACAGGACAGACCAGACAATGTAGTAGAGGACGAAAAGGCACAGGAGGGACATCAGGATCCACAGTGGGACACACACCACCAGCCAAGGCCAGCTGATGAACCTGTCCAGCTTCAGAGCGATGAAGATGAACTGGAGAATATTCACTGAGCACAGCACCTCGAGCTCAAGAGAGCGGTTGTGAAAAAAGCCCCAGACGCCGGCTGCTATGGAAATAGCTGACATGAGGATGAGCGGCGTGAAGACGATGACCCAGGAGTGAAATGCTCTCGTCAGGCGGTCGCACACTAACACCTCGAACAGGAGCAACAGGACGTGCAGCCCTGCTGCGATCAGCATGGCTTTAAACTCCATGCACCTTTCCTTTTCAGCTCTGTACTTGGGATTTTGGACGCAGACCCCCGTGGCCGCAAACGCCCCAAAGATGACGAGTAGCTTCCACAGCCATATCGGGGTGAACACAGCCCAGTAGCTACAGTGGATAACTCCATCCAGCCTCAGGGGCAGCAACACGGAGAACAGCAGCAGACAGGAGTAGATCAGGAACTTACTGGAATTGAAGTCCTGAAACAGTCCTCGTCGATCAATGCAGCATTGGCGGTTTAGTTCATTCACAAGAAACCTTGCACATTCCAGGGCATTAGAATGAATACACATATTTTAAGAGTGAGATCGGTTCCTGCAGAAGAACTTTCCAGCCAGGATTTGGTCGAAAAAGACCCTTATTCATGAATGGCCCTTCTGGTCTGGTTTATGCATTGTCGATATCTACTTTTCTTTACTTTATCATTATCTTCAAACTGCGTTGCTTCTTTTTCTTCTTCTTCTTCTTCTCTTGGTTTGATTGGCCCCTGGCATCCTGTTTATAGTTGCACTGCCGCCACCTACTTCACTTTATTTTGTTGTTCTGCTTGCGTCTATTTCCTTTTATAGGTGACCGTTGCTGGTTCATTAAACAGAAGGTGCCTTTGATAGTGGCGTTATTATCGTCAAAGGAACATTGTTGATGTAGTAGCTGGATTCAAAGACATACGCACAACTCCAATTTTCATAGAGATCATAGTGTAGGTCCTCAGTGTTAGAGATTTCTGTCTCGTCTGTTCTTACGGCATCTTTATAAGCCACTTCAGCTGTAAGTCAGACGTCATTGCAGTCAGCCACACTCTGCATAATGAGCATATTTTTAAATGGATATAAATCAATCTAACTGGCATATTTCCAACAAAGCACGTAGTAATCTGACAGGCTAGAAAAAAAAAAAAAACCCACAACACTGTTCATCAATGAAGGCGTTTAAGTTTGATGGGATTGATGGGATTTGCGGTGTGTGCACTGTAATGATCACTAACATCAATCTAAAGCACTTTGCGTGGATCTGGCCCCATGTGTCTCTTCATAATTTCAAATTAAATTGAAAAATATTTGTTGAAAATGTATAAATCTATTGGGCATAATCCATGTGTGTGTGTTCCAGCTGCGTGGATATCGTCAAAAGCACATTGTCATGGTACCACACAACAGTGCCACTGTTAACCAGGTGCCCAAGCCGCCACCTTGCTCTTCACAGCTCAGCCTGAAGATGAAGCGACAGCAGCAGCAACACGAACAACAAGCACAGGTGTGAAATATTGATAACATGGATGTGGGACCTACATTTTTACTTTGACATTCCAAATGCCAAAGTTAATTGTAATGCCACATCGAGTGATAGACTTTCTCTCGATATTTGATGGATTGAACGCTGAAAACAAAAGTCACATGTCTTTTTTCTCTTTGCATTTTTCCCATGCAGAAAGTCCAGGCTGAAATAGCCCAGTTTGAGACAAGTAGGAAGAGACTGGTCACTTCTACTTTTGGTTCGTCCTCAAGGTGAGAAAAAAGGAAATATTTTTGATGTATTATCTTGCTACAAATGTATGCATGAGTGTAGCATAGTAACAATATTGAGACTGTAACCATTCTGCATTTTGGCTGCGCATGTGATTTGCACCATTTCACTTGTAGTGGTCAGCCCATCACTGGAGCTTTGCCCATTAGTGGCAGCAGCTATGGGACTGAGGTCAATGAAAGTGGAGATAAGGTGATACTGAAGTCCAATAGCCAGTACATACAGGAGATCCGACAGAGGCTGAAGGACGATGCGGTGTCTCGGCAGCAGAGACAGAAAAGACGAGACAGGTTCCTGGTGGAGCAGCTCAAGGCCCATGAGGCTCAAGAGGTGAAACTTCTGCCTGTGCTCAGAATAATATACAATATAAAGTTACTAATACATACAAAATCAGCCAACTGATCAGCAACCTCTGCCTCACCTTACAGGAAGAGAGGAGAGAGGAGCAGTTGGTGAAGCATCTGACACGTCAGACTCAGCATGAGCAGCGCTTGGCCACTCAGCTCCTCCAGATTCGTGCACAAAAGGAGGTGATGCGGCAAAACCGCCTGTTCAGAGAGCAGCAGTACCAACAGCGGCGAGAGCGGGACTTCCAGGAGGCTCTGGACAGGGAGGCGGTGAGATAGGATGAATAGGGAAGGAAAATGTTGCTTTGTGTTAGGCTGCATCGGTGATTGTCTGAGTGGAATCAGACAATCACCGATGCAGCCTAACACAAAACATCAGTGATTGAGTGGAGTCATGGGGGAAAAGGAAATGATGGATTTCATTTGTTAATATAGAACCCATCAATTTGGTATTTTATATTATGAAGAGAGATTTAAGAGGGTCTGATACATTTTGAAAAATAAGTATATAAAACTATATATAAATTGTATCAGTGTTAATCATATAGTATGTTCTATATACTGTATATAAATATATATTATAGTATTATGCGGTCGTAGAAATTAAGCAGGCATTCCCAGAGCAGGTGCTCATGTGATTATGTGTTAGATTCTACACTTATTTGCTGTTCAAACAAAAAAGATGAAGAATCAATTTAAAGAAATTATTTAGGCAGAAATCCGTGGTCATATATATTGTATGTGTATTAACCTGTGATTGGGTATTAATGTTGTGTTTATATGCAAACTAGAAGATAGGGTGAACTGTTATTTAATATACTAGTATTCTGCTGATTCATTTACAAAAAAGTTCAATAGAACATTTTCCGTTTTACGTTCTGTCATGCCTTCTCTACTCATGCGATCTTTCTGAATGGGGCCTGGTGCAGGCTTTGGCTCAACAGGCTAAGTTGGACCGCGCAGAGGAGATCAAGAAGGAGCTTGAAAACTTGAACAGAATCGCTGCTGAACGAGCTCAGTGCAGATACAAGAAGCACTATAAGGTCTGCAAGGACATTTTGGAACAGATAGTGGACTTGGTTACCAAGACTGGAGAATATCGCCTGCTCACTGGGAAGTACGTAATACAATTGCTTTCAGTGATGTTGCAGAAACTGTATTTGGACTGACTCTTAACTTCCTAACTCAGCTCCGATCATTCATTTAATGAATATGTGGGAATTTCAAACTGTGTTCTCAAATATATATAAATATTACCTTTAGGATTGATTCATTTCTTTCTTTGGGAAACAATGAAAAAAGTATTTAGAAAAAAATATGAAATATGTTATATGTAATACTGACTCTTTAATGTAATGTAATATTAAACTAGAACCTCAATACTGTGTAAATTCCGATGTGACTCAAAGACTGAAAAAAATCCAGATTTTGGAAAGGTTGTGGTTCATTAGTCAAATATAATTAGGAGCTTTCAATATCATGTCTGCTTCTTCTCATGATCAAATACATAATTGCCCTGTCCATTCAACCCTGATTAGCAGTAGCATGCTACATATATGAATCTGAATTTCTGATTCAATTTTAACTACAATTTCATGTATTAAGTCCAGCTTTTCCTTCTGTCTGCTATCAGTCGGATTCCACCGAAGCTTACAAGAGAGTGGAAGGAATTGCTGTTCAGTGGTCTCCCTCTCTATGAGGCTGACATGGGCCAGCTGCCCGGCTTTCACTTCCTCACCTCACTTGATCCGGTAGAGCTTGAGAAGCAGGAGATGCTCGACAACCTGGACTATGATGAGTACACTGTGAGTTTCTAACAGACCCACATTTTCAAGCAATGCTGATTTCACTGCCAGTATCAGGTGCAATTAGAGGCGAAGCTAACCGAGGCAATATTTCATTTCTAAGAAGTGCATGTGAATGTTGAAGAATCTCAGTGTCTTAGCAGTGTACTGTGTTTGTCAGAACATGGTTGGAGAGTGGGTCTGGCCGCAGGAAGCAGGGGAGGCCGAATCGCCGCCGGGCAACAACAGCATTCTCGGACATGTTGTTCTGCGACTGAAGAACATTGTGCATCCACCCATTGTGACAGCCCCCACGCCCGTATTTCCTCACTTTACTCTCAAAGCCTGTGTCCTGGGAAAGTTCTGCTCTGGCAAGACCACCTGCCTGACCAAGATTGCTGAAGGCAAGCAGTCCGCACAGAGATTCAGCCATACAGTCGTACAGATGTGGAACATGATGACATGGTTTATTTTCTCTTTTAGCCCATGGTATCTGTGTCTTATCACCTGAGACACTGATTGTGGAGGCGGTAAAGGCTTATCATTGTGAAAAGCAGGTATGCCCCATATAGTTTTATGAGTGTGTAAACAAATCACCCTAAAACGTTGAAAATGCTCCCAAATGTTTCCAACATGTCTTTTCTGGCACAAATTGCAGGTCAAAGAGCAGCAGGGGGAAAAAGACGAGCCTCTCCCCGACGCCTCCACATCAGGGAAATCTGGTGGGTTACTAAATAAAAAAATATTATTTCTGTTATTTTACACTCACAGCATACCCTTTTACAAGTCTTGAAAATGAATTTCACAGAAAACAGAAAATTTGATGTGATAACTGTCGTGTTTTTCAGGCCCTCACACTGAAGGAGAAAATCAAATTAGCAACAAGAGGGTAAGTTTATTGTGGTTAAGCATTTTCCGAGTTTGCTCATTAACTTGCATTCAATTTATGCCACTGCTTTTTTTAACCTAAATAATTCCATAATTTATACTAATTTCCTTTGTGTCCCTTGTCTAAGCTGTCTACACGGGCCACGCTGGGAGCAGCTGCAGAAACACTGATGACAAAAGGGAAAACTCTTCCCACTGATCTGTTAGTAGATATTATAGTAGAGGCGATCAGGTAAGTGCCTAATCTGTATTGCTATAAAATAAATGAAATAGCATTTAGTAAGTTTTGTCCAATCTCAGCTGTACAATCTCACAATTGATTTGACCACCGCTGTGAAACATTTCTTGTGTTCTCATTAGGCAGCTTCCAGCTCAGTCAGGTTGGATTCTGGATGGCTTTCCAGGGGACATCACCCAGGCATACCTGCTAGAGGAAGCCCTGGGTGGAGCTGTAGACGTAGGGACTGGGACGGAGAACAACAGGGCGAACCTTGCTTTTGATCCCGATGCACCCAAACCTCCGCCTCCCCCAAAGCCTGTGTTAGACCTGGCTTTGCTGCTCGATATCTGCGATGAGGCTGTGACCACACGTGCATTCACTCACACCGGTGGGAGTTTAATGCTGTGAATGCACCAGTTCATCTGTGAGATGCTGTGTGTTTGTACAGATGACAACATATGTAAAGTTAATGTCTTTCTATGTGTTGTTCTGTCTTGCTCCCAATTCTGGTGCAGATAAAAGCTTCACCACAGACAAAAATGTGCATCTGGCAAAGATTCCACACAGGTAAAACAAGACACACACTCACCACTATTGCCTGACTGCAGCATGTGTCTTACATGGAACATGTCCCCCTCCGACCCAGGATCGCAGCATTCCATGACGCTTGGCCAAAACTTGAGAAATGGTTTGAGGAAAGGCAAAACATTTTAGTTCGTGTTGATGCCAGTGTAGTCAAGGAGGAGCTTTATGAGAAGGTGGAGTCCATCCTGCAGCAGATTATGATGCGAACTCAGGAGGGTACGTTTGTCTCTTTAGTATCTGTCAAATGTTAGAAGACTGAAATTTTAATACTTTACAAGTATAGGATTTTTTTTTTTTTACAATAACTTCACATTTCTTCTTCAGCTCCTACCACATCTCCTGTGGAGGAGGTGTTGGAAAATGGGAACATTCCAGAGTCCTCCCTAAAAGGAACTCCTGTACCTGTCGACCTACCTCCTCCACTCACTGATGAAGCCTCTGACCCTACGGAGTCTGCTTTGAGCCCTAACAAGGAAGACACTGTGGACTTGCCTCATGAATCCAGCACAGACTCTCCCAAAGGTTGTTAGCAGTCTACAGATAATACTTTTCACTTCAGGTCAGAGAAAGAGGATGTATTATTGACACAATCTGATATTCCAATATGTACTTTTGGTTAATCAATAGAAAACTCCAGGAAGGCATCAACTTCCTCAGTGATAGGGGAGGAATCTCCGGAAGTCCCCAAGATTCCACCTGAAACTGCTTCACTCTGCCCTGGTTCACCCAGCTGGGTCTATGTGGCTGAACCTATTCCTCTGGTTGGATAAAAAATTTGTATTTTGCTGTATTTGACATATAACATAATTTTAAGATGCAATCAATTGGGGCTTAGGTTGTACAGTTGTATTCAAAAAAATGCAACTCCTGAACTGGTTTCCTATTTCTGTTGCCTTTCCTCGTGAATGATATGATCATGATTGTCTTCTGACTGTCCTCATGGGACCCCTGTTTTGCTCTTCTCTTCTCCCCTCCCCATCTCTGTTTCTAGGAAATCTCAGAGTACTTGTGCGCCCAGTGGGAAACAGCGTGTGACTCTTATGTCAACAACATAAAGGCAGTGATGCAACAGCTGCGCCCGCAAAACATTGTTTTAAACCATCTCCTCTTCAACCTCAGGTATTCTCTAAAGCGTTTTTTTCAAAGTTGAAAATACAATATAATTGGACTCACACTGTACTGAACACAGGTTACCATGGCTGTTTTTATTTTTTGATACGCCTAAATGTTACCTTTAGGTTCCCAGCCAGAAATATTTTACACATAAGACCTGTGTAAAAAATCGCAGTTGTAATTTTGAGTAACACAGAGGTGTGACCCAGTTCCCTGTGTCTGCAGAGAGGAGTTCCAGCATTATCTGAAGCGTCCAGATGTGCTGCAGGAGCTAGTGTCTCAGTGGCAGAGGGACTTCAACAGCATATCAGATGATATGAGAGAAGATGAGGAAACAAAAGCAGAACTGCATCTGAGACTCGATGTAAGATTTATTTATTTATTTTTATGCCATCAGACAAATATTTCTGTCTAATTGATGATGTTCTGCGTACAGGAACTGCGTGAGCGCTTGTGGGACATGGCTGACAAACGCAAAGAGCGGGACGAGCAGGAGAGGGCTTCTCTCCTGTATGGTGGTTGGCTGGAGGATCATATGGCCGTGCTCATCAACCACCATTCTACACTCATAGAGGTGAATGTGTGTGCAGTACATTTAGAAAGTATTCAGACCACTCATTAGTTTCAGTTTGCTGTGTTTGCAGGCAGCCATTTTGTCCAATACCTCCTGATAACAGCAAGAAGGTCCTGGGTTTGAGTCCCGGTCAGGGCCTTCCTGTGTGGCGTGCCGCTGAAGAAATGTCCAGATGCTGAGTGAATGCTTTGTCTCTACATTCTGAATTATTTTATAGTAAAGCTCTGCCCTTGGATTGTGTTGTGTTTTATAGGTGGAGCTGAACCGTTTCCAGGAGACGTTCTGTATCCTGAAGATCTACTATGTGAACATGTGCAAAGAGCTGGGGCCTGAGCCCTCGTCTGACTTGGTCTGTATGCCGTTACTGGGCAACCAAGAAGATAAGGATCAGGACACCAGGCAAGAAGAACATTTTTGAAAGCAACATAAAAATGTCAATACAGGAGAATAAACTACAATTTTCAATACAAATTTTTAAATGATAAGATGACAACAAATGGAGAAAATGATACCTTTTCTTTTCTACCAGTGCTGAATTGGAAGACACAAGTGTTCTGCTGGATGGAGAGAAGGAAAAGAGAGTAACTCAACTGTGAGGACACTGCACTGCTGCATACAATGTTCCCTTCATGTTCTCTGCAGCATGCTTGATGGATGAAATGGTTGTCATAACGATCTAAATATTTACGAGCACAAACACGTATACATGCATAAACTATTTCCTCCTATTCTCCAGTGTTCCCTTCCTCTCCAAACGTCCTGACCTCTCAGAAGGGGCCTGTAAGACAAAAGGGACGGTTCAGACACAACTGGCCAAGGTAATTACTGTTTCTCTTTATCTGCTTTCCATTTATTTTAGTTTTTGTCTCGCTGTGGTCCTGTTGTTGACTTTGTAATCCACACATCAGCATATGAGGGACTGCTGTAGATATTATATTCTCTGCTATTGCTTGTGTGAGGATTTTAAAATGAGGTAGTTTTGGTAAACAAAAGTATTTATTTATTTATTTATAGTAATTAAAATGTTGTTTGTCAAATTCTACCTCGAACCAATCTGATTCTGACAGATTTAAATGTTTATTTACTGAGATGTTGAATCTTGTCTATTCCAGCCGTCCGATGAGAAACTCATCTCCGACTACGAGGAGGCGCTCAGAGCCATCAAAAGATTGGTACAGCACAGTTTGAGTTTTCAGGAGCTGTTTATTATTAAGTATTTATGTCGCTCCTAACGTGTGTGTGGGTCATACATGCGTTCAGATGATAGTGCAAGCCCACAAGAGGGAGACAAAGGTGCCAAAGGAGAAACCACAGGAAATTGAGAAGCCTAGTGCAAGTGCAAGCAAAGGGGGAAAAAGTAAAACATCAGGGAAAAAATCAAAAGGTATGTCTGTATCGGAATTAAAAACGATGGAGCTTTGCCCTCTGACATGTCCTCTATGTTTCAGTAAATCTTTCAAATAATTATCTCC
Source organism: Pseudorhombus dupliciocellatus (assembly GCA_016785235.1). Classification (NCBI taxonomy): domain Eukaryota; kingdom Metazoa; phylum Chordata; class Actinopteri; order Pleuronectiformes; family Paralichthyidae; genus Pseudorhombus; species Pseudorhombus dupliciocellatus. Next base: position 2,028,421 of record JAFBJW010000137.1, on the reverse strand, counting down.
TACTGTGTTACCTTCCACCAGGTGCACCACCAACCCCTCCTGCACCCAGTCCAGCCCCTGTAGAGGAGAAAGAGTCAGAGGAGCCTCTTGATCACTTTGTCTTATTAGACAAAATAGTAAAAGAATACACAGCTGCCCTGGAACACGAGGGTACGGCCAAACACATACAGCAAAACATACGGGTGTTGCCTTTGGACGTGTGTGCAGGTGCAAACATGCACATACACATGTACGCGTTGTGTGTGCGTGTTTTCCAGGGAATGGAGCGAAGGCCCGCATTGCACTGGTGAAAGGTCATGGACTGGTCACGTTGCAAATGATCCAAAACAGAGCAGACGAGGTCTTTAGCCAAATGGAGAAGTGGTTAGAAGCCTGCTATCTTTCAACAATGAAGAGGTATGTTGTTAACAAACATACACACATATGACTGACTGACATTGATTGAGTCTGATCATGGTCATTTTATATATAAAACCTGGTACATTCTGTTTTTTTCTCCCTTTTTTCAGTATTGAACAATTAGTAGAAGTGGTTCGCCATCACATAGAGGCCGGTGCTAAGTTGAAAAATGAGCTGGTGCTGGTACGTAGGAACAATAACTCAAATGTACCACAGCATTTTACTTCACGCCTCCTGTTTTTTGAATCTACGTATTCTGTTCTCCAGGAAAATACTGAATTCCATCTGAATGGAGATTGCTACGTGGTGGCCAGCCCCCCTCCCTCTCCCCCTCCGCCTCCTGTGGAGGAAGCCACACTGTCCACGCCAACAATCAAACATCTGGAGACACTCCACCATCAGCTCTGCAGCAGTGCTCCATCAGGTGCTCATAGGGGAGATACAATTGGTTGTGGTTCATTATTCTTGCTGTCGACTCATTCTGTTTCCTCCCTTTCTACCTTTCAGGTCTGTTGTCCAAGTCGGAGTTTTTCAGTTTGTTGAGCGACATCACCTCTGCTGACTTGTGCATCTCGCCTGAGGCCTGGATCAACATAAATGAGAAGCAGGTACTCTTCAGAGCACAGTGCCCCATTTGTCTTGTTCCCCCCATTCTAAACAGCTCACTCAAGCACGGCCCTTGTCTCTTCTGTTCCCAGGTGATGGAGATCGTGAAAGTGTTTTTGGACAAGTTTGACGTCATAGACTTGCGACGGTTTCTGCTCAGCGTTGCCCTCCCTTGGCCTTTTCCCTCCGTGCCGCAGCTGCTGGCTGTACGTCAACGTTTCAAGGAAGCAGATACTGACAACACAGGCTATGTAAACCGGGAGCAGTACCTCCAGGTTAGTCTCTGTACAAACGCTTTCAGAAATAGGGAGCTGATTCAGATTCACTGGTATGATATGTAACTGCTGTGGATGAACCATAGATACATGTCAAACCTACTCCTCTTCCCTTCTGTCCCACCAGACGGAGTTGTGGTTTTCCACTGACAGTGACCAGTCTGCCCGCGAGGATCCATCTGAGCCTCTACCTTGTGACCGTCTGGTCAGCTTACGCAAGGTAAACCAAGACCCATCCTTTTACCTTACGCTATAAAATAGGTCGTCGGCTCATCTTGTGAAGATACATTGACCAAGAAACATTCATCGCAGAAACATCCATTTTGTTCTGAACCTCAGTCTGTTGTTTCACTTTGAATAACTGAGCAACACTGCAACTGCTAAATGAAATGAATTCAGACTAACCTGTGTCTGTTCGTCCTTTGTAGTTCTTTTTCCAGTTGTTTGCGGATCATTCTGCCTGTCCCCCTCGACTGGACTATATGTTGATGCTGCAGTACTTTGCAGCCGACCCGAACCCCCAAGAGGGCTTCATTAGAGCGCTGAGCGTGGAGCTGGGACAGTGGGTGGGAGAACACAGCTCGCTAAGTCATCTTGTCAAGGTGAATAAATGAGTGCACAAGAGAAACAATGATCATCAACGATGTTCACATCTTTTCAAGTGGCAGAGAATTCCAATACAAACCAGCGATGATAGTTTCAGTAAAGCCAGCACCTGTAGTACAAACCCTTCAACAGTATCACTCTGTGTTGTGCTGACAGTCCATGCCCAGTATAAAAGAGGCTACAGAGCTCTGCCCCTCGGAACCTGACAGTCAGTGCTCCAGTCCACTGGAGGATCCGGACGTTTCCATTCCTGCCGTCCTTTCAGTCGTCTGCCACAAACTCACCAAGATGAAAGACGTCAAGCTTCCTCCAGGCTGTCTGAGAGAAGAGGTACGCACACCGATGCCAACACTGCATTTTTAAAGCTTAGGGTTCCACATATTGAATCTTAAAAAGATAATTCTGTTGGCCATCTTTCAAATGAAACCCTTCCCTGTGGTCGTACTGACTGACTGTCTGCTGACTTCTAGCAACTGGTCCAGCTGTTGATTGAGCACGGCCTCACACCTGACGGCTGTGTCCGCTTCTCCACCCTGTCCAAAAGTCTCCTGGAGAGACTGATGAACGCGTCAACACACCACAAGCTCGTGGTGAGTCTCTGTTCATCATTTGTTTTTGTTTTTTCCACTACTTGTTCCCTTTATCGGCCACACTCCATCACCATCATGTGCCTTTACACCATAAACGTATACCTTCGTCTCTCGTGTCTCTCTCTCTCTCACTCCTCACCATCCTTCTCTATGTGTCTCAGAACATCCATGAAGTGCTACAGGCCCAAAAAAATGAGGAAGAACAGGGTTCCAACTCTGGATGAGACTTACCCCCTATGCTGCTCTGCCCAGGAGGAGATCTCGTACCGCTGCTTTTGCCGTCTTGAAAAATAATCTCCTTATTCCTTACGTTTGAAACATTTACTGCTTCAATTTTCTAATTTCTAATTCAATTTTCGACCATCACTCGCCACAGTATGCGGAAGCGGCATCGACCGATGGTGGTCGCAGTGGCAACTTAATTGGAAATGACAACAACAATAACATCAGTGATGGGGAGATTGACCCTTTCCTCACTTTTTTCTTTTCCCGATACACTCCAGTAGTTTTTCTGTCTCATTTGTTTTTCTAATGACCTCTCTGACACAGAAAAGCAGCTACAATGAGTGCATTGTCCAGGATAACCTACATGTCAAGCCTGACTTACCAGCAACTGCCTGCCAGGGCACCCGCAACCCTATGTCAGCCCAGTCCACGCTGATGTGTCATGGTAACGTCGGTATTCAACAGTCGCCGGCATCTGTCCTCCAGTCAGAGTTCACGTGTGCGCTGTTTCAAAAAAATATAAAAGGGCATATATACATTAAAAAAATCAGTGTTGTCAACAAGATCACGTCATTTATTAAGGAAATTATTGATGCATCATCACACCAAATATCATCATCAAAAAGTGCTTTCCTCGACATGCTGGTGGGGGGTTGCATTTTGTAGGTGGCTGTAAGAGGATTTGATTCTTATCGGGGTTTCCATTTGTTTCATTTTATGCAACAATGACCGAGGAGAACCTCCCACATCCCCGTCCCTCCACATTGTCTCTCGTTCCCTCCCTTCCACTGTCACTGCAGGTCCACGGCTCCTCTCAGTGTCTTAGAGACAGAGCCACTGACACCACAGACATGTGTCCTATAGACGGCGTTGTGCTTCCAGACTCTTGAATATTTAGGACCTTTTTCCATCTGCTATGAGAAAAAAAGCACAGCGGCTGCGTTCATGCGGGCACACGAGACAAGACTTTTTTTTTGACCGCATCAAGCAAATATATGAAAAGACGACGATTGGGAATTCACTTCAAAAGAGTGTGATTTTTCTCCATCTGGACCACAGCTCTGTCTCAGGACCCATCCGCTCTGATCTCTCACTGGATCTGACTCTGTTGCTGCATCACAGGGTGAAAAGCGGAAACTTTCTCACAAGGAACTGTTGCTCACGCACGGAGGTTTTCATTACAGTTTAAATTGGAACAGGAAGACTATTTTTGGCCGGAGGTCACACTGTGCTGCTCTAACAACATGGGGATTGTATTTTGGACTTTTTCTCTCCTGGCTCTTCCACTGTTGCAGTCTGCCAAGATCCTGACTATCTGTCTAATTGGTGAGTAGTGGAGCAGTGACTATCAAAAGTGACCTTTACTCAATGTAATAGAGACAATCCATTTTTAATATTTGTTTAGAAATTAGAGAGGAATTAGCATCTCATTGTCCGAGGAGCTGGTGAAGGAAATTTGGGTGTTAGAAAAGCTTGTATTTTTCTAGTGTCCTATATAAAGTTAGTGATAATACCTTTCTTCTTCTCTATGGTTCAACAGGAGGAAGCCACTACTTGTTATTAGATGAAATTTCTCATAATCTACACCAGCATGGCCACGAGGTCCGCATGCTTCTGCAACTGGGCAACCCTGTCATTACAGGTACACTGCAAACACAGTCCACAACACAAACATGCAGGAAAACACAGCTTTTGCACAATTTCCCGTTTGGTCTCTCATCTCTGATTTGGTCGCTCGTATTTTCATGTAAACGACTCCCCTCTAGGTTTCTCCTATAAAGGCCGTGCAGACAGTTACCAGATGAGCACATGGTCCCTGGGAGACAAGTATATCAAAGAATACAATGGCTGGTTCCTGGAGCAACAAACGCAGTTTCTCCTGGGACGGTAATACACAGGCGACTGGAGATTTGGTTACTGGGATAAGTCCCTGTCCCTGTTCCTCTCTGTTTGTCTTTGTCTTTTAACTGTTAATTGTTTTCTCTTCGTCTGTCTTTCTTCCAGGGACAACTTTCATAACTTTTTGAACTTCATGGGGCACCTGTCGTATCAGTGTGACAAGCTGTTAGGGGACAGGGAGATGATATCATTCCTCTTGAGGCAGAACTTCAACATTATCATCCTTGATGCTTTTAACCCCTGCTCCTTCATCCTGGCTCATAGACTTGGTACGACTGCTTTCATTTCTCTGGTTTATGTCAAAAAGTTTCTAGAAGATCACTACATACCCTCATATGTTGTAATATTGTTTGTTTCCAGCAGAGTTTGGATGAATTGGATTGTGCTAATTCAAATCTATCAACAGAGATTGAAAAGTTCTCTCCATTTTCCTTTTGATTTATTCCAGGCATCAACTACATAGCTTTCTATCCCGGCACTCTGAACGGTCCTCTGTCCATCGCTCTCCCCAGCCCTGTTTCCTACATCCCGGTGTTCAGCTCCCGTCTGTCTGATCACATGAACCTCTGGGGTCGTGCAAAGAACCTCTTCTATTCCTTCCTGGCTCCTGTAGGTAAGACCACGTTTGAAAAAGAAGATCACAAGGGTTGCGGATATTATGACCTCTTCTGTGTGCATTGCAGTGCATGTGACCCCCCCCAACCCCCGAGTTTTTTATTTTTTATTTTGGGGTGTCATTAAGAGGTTTAATATCTCAGTTACATTTGATCATCTTTCTCCCCGCATGTTCATGTTCAAATCATAAATGATTGATTTTTGTCTTTATATTTTTTTTATTGTGTCTTGTGTCATATATCAAAGGCCAAGAACTTATATGGTCAAAATTTCGGGAAGTAGCTGATCGCCACCTTGAGTCAGGCTCCCTCCCTGGTGGTCTGGAGGAGTTACACCAAGGAGCCGAACTCTGGGCCTTCAACACCGACTTCTCCTTGGAGTTCCCTCAGCCTCTCCTGCCGTACACCGTGCTGGTCGGTGGTTTGCTGAATAAACCCACAAAGCCTCCTGAACAGGTCCGTTAGTATGATGCAGATATCCGCATCGATTAGTGACGCCATCGTCTTCCTCACGTCCTTGGCTGCTCAGGTTTCCCATCTGATCTTTAGGATCTAGAGCGCTGGATCTCCAGTTTTGGAGAAGCAGGTTTCATCGTCGTGACTCTGGGATCAATGGTGTCTTCGGTCTCTGTGGACCCGCTACTTGTGGAGCTGGTGGCCGGCTTCTCCATGATCCCTCAGGGGGTACTCTGGAGGTAAAAAAAATAAACCTGTGTCACATAGAGGGGGGAAAAGACACGCACGTGAAAGTATGAAATGAACCTTGAAAACAAAACAGACTTTATAATTTCAGTACTGTTAGGATGTTAAGACAATCCCTTAAACCTGCAGTGGTACTGTTTGCAGATATGACCCCAAGCGATGGCCAACTGACTTGGACAGACCTCCCAATGTCAAACTAGTGGACTGGCTGCCTCTAAATGACCTGCTGGGTAGGAACAGTCTGTCCTCTCTGTTCCCTCTAACCCTTTGTTACAAACCTAGCAGTTAGTCACAGTTTACGGTAGACTGTGAAAAGACTTGTTCTTTGTGCTCTATCTGAGAGAAGACCAAAACAATGAATTTCGGGATGCATTTGTGTCAAACATTATTTTCTGTTTACCCCAGGCCACAAAAAGGCGCGTCTCTTTATCACGCACGGTGGACAAAACAGTTTGCTCCAGGCGGTGTACCATGCTGTTCCCGTGCTGGGAATTCCTCTGTTTGGTGACCAGTTTGATAATGTGGTAAGAGCGGAAACAAAGGGACTTGGCCTGAGCATCAGCCCCACACACATCACCAGAGAGCTGCTCAGCTCTGCAGTTCAGACCATCATACACGACACCAGGTATGCGGGTGGATGAGGGAGCGTTATCTGGGACACCGTGTGCCATGCATGGGTCTGTACTCTTTTTGTCTTTCGATCATTTCTCTGCAGGTTCAAGTCTACAGCTTTGTCCCTGAGCAGGATCCACAAATCCCATCCCGTCCCTCCAGCCCTTCGACTCATCCAGTGGGTGGATCACATCCTGCACAGTGGAGGTGGTGCTCATCTACGGCCGGCTTCACTGGCCCAGCCGTGGTTCCAGAGGTACCTGTTGGATGTGATGCTTCTTCTCTCCCTGGCGTTCACTGGACCTGTAGTTCTCTGCTGGACCTTCTGTAGGAACATGATAAGCAGTGGTAAATACAAAAAAATACAATAGCAGCAGCAAGTTTTCCCTCGCGCAGACTTCAGATTCACACCTCAGTGAAATCACTCATTTGTCACGTACTCTATACTAGGAATTTTAAAAAATGCATCCTAAAGTTTCGCAAATTTCCAATAAATAAGCCAAACTTCTTTTGCTGATTCCTACATTTACTTTTAAACACATTCATTAAAAAAGTCAGAGATGTCATGTTCATTGTTTCTGTTGTTTTTTGAGTAATGTTACTGACTAACAACCTGCAGTGAAGACATAACCTCTTTGCCGTAGGCTACAAAACTAGTTTTTTAAAAGCATATATTTCAACAAAACTCTGATTCAACCTTTTTTGAATCTGCGGCCCCACTCCAGTAGGAGACCCCGAATGCCAAGTCTCCTGCCCTCTCCCCTCCCCGCGCCATCATGTCTACCAGACATCTAAATTGTACTGTAGCGCCGCATTGTCCTCCACCTCTGTGCTGTTTTGATCTGGCTGCAGGGGTTGTTGACAGTATGCACGCATCCACACACACATTCACACACTCACACACAGTGGCTAAGCAATGCTTTTGTTTGATTGCGTGTGTTTCCAGATGGAGGCAAACCATGTTATAATAGATGAATGAATGCTGAGAATGGGTTTGCGAGCTTTTCCTAAATGGCTGGAAACAAGATGGAAACAGTACAGCCGATCCTCCAACATCTGCTCTACCTGCTCAGTTTGTGTCAACACGTGTGCTTGTGTACGTCTGAGGCAGCATCATGGTCGACTGGTTATTAAACAGCAGCACCACCACCTGCAAGTCTCACCTCTGACCCCAACACCCTCCTCTGCTGGTTTCCGCTGAGTCTCCTTCCCCTTTTCTAAACAAGACATAAAAGCGCCACGTTCACGGTCAGCGCTCAAGCCACTGTTGAGAGCGGACCAGGCCATTGAGGACCCCCCTCTCTGCTCTGTCCTCTCTTCCACTCCTCACATCTGTTTTGAAGGTTAGCAGGGAGGAAAATACAGATTATCAAGGAAATAATGACCAATTAGGCCTTCTTGTTCTCTGCCCATTCAGCTGTCCTTTCCATCATTCCTCTCCTGGCATTCCATTTGTCTATTTGTCTGGCAGTTGCCAGTGTGTCTTCCTCTGTCTCGCACGCAATGCAAAACAGACGGGGCGAAGCAGCCAAAGCATGACGGGGGGAAAAGAATGGCAAAGTAAAAGGAAGAGGAAACTTAAATGAAGCAGAAGATAAATACACCAAACAAATCAGGACAAAAGAAATTCATAAAAGACTCAAGGAACAGAGAATAAACCAAACAAGAAACAGAAGATGAAAGAAATAATGATCAGAAACAGATCAAACAGACAACATGTGTCCAAAGTGTGACAGCAGATATTGGACAATGATAATTTCCTGATTATGTAGATTCATTATGTAGATTTAGGAGGACAGATGTTGAGTTCTGATCCTAATTTTAGATTTTTCTTTAATAAAAATAACATTTGAATATCTATGTAGGTGGAGTAAAAAAAACATGTGGTTTTAGGATTTAAATGTATGCTTCTGTGTTGATTTGCTGAGATATAATCTTTGGTAGAATGAAAGTGGGAGTTTACTTTGGACCTAGGAGCAAATCCTTTGTGTCATCAATCATTTCAGGTGAGCTCAAACAGGAAATGATACATCTGATGGACTCAGTATAAACCCGTGTTATTGTCTCTTTACTTACTGTCAGGATGAGGAGACAAACTGGGGAAAGGGTCTGACTAGCTGAACAGAGCTACTGATATTTTAACTTTTGCTGTTCATGATGAACTTAACTTGATGATGCTTATGGGTTATAGCGCCATCTAGTGACTCGAGAAAAGCATGCTCCACTGAGTTCACTCAGCTCTGTAGTTTGCAGACTTTACACGTAAAAACCACACGGTTATTTCCAGTGTGTTATACTGTGAGATTATAATATATAGAAACATCACTAATACATTGAATTAAATTTGAACATTCATGCTGCATGTATGTTTTCAGAAAGACAATTGAAGCGTTGGATTCAAGTTTTGGAAGTTTAAATATTCTCAGTGATCAACCCAATCCTTATAAAGTTGTTCATATGATTTTTTTTTTTATTGATTCCATTATATATAATCGAAGGTCACACAGGAACGTATCCATCAGCCGCCATGAGGGGGCGCTCTTTAATATTCCAGAGGACGTTACGCAACATCCGATTGGTGTGATAGCTGCGCTGTGATTGGCCGGTGCAGACGGCGTGGGCGTGTCCCGACGTCAATGTTTATGTAGTCCTATGTGCGTGAGTTTGACCGCAGCGACCATCCGGAGGGGGGTGCGGGGGACCTCTCCCGCATTCACCTGTTTCCTCAGGATTTCAGCCGCTTCTCCACCGCGTTATGACCCAGTTCTGCACATGGCGGCGCACTAGCAGGTGAAAGACGGAGGAGACGGAGGGAAACGCCGGCATGGCGATGGGGTTCAAGGGCTGCCAGAAGATCCGGGGTCCGCAGATCCGGAGCCTGATGGAGGCGAAGGATTTCTTCCTGTTCGACTGCGACGGCGTCATCTGGCACGGGGAGCAGGCGGTGACCGGCGCGGCCAAGGTGGTCAGCTCGCTGATCCGCCGCGGCAAGAACGTCGTGTTCGTCACCAACAACTCCACCAGGCCGCGGGAGAATTACGTGCACAAGTTCTGCCGGCTGGGCTTCACCGACGTGATGCTGGAGCAGATCTTCAGCTCGTCCTACTGCTCCGCGCTGTACCTGCGGGACGTGGTGAAGGTCCGCGGGCAGGTGTTCGTCATCGGCTGCGACGGGCTGCGCCGGGAGCTGCAGGAGGCGGGCATCCCCTGCGTGGAGGAGGACGACGACCCGGGCGCCACCATCTACAACTGCGCCCTGGCCCCCGACGTCAAGGCGGTGCTGGTGGGACACGACGACAAACTGACTTTTCTCAAACTGGCCAAAGCCTCGTGTTTCCTGCGGGACCCGGAGTGTCTGTTCCTGGCCACAGACAACGACCCCTGGCACCCCCTGTCTGGAGGAAGGATACTGCCAGGTATGTTATGCATATATTAAATGTTTTATTCAGCTGTCTGTGTATGAACAACGCCAGGTCAGTGATGGATCCAGGACCATCACAGTGATGCTGTTAAAGTCAGGCCCTGGACCCAGAGGGGTCCTAGCTTGTGTTTGAAAGGGATCATATTGGGAGGCTACAGAGCAGTTGGGCTCGAGCCTGGCTGATGGGGATCAGACAAATACTCATACATGCTTTTACAGGCCTTCATCTTTTGCTGATGCATTCATTCTTGATAAGAACTTGTGTTGCTGCTCTTACAGTCTGTGAGAGAGAGAACCTTTGACTTCCAGGGTTCCAGGGGAGTGTGAGGCCTCTTGGGAAAGTTTCAGGAACCATCAGGTTGAGTTCCTTGCTGCACTTTGTTCTCTGCAACACAGCTGCACGGCGTTCAGACGCCTGAAAATAGATACGGGCTGAAATGTGCCGGCGGCTAATTAAACCCATTAATCCACGCGGCGGAATGACCCTCCCTCCATCACTCTGAATTGTTGTTTGTGAAAATGTGTGGTTTGCTGTGGACTTCTAACCCAGCGGTCACTAAAGCACAGGAGAGCGGGCGGGTGGACGAGAGGATGCCCCATAACAGTCTCTTTATTCTGACCTTGATCTTGTCTTTAGGTTCTGGGTCCCTCATCGCAGCCCTGGAGGTGGCGTCTGGCCGCAAAGCCACTGTGATCGGCAAACCCAGCCGCTTCATGTTCGAGTGCATCTCCAGTCAGTTCAGGGGGGTGGACCCTGCTCAGTGCCTGATGGTCGGCGACCGCTTGGAGACGGACATGCTGTTCGGGTTTAACTGCGGCCTGGACACCATGCTCACCCTCACCGGCGTGTCTCAGATCGAGGAGGCTGAGGAGTACAGGAATAGCGAGCTGACCACCAACCACAGCTTGGTGCCCGACTATGTGGTGGATACCATTGCTGATTTCTTACCCGCTTTTGAGGAACTGGACGAACAGAGCAATTGATGAGTCCCCCCTGCCCCCGGTGCACAGCAGATTGCATCTAATACATTTCAATGCAATGTTTAATCTGGCGAATGCAAAGTTAAAGACGTAAATGTTCTGAAACCATAACAGTTCCTGGGGGGAATATGCATAGGCCAGAATATTCTCCTGAAAATTATCCCAGTGATCCAGTGCAGACTTCAGTGCTTCTTATCGTGTCGTGCCATTTGTGACTTGACGGTTCCTTGTTGCTGTGTTTACGTTAATATATGAAAATACTGCACTTGTTGTGTTTGATATGCGGGTTTTGAGCATCCAGAGGTATTTTTGTAAAGCCATGAATTGCTCTGAGGGCATTCATGTGTTTTAGGAGCTGGTTCCTTTATTACCTTGGCAGAAAAACGGCAGACGTATTCATGGACACAGATAAGTTTAACTCCTGTGTGTGCCTGGCTGTTGAGTTCTCCTCCATTCATTCACGACTAGAGGAGAAACTAAGAATCTTTGGACCGTTTCTCGGCTCCGGTTCAGACTGAGATTAGAATCTGATGGTTGAGAAAAAAAATGACATTTATTTTGACCTTTTGGCCGTTTCTGTCAGGTCTGAGCTCATCGTGCCAACGTTCATCTGGATACTGAACAGACAGCTGAAGCTGATAGTTAGAAAGCCAGTAGCACTGATGGTGGCTGGTCATTCTGCACTGTTGTGTAACCTCAATGTCGTTAATGTTTACCATATAGAGCATGCCAGCAACGGTAACAAGAAATTAAAACTGAAACTGAAAACTGATGTTGGACACATGTTCTTTATGTGTTGCTGCAGACAGAGATGCCCCGTCACTTAAACTCCGTGTCTTCGTTAACATCAGGCATAGGAACACCACAATCAAAATACAATAATCCTTTAATTCACACCACTCACACCATTGCACTCCCCAGGATCTCTTCAGTCCGGTTACACGTCAAAAACTGTTGCAGCGAAACCCATGAAAAGAAAAACAAAACAAAACAAAAAACCCACTGGTGATATTACTCCATGTACCCCGAGGTTAATTGAGAGTTCAAGTGAAGCTCAGAGAACTTCTGTGACATCAGAAAATGTAACTTTGAGCTGTTCTACAGTTCAAACTCTTTCAACTAAAAACATTGTGAAGTAGTTGAGAAAATAAAACAACTTTGTTATGGTTTCACTGAAATACATGTGAGATATACCTTAATAGGAAATTAATGAAATACAATTAAGATTCAGCACCTAAATAATAAGCATATGTACATTTTAACAGGATTCATATAATACTTTATTCTACAACATGTCATGTGGCATTTAGGTTCTTTGTGCTGAGGAGCAGAATTCAAGACACTGATTTCCAACAGGTAAGGACTTTGGCTGCAGGGTTGGGTCACTCAGGTCCGCCACGCTGTGAAGAAAGAGACTCTGTTAATGTGCAACAAACATGATGCAAGCTCCTCATGCATGACACGCGGACAAAGAGCATGTTCCAACTGCTCTCTGAGGTGCGTGGTGAGTTTCCAGCCCTCACCTGGATGTACTCCATTTCATCTGCGGTCAGTGGTCTCCTCCGGTACCTTGCAGGAAGGAGCTGAATAGATGCCAGCGTGTCTGGGGTGCCAGGGATCGGGGTCAGTGGTACATGAGGTCTTGATATTGAAGGTGGGCTCTCAGCGCTGTGTTGTGGAAGGTTAACAGCTAATGCCTTTAATGCCTCTTGGGCTAAAAAGGAGAAGGGAGACATGTTCGCTCATCAACAAAAACAACTGAAGATGACACATCATCAGTTCTGATATTGTGAACAAATGCATTAAAAATGGCCCTTTAACCACCAATGGCTGATCAAATTTCTGACTGAAGGTCCAGGCTTACCGTTGAGTTTTGGAAGTCCTTGTCGGTTGGGGAACTTGATCAGTGGAGCATGGGGCCTTACAGCCTGAAGAAAAACAGATCACATTTACAAATGTGTTAACAGTAAATTAAAGAAATATATGACATGGACTGTGTTCTGATTTGTGAAACATGACAATTGAATAATTGTGATAAAATACAATATCTTAACAATTTTTAGACCATATAACACAGCACTAGGAAAATAAATAGCCCAGCTATATATATATATATATATATGTATAAAATTGAACTGATCTATTAAGCACCTTTTAAAACAGCCCTTGAAAGTTCTTAAGATAATAGGCCTGTTGACAACTTTGAAAAACTGCAAGTCAAGCATTACCACTTTCCAGTTCAGTTCATCACTGATAAGTTTTGTCTTTGTTAACTGGGCACACTGGCGTTTCAGACAGGTCCAGATATCAGACTGAAGTAACTGTGTAAAGCATATGTACAACAAGTTTCTAAATAGTTAATAGTCCAAGAGGAAAATGATTCATATCAGTCCCATCGATGGAAACCAATGGCATTTTGATCTCTGTCACTCAATCAAACCGATCAACCTCTGAAGCTAAAACTGTGAAACACGTCTCGTAACTTCCACGTGTATTTATAAACCCAGAGACTTTTTTGTAGCTCCGATGTGAGCATGACAACACCCGAGACAAGGACATCAACAAGGGTACGATGGTTGATTCCTGCCCGCGGCCTCCCAGACGCCTCGGTTACCCCCCTAACACGCACTTAAAGCCCCGCGCTGAGTCCACGGTGTTAGTCTGAGCAAGACACGAGCGGGAGAATCGGCTGGAGAAGAAGTCAAACCCTCCGCGAGGACGTTACCTGGATCACTCGAGCGGCCGGGGCAGCCATTTTGGAGCTGACTTTGCCTCCCATGACCTCGTGGGGTTCACTTCCGGGATAAGCCGCAGCGAGGGATTTGCGAGGACAAGCCGGGGGGTGGCGCTGTGGTGCCGCTGCCCAGTAGCGTCTATAGCATTAATGTACAGAATAACAGTGGTGCTGAGGACAATGATGAACATGTCCAGCTGCAGGAACACACAGTGGCAGGTACACGCACACGCACACATACACATACACATACACATACACATACACACGCGCACCATTCAGAGTTTAAAGCCCCTGTCGTGTGTTAGCTTAGCCTCACCTCCAGCTCGTGACACCGGATGTTTGTCCCGATTAAAGGTCAAAACTCAGGCCATCCTGCAGCGGATCCGAGAAATATAAAACGTCGATCCTCTATAATTCAAATCCAGACAAGGCTCCACTGTTAATCACCGTAAAACGAGTAAAATACGAGCAGCTGGGCGTGCCTGGGCTACAGAAGAAGGTGGCGAGGACACATCTCATGCCTTTAATGTCTCTGTGCTTTACGGGATATAAAAGCGGATCAACGCGATGACGCTCCACCAATCACGGAAAAGCAGCCGAGACATTGTTGTAGAGGAGATGTGTCACTAGCAGAAAAGTTAACTGCGCATTTCAACCCTCAGATAAATCATTAGCATTTATTCTAGAACGATGTATTTCACTGTATTTTATTGTTAGCTCAGTGACAGTATTGTTTGTGATATGAAGTTAAAATAGAAACCTGTCCTGGTAAAGGTATCCTCTGGTATCACAAGGTGTTTTGCCTCATTCTACATATGTTTTATTTCAAAAACACACAGTAACCAGTACTTTAGAGCTAACACCTCAAACATTTAGATGTTGTTTGTGAATTGTAAAGTGTAATAAAAAAAATAATAAGTGAGACTCAATTCGTTAGCAGTACTGTTAGCTGCTGGGACATCTTTTCCACAAGGCTCTTTGTAAATGCTGTAATGGATAGAGGCCCTGAGTCTGTAACACCGCCATCTACTGGATTGCACATTCATTGCACAACTCTCCTAAATTCTGTTGATTTCCTGCATCATATTGTCAAACTGCTGAGAGCTTTTATTTGTAAAATACATGTAAAATGTGTATTTTCCAATTGATGTCTGTTACTTGATGAGTTAACATGTCTGTGCCCATTCAGACATTGAAGCTTTGTGTGCATGGTGAGATAAAGAGAACCCCCCCATGCTGCCCTCACTGGCCCATCAACATCATGAGACACCATTACTGTTAAGTAACCAATTCACATTTTATTAGATCTTATTTTATTACACAAACTGGTCCTGAGTCATGGAAAACTAAAAGGTCCCAATCTTAACACAGGCTGACTCTTCACTTGAGATACCTCTGTGGCATCACATTAACTACAGTTAATCAACAGAGGTGGAGAAGTGGTCTCAAGTGAGGATTCTGACCCCGACACTTTACAAAAAGTGAACGCACACCGTGCAGCTGCTCCACAGTGCTGCTGCTCCACAGTGCTGCTGTTTGACTCAGGTTTAATGGAACCATCGGCTCTGCTGCCAGGTCTCAAGGAGACTGACTCATTGGCTCTTTGACCTGTCGAACAGCTGTTTGAGTTGGTCCTGAGATGTGGCCTCTTTCTGCTGCATGAGATCAGCGTGGCCCTTGGTAACACCCCAGCCATCGGGCCGAGACATGGAGGAACACAGGGGACGGCCGGAGGCGGGCTTCAGGTTCTCCCAGTAGTCACGGCGGGCTCTAAAAGAGACATAAATATATAAGAGTACTCAAACCTCTTGCCACTCGCTTGGGCTAAAAAGATGTTTTAATCGGATTGGATAACGATTAGTTGGGTATTTATGAGACTCAGTGGCATGTTGACTGACCTGGCTCTGACCCAGGGCTTGGTGTGCATCTCCAGACCAGCGCCCCAGCTGCCATGTTTCTCTGATGCAGCTGGGAGGAAGCCTCTCTCAGCAGCCAGCTCCTCTGCCACAGCCCTGATGTGATAGGGTTCGAATCCACAGCAGCCACCAATGAAGTAAATGCCAGCATTGTAGGCCTCTCTGGCATATTTGTGCATGTCCCAGCGGCTCAGAATTCTGGGCTCCAGACCTGACAGAGGATTGGATGTTATATACACAAATACCTGCAGGCTGGTTGGATGCTGAATGTGTGACTTTGCTGTACTGCATCTCACCAGCAGCAGCTCAGTATACATGCACCAAGTGAAAGTTTATACATGATTACATTAACTGAGTGTTGCAATTCAAAAGCAACACAGGATCAGTACCGAAGGGAAACTCTGGCAGATCGATGAATCCCTGACAGCTGCAGTCGGGGGTGTGGTATGCGAGGGGCTGCACCATGTAGTGAGCCTTCAGTCCGGCCTTCTCCACTCCCGCCTTCATCATCTTGACAGCCTTCACGCAGGTCATGGGGTCAAAGTGGCAGTTGACTCCAATGATCTGGGCACCTATAGAGGGACGGGCATTGGCGGATGGCAAGATAAGGCAACGTTAACTGACATTTGCAGTTGTCGTTTCGAGGTTGGCAGAGAATCCTTGGAAGTTGTTTAAATATTGTGAAGAATGTTGAACAGTGCAGCTGGTACTGGCACAAAACAACAAGCAGACACCGTTTCCGCTGCTTCCGTGTGTAGACTGAGATCATGTGTCGTAGTTAAAAATATTACCCCTGCTTGGTCACAGTGCAGAGAGGTCATGTGACGACAGGATGTTTTAGTATGAAGGAGTCAAAAGTATCATTTCAAACATTGTGCTCTTAGCACTCAGAAATCACAAAATGAAATCCTGATCATTTTCCAGTTGGTCAGTTAATAAAAAGAGCCACTGAACCCACCGGCTTTGACCAGCCTGACGGCACACTCTCCAGGTGGGACTCCGTGCATGTCTCCCTCTGGTCCGATGCACAGAGAAGCAGCCACGGGCTTCCCTGTCTCCTTCAGCACCTCCACAGCCCACACAGCCTCCTCAACGTGCTCGAAGTACTGCAGGAAGCAGACACCGGCATCACACGTGAGGAAAAAAACTGCAACTGAATAGTTTTGCAATTGTTTCAAATGATTTTTAAACAATTCTACCTCAGCAATCAGGAAGTCCACATCCTTCTTGATGAACACATCCAGCTGTTTTTTCAGGATGGCCTTCACCTCTGTCTCACTCTTGCAGCTCAGGTAGGACGGAGTCTGACACACTCCTCCAGCAACCAGGGCGTCTCCCTCGTTGGCGACCTCACGGGCCAAATCGCAGGCTGCCTCGTTGATCTTAGCGCCCTGCAGGAAGAAAACAGCAGTCAGAATCTGCAGATCTGAAGTAATGATAACAACATAAAAGCATTTATTTGTGATAGTGATCATTTCTTCCTATGAAAGCTTTGTGGTTTAACTTACAGTGAACGTGAGCTTGTTGCCCCTGTTCTCCAGTTTGTCGTCACTGGCGTAGAAGGTGAAGGTCTGCATAACATTGGCCCCGGCCCTGAGGAACTCCCTGTGCAGCTGTCTCACTGACAATCAACAAACAAACGATTGCATCATAATACAAACATAGGAGTAAATCTGAACCAAGACACGTGACCAGTGGGGGACGGTGATCTGCAGGGGATAGAGCGGAAGCCAGTATGAGTAATAAACCCTCGGGTTCTCACCTGCTTCAGGGTGCTCTGCAGCGGCCTCAGGGGTCCAGGGACCGGCCTTCACGTACCCCCTCTTCTCCAGGGCAAAGACGAAACCACCATCACCGATCACGATTTCTCCAGCATCAAGACGCTCCAAGATCCCCTGTGAAGATGGATCAACGTAAGCTTGGATCGATGGTGCCAGGTTTTTAGAGTCACCCTTCCCCCAGGAATTTGAGTTACCAAAAAACTGCATTACTAATGGACATGTACATAGAGTATATAGCAAAAACTGCAGTTCCACTGCACTAACTCTGGGTACATGTCATTTACTTATGCATTACTTAAAGAACTAGAATCTATTATAAGTTCCACCTGCTTTTCACCCGTGTCATGAACCCTCCCCAGATCCTCTGTCACCCCACTTGACTTGAGCCCCACTGCAGTTTAACAGAAATCCTAACATAAAAATGAGGTCAATGCCTCTTAGGAATCCTAAAGAAATTAAAATACTATTTTTATCTGTTATTCATGAAGGTTAATCTTGAGGTTTTTATTCCTTCTCTTTAAAAAAATATTATGCAATGTATCTTTTTGTCAGAAATGATACTAATACATTAAATTATTTATATCACACTGAGCTGGAAGGCAACACTGGTTAGTTACTCATTCCAGCGTGAAGAGTGAAGTGCAGATCTCATATCTCCGGTAACAGCTGAAAGTTTCAGAAATGTGACCCCACGTGTCAGGTGAACACAGGAAACACACCGTGCAAAACCAAACAAATATGCATCCTGTCCCTGAGCCGCTCGACTCAAGAGTCAGAACAGATTCTGTAGCATTTCTTAAATGTTTATAATCCCCCTGCATGGATACTCCAATTACTGAACACATACCTTCTTTCCTGGTGCCATATTCCTACAGCTGAGTGGACCAGACTGCTCAGACTCTGGACGACTCAAGTGACATTAGAGTGGAGCGCAGGGCCACTTTAAATCTGTCTGAAGGTGGGGAGGGGTCTGAGGGAGAGTCGCTCTGATTGGCAAGAGGACAAGTTACACAACTGGGGTGTTTACCCCCCCCCCCCTCTTTAGCTGAATGAGACTGTTGTGAATGTGCACTACTAGTTTGGTCCGGATTAAATATGGCTGTGGGTGTGTTTTTAGTGTGCGTGGAGGTCTTTGCTTCATTGACACAGCTACTTTTAACAAGCCACTAAAGATTGAACCATGTTTAAATCGGTGCATTGAGAGTTGAGGCCAGTTTTGTAGAATGATGTGTTTATTGTGGAGGGGTTCACACAGTAATGCTCCGCAGCTGGAGCATCACCGTTACAAGTGCTTTTCAAACTGAACTGAACTGGGAACGACTTCACTCCGATGTTCCCGTCGTGTCCTGCTCATGCAGAGGACTTGGCCTTCTTCTGCATTTCCAGCACATGCTTCATCTCCTGGGTGCTGGTGGCCTCTTTGTGCTGCAGCAGTTCGGTGTGGCCCTTGGTCACACCCCAGCCCTCTGGCGTGGACATGGACGCACAGGTGGGACGACCGGATGCGGGCAACAGATGCTCCCAGTAGTCACGGCGGGCTCTAGAGTAGACGGAAGACAGACGGTTATACAGAAGAAGGAAATCGGATCCCTTCGATTTTTGCATTGCATTAGAGTGGACTGAAATGTCCCGGAAGTTTTACCTGGCTCTGACCCAGGGTTTGGTGTGCATCTCCAGACCTGCGCCCCACATGCCGTGTTTGTCTGAGCCCGGGGGCGTCACCCCCCTCTCCACAGCCAGCTCCTCTGCCACAGCTCGAATGTGGTAAGGCTCAAACCCGCAGCAGCCTCCAATGAACCTGATCCCAACCTTGTAGGCCTCTCTGGCGTACTTGTGCATGTCCCAGCGGGTCAGGATCCTGGGCTCCAGGGCTGAGGGTGGCAGGAAAGTGGTAAACAAATGCTTGAAATGGTAGATGCTTTATTTCAGTTTTAATGTTTAAGTTAAACTATCAATATTTTACCAAAGGGGAATTCTGGGAGGTCAATGAATCCCTGACAGTTGCAGTCGGGAGTGTGGAAGGCGAGTGGCTGCGCCATGTAGTGAGCCTTCAGGCCGGCCTTTTCCACTCCCTCCTTCATCATCTTGACAGCCTTCACACAGGTCATGGGGTCAAAGTGGCAGTTGACCCCGACAATCTGGGCACCTAGGGAGCAGAAGGGGTGACGGTTATTGCTGGAGCAGATAGAACAAGTGACACTTGAATACGGACGCAAATGTGTGATCACGCGGGGCGGTTTAAATGCGCACCAGCCTTCACCAGCCTGACGGCACACTCTCCGGGCGAGACGCCGTGCATGTCTCCCTCCGGCCCGATGCACAGAGAAGCAGCCACAGGCTTCCCACTGGTCTTCAGCACCTGCACGGCCCACTCGGCTTCCTCCACATGCTCAAAGTACTGTGACGACCGAGAACGACAGCGACCGCTCAGCTTGAGTTTGTTGCAATAGTTCCCATTTGAAAAGAAGAAATTAGACATAGAGCTACCTCAGCAATGAGGAAGTCCACGTTCTTCTTTCCGAACACCTCCAGCTGTTTCTTGAAGATGGCCTTCACCTCTGTCTCACTCTTGCAGCTCAGGTAGGACGGAGTCTGAGACACCCCGCCGGCAACCAGAGCGTCGCCCTCACTGGCCACCTCCCTCGCCAGGTCACAGGCGGCCTCATTGATTTTGACTCCCTGAAGCAGTGAAGTGGGTTGAGAGTTTGTATGATCACACTCGTTTTATGGGTCAATCCGAGCTCATGAGATGAAGTTGGTCACCTACAGTCATGCTGAGTGTCTGGCCTCTGTTCTCCAGTTTGTCATCACTGGCGTAGAACGTGAACGTCTGCATGACATTCGATCCTGCCCTGAGGAACTCCCTGTGCAGCTGTCGCACTAATGAAAGAACCCAGAGTAGAAAACTTTATGATTACGATGATGATAATGGTATTACACATTAATACCATCACACACTCAGACAGAGCTGTCAGCCATGATATGGGGCTCAGTATCTTGGGTAAGGACACTATGTTACGTGGACTGGAGCAGCTGGGACAGATGAGCATCCTCATCGTTGGTTGCGTGTGTGTGTGTGTGTTCCCTCACCTGCTTCGGGGTGAGTGACAGTGGCTTCAGGAGTCCAGGGCCCAGCCTTCACATATCCCCTCTTCTCCAATGCAAACACAAAGCCCCCATCGCCAATCACCACCTCCCCAGCATTCAGACGTTCAAGGATACCCTGTAGGAGCAGAGAGGTCCGTGCTGTTCACTGAGTGGCGTCTACCCGTTTTAATATTTTGCTGCTTTGTTCACATTTATACACACATATTTAGAAATACACACGTAAAAGTGGTCGAGCAGTTAATGAGTCCCAGTGAGGGCAAACAAAGTTGTGCTATTACATATGTGTTTGTGTGAGAGAAGCTGCAGTTCAGGTACAAAGGTGCAAAGATAAAAGCAGATTTAGCCTGAGAGTCTCCAGCAGGGACTGCTTTATTCAGGCTTTTCGCAAATCACATGCAGGGACCAGGAAAAACATGCAGCGCACAGCAGCATTTTGTTACAACACCCCCTTTAAAAATCACAAGACAAGCGCCTTTACGTTCCACTTTGCATGATGAATTCAGAAAATCCCTCTCCTCTGCTAATGAATATGAAAATATGTGTACGAAAAGGGTGAGTTTACCTTCTTGCCAGGTGCCATCTTTGTTTCCCAGTGTCAGTTGCAGAACTAAGCACAAGAGTGAACCCCTGGAAACGTGCGGCGAGTTGCTCCGCACTAGTTTTATACTGCTGCGTGGATATGGGAGGATGTCATGTCGCTGCCAAATCCATGTGTAATTTCCACATAACTCTTTAGATATTGTGCAACTTTGTCTGGATCACGGATCAATGAAGGTGGCATGGACCTGCTGGGGGTGAGACAGGGACATGTGGTTTGTAATAGAAGACCATCCTGTTTAATGATTAAATTAAGAGAAGCAGCCAATAACGTCTCTAGTTTTACATTATGTTTCCACATCGTTGTAGTAAAGAAGGATCCAGGATTAATTTAACAAACCCGGGCATCTTTATTATTAGAACACATTAACCAAATTTCTTTTTTTGTTTTTTGCTTTTGACCCGATTCTACAGTTTATTTTACAAGCTTCCTGCACAATATTTTCAGTATTAGACTGTGAAAACGTTTTCTAACCTTGTTTTTAAATATAAATGCCTGATTGTATCAACCCAGATCCTTCAGGTCATCATCCCCTTCTTGAGACCCTGAAATGTCTGTTGCAATTAAGGCCTGGCTGTGTCCTCACAGTTTGAACCTTCCTCACCGGCCTGAGAAAGATAAGCTCCTGTTTTTTTCTTCTGTCCAATTACTGACATTCCTGTTGTTCTGGAGACTCGTGGCTGATAAGAATGGGTAATGCTTGCAACAGTCATGTGTGCTCATTGACTGGAGCTCCTGCATGTCAGCTCTTAGTTATGTATTAATATATAAAAAATAATTAAAAACAATAAACTGCAGATTATGATCATGATCATCATGCATCAGTGAAGCATAAACAGGCTAACAAAGTTAAGTAAGACCTGCTCTCCTGACCGAGGTTAACACACACACACACACACACACACACACACACACACACACACAGGAATATTGACCTTCAGTGGAGCGGTGAAGTCTCGTTCTGTCAGCTCTGGGTTTATCCAGTTTCAGGGGGAATGTTACAGATAGGCGTCTGCACGGTGTTTATCAACAGAGTCAAAGTTCAGAAACACCTCCCCTACACTTCACTGAAGGGTTTCAACAGCCTGTGTTAGAGCTGAACAGAGACTTTTCCCCTTTGCTGAGCTGAGTGTTTATTGTATTACGTAAAAAGAATATGGATTCTGGCTCTTGTATGCAGATATGCTTTTATATTAAAAGCTTATTCAATGAGGTAGAATGAATGAACTCATGCTGTGCAGCGGAGGGTTGTTCAGTGTTGCTCATAGAGGGTTTGGTTTCTCGGGCTGATTGTGTCTCACCTGCACTCCTATGGCTCACTAATCACAACAAATCTCAATTTAATTTAATCACTGCAAGAGTTATAGTACATCATATAGGGTTATAGTAAATCATCCCCTAAAACGGTTGATTGTGCAATTAGTTTTTTGGAGCAGATGTGATTTAGCATTTTAATTCCTTTAGACAGCCAGAAAATATGTGAGAGCAGAATCAATCCTCTTTACTAAGTCTTGGCAACCGAGTCAATTTGAGTATTTTGCAAAGTGTCCAACAACTTTCAGCCAGTTATGAACATCTGCATGAAAAACAGATCTGACACAAGTGTTTCTTCGTGAACAACTCGTTCAGACGTGTGTTGATCCGTGCCGGTTGTGTTCACAGAGCGGCGATAGCTTCACTGTAAAGTGAGCTCCACTGTCACAGGCAGCCACCAGCAGCTTCACTGGGAGAGACCCCAGATTCCACACGCACACTGAACCACAACCCTGAGCACGGCTCTCCATGCCCCCTGCCCACATCACATCATGCTGACTGATCCAGTAGATTATGTGAGATACAGTGAAGAGATCAAATGCATCTTTATTTTTGGGGCTCTTTTTCCTCCTGTGATCTCATTCTGATTTCTTCATCGCTGACTCAGTCACTTCATGGCTGCTCCTCTTCTCAAGCGTCTAAGCCACAACTAGCGTTGCTACACATGTGCTTTTCTGGGGCGACACCGTGAATTCAGTTCTAGGAAATCTACTTGCATGCTTCATATCTGCTGTATCGCATTTCTTTTATTCCAGCTATTTCAGTCGGCGTGTCCGGTGCAGACCAGCCTCTGGATCAAGTTGCATCTTCTCCATGCAGCCACAACTAGTTCACACAGGCTAAGGCTGGAACCACATGCAGTCGTAAAGAGACCAAAGGAGAGGGCACTGATGGGTGATTGGGCAAATGGGGTCAATGGACAACTGCAATCGCGGAATAGGGGGGTGAGGACAGGGAGCAGAGAACGGGGCCAGACGTGAGGACTGAGAGTGGACGAAGAGCGTGTAGAAAATAACAGGTTTGCAGACCTGGTTCCAGCCGTGGAGGCTGAAATGTATCCTGAGGTGACTGATAGAGTCGTGGTTAACTATTGACTCCCAACACACTGATAGAGTGCTGGACTGTCACATGGTCTTTTGGCCTGGTGGCAACAGAAACACTGAATATTTGGCCCAAATTATAACTTTACATACAAGATTATATATTATTTTTAGGTTTACTGAGGTTTGTTTCTTCTGCCTGCAGCTTTATTTCATGTGCTGCGACAACTTGTTAAAATTCCCCGTGAGCCGAAAGCATTGGCCCCCTGATACAGAAAATGAAAATGACATGCATCAGAGCCGACAGAGAACAGCCTCTTCTCTCCCTGTAATCTTCACACATGTTCTGTTTTCTGTGTTGCTTCACCCTCTGCCGCTGCAGCCCCCTCTGTTTACCTCCACCCCTTCCTCTGGTCCAATCATAGCTCAGACCGAAGAAGTCTTTCTGCTGAATCTGTCCATTCTTTGTGGAAATGCAGGCCACAGAAAGACAGATAGGGTGGGAGACACTGCGAGAGGCAGAGAGGGAGAGCACTCTGACCCAGTAAAGTCACCGAGTCCTCGCTGCTCTTATCTTACTCAGGCATTCCATAAAAACACTGGGTTTTAAGACATAAGAGCACCTTGTCGCAACACACTTGTCATGCACCACTTCTTCATAACTTTTTAAAATCTATTTGAAAATGTACTGACTATAAACAAGGATTGTAAAAACTACTTTGAGACACAAGAGGGCAGAAGAGTACATTACCTTCAGTATCTCTGTGACGTCGGCCCAGACGTGACTGACTGATAAATAATGGGAGGAGAAATACAGTTTAAACTAGAAAACTGTATTTCTCTGTATTTCTTAGCTCTGCCTCAGTCCAACACTCTCTAGTTCACAACGGCTGTCAAATATGTTAAATAATGATATCTCTGTTTGTTTGCAGCTCCCAGCCTGTGCTTCACGGTCATGAAGCAACTATGCAGCTTCTCGTCAGCACTTTATTGTTACTGTACCATTCAGAGGCTCAACACTTCTTTTACACTGCCTCTTCTCCAGTCTCACAGAATGACTCTTTATGTGTGAGAAGTTGCGGCCCGTTCAGGCATATCATCAAACGGTGCTGGACCAGCCCAGGAGAATCCAGAACTCATGAAAGACGGTTGACCCTGTTCAAATATCCTCCTGAGTCCTCTGGTACGTGCTGTTTCTCTTCCTCTCTTTCTGTTTAGTAGCAACCACAGACGTGTTGTCCAAACCCAGTTCATGTCGACACCTGCATCCAAGAGTTATACTTACTTTGGCAAAGCACGCACCAGGGTTGCACTGTTGATGTCAGTTTGGTTCGAATGGTTTGTGTGAGCTTACGGGAATGAGGCCGTGTTTCAGTTCACTGTCAGCAGGTTGTCTGATATATTGAGATTATTGTACATTTTAAATCTGAATAAAATAGATGAATAAACAATGGTACAAGTGAACCAAATGGTGAGGTGATGCCAAAGTGTCGTGACTACCACCTGGTGGTCGCTGTCGAGAGGGCATAGATTGAGCTTCCTCAACGCTCTTTGAATCTGACCAAACTATAAAGTCAAAGTACAAGTATAAGAAGTTTTAGAGGAAATGACAAAACTTAGCTTTAATAAATCATCATGACAGTGTGATTCTGGGCACAGCAGAGACATCGGAGTGTTGTCTTTCTTTGTAAATTTCTGCCTTTACTCTTTCTTGGCTTGTTTGAGTAGAGTCATTATGTCCCTCCTTGTTTCTGTCTCACGTGTCCTGCTGTGACCTCAATGCCAACATCAAACTGCATCTTGCTGGGAAATCCCAACTAAAGAAAAATAGAAAAATTGATTCTGCTTTTAGATTTTGCCCCTTTTTTTAAAAAAAAAAATGCCATCTCTCTGACCACACTGGATGTTCCTGATTGCGCTTGCCTCAATGGACTGAGGGAAATTTTCACACAAATTTAAATTTAGTCACTTTAAATTTCTGATAAGTCCTCAGGCATTTAGGTTAAAGTTAAACGAACATCACCCATCATTTCCACATAGACCCATAGAAAGTGTTTGTCATGCAACACAGGCCCTGTTCACACAGAGACGTCTACATCCCACATCTTTGTTATCACATTTGAACATGATTTGTTTATTGGTAGTTGTAGTGGCATGCAGTGCAGCTCTATATTTAAGACCGGGGTGCAATTAACACAATTATACCGGCCCTTATTTTTCACACACACACACACACACGTAGAAGGGCATCATGGCATCATTTCATAACTTCCTCCCCACAACCACTAACCAGCAGACCCAGTCATCTCTCCCAGTGTCTCCTCAGTCTGCTCTGTGTTTCCCATGGAACTGCCCTACAGCCAAGAACATCTTCCTCCCTCTGAGACCAGCTCGCCACTGAGACCACACTTATCTATTTACAGAGCCGTTCTGCCTCCCACAGTGTTCTCAGCCAGCACAGCGCACACAGACAGATCTGGTGTGGCGGGAGGAAGTCCTGCAGGCAGGGCCGACCAAATGACACAGTGGCTGCACAGGGGCCGCAGTGGAGAAGCGAGGCACCGCGTGAGCGCAGAGATGAACGGTACAATCCCAACTCTGAGGCTGTGAAGAATGTCGAGAAGGTGGCCGCACTTATCAAACTCCCACTTCAGGAAATGCGAGCTGGTGTTAGCAGGCTGGGAAGAGGAGTCCTGATATATATATATATATATATATATATATTTTTTTTTTTTTTTTTTGTTTTTTTGAAATGGCTCGTACAAAATAACAGAAGCAGTGGGAATGCCGTAAATACCGATGTGGTGGAGCTCAAATTGCATGGTCACAAACAGCAAAATATGGCTCTCACACACGCTGGCTCGCACCAGTGGTCACACTTCATCTGGAAGAGGCTCAGCAGACTTAACATTGGCATGTGTTATCTGCTGCAGGGATGTTTGGGTTTATTGTAAAATACATGTGCAGTTATGTCCCCAGGGATCATGTGTGCAACGTAAGAACGTGTGAGAAAAGAATCTGAAGAAAAAGGAGGAAGATGTCCTTTACTGGTAAAACAAGCCACGCCACTGTCTGGACTTCATGTGAAGACATGAAGCTTTTTACTTTCAACTGACTTAGAAATAAAAACATTTCACCTTGAATACTTTAAGTATTCATCATAAAATGAGTACTCCTTGTTGTAAATCCATAGATTTAATGTTTCTTTGGACATCCAGCTGCTCTCTCTTCTCCCTGCTTTAGAAATAAATGACCAGACTAATTGAAACCGAGGCACATGAGAAAATGCATTGACTGGGTTCAAGGGTTGATCTTAAATATTCAGGAAACATTGAAATCACTCAGACCTTGCAGTTTACACATCAACAAACCTGGGCAAGCCTTCCTCCTCCTCCTCATCATCATCTACTTCTCTTCTTTCTATTTCTCTCACTCTCTCACTCTGACGGGTGGGGGAGGGGAAAGGGGGGGGGGGGGGGGGGGGGAGAAGGGAGCGGNNGGGGGGGGGGGGGGGGGGGGAGAGGAGAATGGACCGACGTCAGTTAGTTAGTGGGAGTGTGTGCCCTGCAGAGAGGAAGCAGGCTCAGTGAATGAGCGGCAGGAGGGAGAGCAGGACTCAGAGGAGAGAAGAGAAGAGAAGAGACGCTGCGTTTGAAACACAAAGGAACGCGCACCGCCTGACCGTGAGTAGAAGAGAAGGAGCGGAGCTTCCACCCTCTGCTTCTCATGCAGGTTACTGTGTGGCTGAAGGTGTCACAAACTCCTCTGCTGTCCTCGGGTCCTCTCTTCTCTCTTGTAGCGGTCAGCTGATCTGTTTGATGGCAAAGAGCTGGAGTGAAGCAGGTATTAGATCTCAGTGAATGCTGGGCCAGTCTGAGTGGTGATGGTTTCTAAGGGTGTGTTTGCGTGTGTCTCTGCAGCTGACAACATCACAGCCCGGTGTGTGTGAGAGCAGGGGTTCTTTACTCCCAGTGTCTGGAGAGCCTTGTTCTTTGACTTGTGTTTAGTTCACTTTGTGTATTTAGGTGTGTGACGTCCTACTTTGGAAGCTACTATTTATACACCATTAGGTTTTTATTTCTTAAAGCGTCTTCCACACTTGTCCACACAGCAGCCGTCCTCTCTCCCCACCACAACCCCATGTCCTTGAGGAGCTGGGA
Organism: Pseudorhombus dupliciocellatus; assembly: GCA_016785235.1. Lineage (NCBI taxonomy): Eukaryota > Metazoa > Chordata > Actinopteri > Pleuronectiformes > Paralichthyidae > Pseudorhombus > Pseudorhombus dupliciocellatus. Next base: position 2,000,837 of record JAFBJW010000137.1, on the reverse strand, counting down.
GGAGGTCCATCTGCTAGTGAGAGCCACCCATGGAGCTCCCTGTCTCACACACACACACTGGGAGGGGAAGTGGTGCTAAATCATAAGCTAAACAAAATCAGGAACATGTCCAGTGTTTATTCAAGCTGAGTTCAAGGACAAACTTAAGTACAACAATGAGATGAAGGAGGGAATCCCCCCCCCCATAGACCTGAACAAAGAGGTGCCCTCCAGAATGTTTATCTCAAATCAACTAATCACAATTCAGTGTGTTCGCCCTCGCCCGTCTTTTTTTCCTAGAAGGAGAATCTGTGGAAAACAAGTGCAAACTCGCCACATGTTGTTGGATGGAAGAATGGGATCGTTTGGGAGAGGAGATGAGGAACAAGTTCTGCCTCTGGTCCCTCGTTTGTGACTTATGAGTGAAATCAATCAGACGGAGTCAGGAGGAAGTTGTGAACCACATATGAGATACCCAGTGTTATAGAACCACAGGGATGACGATGATGATGATGATGATGCTATGTTTGTATCCAGCGTATCCACTCTCGCTCTTTGCCATGTGGAGATTGTTGCACGCCAGATGTTTGAGAGGCGCTCTCGACCCAAATCACTGTGCTCCATGTATTTGAATCCAGATGTAATTCTTTAGTGTCCTCGTGGGAACATTTCACAGACATATGAAGAACTGGAGATGGCTGAACAGCTGGATCCCACAATCCCTGTAATGTGTCTCTCATTAGATCGTCTGTGTTTGGTAAATACCAGCGTCTTTCAAACTCCACACACCCGGTTTGGGATTCAGGGCAGGTCTTCCATTTTCAGTCTCCAGTCTGAGACTCTGATCACTTTGCTTTGTCATGAGAGTTATTTTATGAAAGTTTTAATGGGTGGATTTAATGCTTAGTAATATCTAAGGTGAAATGCATGCTCTTATGAAAAAACTTCAAGATTCAAGTTTGTGTGTGCATCCATCATCTCTTCAGAAACAAAAAGTGAGAGCAGAAGAAGCGAGGAGGGAGTGGAGCGAGGCCGTGTCATTGTGTGGGTGAAATGTGAGGGTCACTGAGGGGCTTTGTGCGTCAGAAACCGTGGGGCCACAACAAAGTCAGTGTGGGGAGTGAGGGGCCGGTGGATGGGAGAGCTGCACACATTGAATAGGTTAGGGGGCCACAGCGGCCTGCCTTTGAGAGAGAAGAAGTGCATTCTGGGCCAACGGTGGCAGGTCTGAGAGCCCCAAGAGTGAGGGAGGGGCCCAGTGTCGGCATGTCTTTGTGCAGGAGAGTTGAGTCGCACAAGATGAAGAGCGATGATTTTATTCAGGCTTTTTTGGCACACACACACACACACTCGAGCCTGGCTTATACTTTCCTCTGGGGAAGTCATGCGTTTTTTATGCAATTACACCCTGGATGAGTGAGCCCAGGCTGGCACCTTTCACCGTTTATCAGTGTGTATTTGTTTTTGTGTCTTTGCCTCAGTAAAGTAGGCTGTATTGTTTCAGCGTGCTGTCCGAGGGGCTTTTCACTGTTGACTTGCTGTTTACATGGGGGGGCCTCCTTATTGTCTCACTGAAACCTCAGGCCCCCCGCTTGTATTTGAAATCCAGGACCGCTGCCACGTCTCCACTGCTCGCGCACAGTTGGGAAATAACATTTGAATGGCGTTTTACAGCTCGGGGAGTTTTCTAGTGTTTAATCTAAGTCTGTGAAATAAATCCAAACTAACTCTGGAGCCTTCAACATGTGTTTCATGGCGGCCATCACTCACTGGCTGCAGTTACAAGTGTGATTAAGCGTGGTGGGTGCCCGGCCATGGGAAACATTTTCTCCCCTTTTTCAAATCTTTGGCTGGCTGTTTACGGAGAGCGAGAGAGCAGCGACTTACATGGTGATGTTTACGAAAGAAAGGTTGGTGAAATTGAACGTTGTTTCTTAATATCTGCCGTGGCTGAGAAAGCTTTGCGTGAACCAACTGAAACTGAACTCATCTTTGTGCTCTTGTCTCGCGTCGCTCTTTGCCCTGCCTCTGCTTTCATCACGTGGACAACACAGGTGGATTCGTCCTGCTTTAGGCCACAGGTGGGGGTTGGACCATCATCTGGAGCCATAACTTTTTGCACATTCATATATTGTGCAATTTATTAAGGAGGTGCGTTTTAGTTTCCACATCTTCCCAAAATCTGCCTGCTGTGATGAAACTAAGTCAACCCTGCAGGCTGTGGGTTTCTCCGCTCTGGCCGATGTTACAGCTCGCCTGCCATTCTTACGTCATTAGCTCTGCCCTGTCATGACACATTGTCCATGAGCTGCTGACGACTGCTGCAGAGGTAACAGGCAGTCGATTTGGAAATCAAAAGGGGTGTGTGTGTGTTATTTGTCCAGGGTGGGTGGTGTACCTTGGGCATGAAAGCTACATTGCTTCATTCTCTCTCACTTCACCTCGAGCTGCTTGCATTCTTTTATGAGGGAGGGATACGTTTGGTCCTGCCCAGCTCTGACTGGATTCATACTAGTTTAGTCTTGGTTTTTCCTCATTTCAGAGGGATGTGGTTTGCTCACTGTCCGCATGTGGTTTGCCTGGCTATGTAGCCCTTGAAATGTTGCCTCTCCTGTGGTTTTGGGTTTGAGGGTCTTCCTCCCAGGTGGTTCAGATGCATGACCAGGCCCGATGCGGCAGCTTAGGGAACAGATTGCTTTGGTTTGAGGTTTCTGGTTCAGGGTCTGTGAGCTAATGGAATCCTCCCAGCCCAGATCAGCTGGGAGGAGGTCATCTGATCTGTGTGGGTGATCCATCAGCTCAAACGCTCCTTCTCTGGATTGGGGCTGGTTCACACCTATTTTAAAGAAACCCAATCATTGACACCATCTCTCAAAAGTTTAAATCACGTCCGTGAATGGAACTCCTAACCTCTCCTCTGCAGAACAATCTGGGTCAGCTGTGCCTCAGATCTCTTCGCCGCCCACCTCCACTCCTCTTTCGCTGTCATCCTGCAGCGCAGGCTACAGTGGCCAGCGCTCATTACCTCAGCACCTTGGCATGCCACCAGCGCCGTCGCTGATATCTCAGACCAATTAGTCCAGATTTACTACTCGCTCTGCGCTCTGCTCCGACTGAGAGCCAACTGACTGACCCACATATGCTTGGTAGTCACGGCTCAGCGTCAGGCTTTGAAAGGACTCTGACTCAAGCCGATGTTCCGTTTCTTTAGGCTGTATTGTTGTCCCTTTTTAAAATGGTACTTCCAAACTAAAACATTACCTACACACCCAGAAACTAACGTCGCGTGACCACTGTACCCACAGCGCACGCAGGAAGGCATGCACGGGCAGCGTTGGGCTGCAATTGCCTCTGGACATTGTCACAGATTACTCCAATGATAGTTTCTCTCCCACGCATGTAAGCACTTGTATCGTAAAATGCAGAATTTGATTTCCCAATATGCCTGGATGCCAACCCATCAGAGAAAAGGATGGTGAACTGAGTTGAAACCTTACTGACCGAACAGGCTGCTTGGCCAACACTGTCGTCTGTTCGTGGACTTGGTTTTCCTTGAGAGAAAGTTTGTCTTATAGCAGCAGCCGTTGTTCCTGTTGGCTCACAGAATCCAAACTATGTAAGTTGGCTTCAGGCCGTCAATACGTGCGCACAATCCTGCGTGGCGGCCTTGGTTTGTGTCAGGACAGCAGAGCATTGTGGGAACCAGCAGGTCCAGATTGGAACCACATTACGGCTGATCAGCTTTCGTTCCGTGGCGAATCGACAATATCATCAGTCAAAGTCAGCACATGACTCCAGGATCTGTCAGTTTTGGTGACGATACATATCTAAGACTCCGCGGGCTCATGGGGAGCTGTGGTAACGAAGATCTGAAGATGGATATCTATCAAAAGCAACTGGGAGGCCGGGATCCTCTCACCCACGGCGCCCTGGTCGTCGGCTCATGTATAAGTCATAATCCCGAGCGTCTGATGTGCTCCCTCAGCTCTCACATGAACGCAGAGAAAATCTTGACCTTGCCAAGAAAATGCTGTGCAAGCACATTCCCAGGTCAGGCAGCAAACAAGCGGAAAGCATTCATCAGTTTCAGGATGTACTGACCTTTATGCTCACTCAGTGACACTACAACACACACACAAAGTGATCTCATGCTGAAGACACATCAGTGAAGTATTTCATAGATTAAAAGATGAAAGCTATTTTTTATCATGGTTCTCACTAGTATTGTGCTGGGGGCCATAGACGCCAGCTTTTCTTTTTGAAGACTTCGCTCACGTATAGCTGTCGGGACGTGAAGAGGATTTCTATTAAGAGTAAAAGATTTTCAGGAACAACTCAGCAAACGTTTAATACTTTCGCTACCTGTTGGTAAATCCTTCAAACCTCCATCAAGTCATCGAAAGTTATCAAGGAAATTGTCTCTCTGCCAGATGCTTCCTCTCACTACTAATTCTCTTGGGCCCTCTGAAGCCTCCTCCAGTTTCCATCTCTCTCTGAGTCTTTTGGCGAGACTACAGGGAACCATGATGAGGTATAAGTGAGGTTTCCTGTAAGTGCAGGGGGCGGATCACACGAGGTGCCTGCCGACTGCATGTTTAGGCTCCATCCCTGTCGTTTCAAGAGGCAGAGCTGCCAATTTGTGGGCATTGTAGTCTTAACAGACGACAGCACCGTGCCCGGGCTGGACCAACTGTAATCAGCCGCAAGCACAAGACAGTCAGATTAGAACTGAGGCCTGGGGGGCTGTAAACAAAGTATAGCGTGTATACAGCATATTTTATGGTGTATCCTTTTTGTAGTGGAAGCTTTACATACAGACATTGAGCGAGGGATGAGACCGTCCTCGCAGCACGTCGCTGTGCGTCTGTGGCTGTTGGACAGGCACTCATGCTTCCTGCTCACTTCCTGTTTGTTCTGATCATTTCCGTCTGTTGACTGATAATAAACAGTAAAAGTGCTGCAGCTGCTTCGCGCTGTAGCTCCGCTCAGGATCAGGTGAAATACACTGCTCTCAGTGAGTCGTCACGGTGGGTAATTAGACGCAGACAGCGTGTTTTGGATGAGGGTTTGCGTAATCTCTAATTAGGATGCAAAAAATGTAGAATGAGACCAAAGCTAAGTTCCAGGCACGTGGAGGGAATGAACAGAACTCAGAGGTTACAGATCGACATCGCCGTCAAGCTCCAGACAAAGCAAAGCTGTGCGCACACATTTCACTCCGCAGGATAAAAAGCTGCAGATGAGCAGATTGAAAGCCCAACAGTCACCTGCAGACATCCAGGAATCCCGCTGAACCGAATCTCACCCGCATCCCATGTGTTGCGAATCCCATCACTGCTCCTCAGATGCCGTCACGCCTGCGACTTTGTTATTGTGACCCAGTTCTGCTGGTTTCCATTTGACCTCAATGTCGGATGAATCAGTCGTTCTCTCTAAGCTGCATGAGATAATGCTTATTTTGTCACCTGGGAATTGTCTGGAGCGTTTCTTTTTTTTTTTGCCTTTAACTGACTCCAGATCATATCTGACAACGTAGAGCATCAGTGTTCATTCCTCACAGATGTGGTGCGATGATTTACCTGCCTGGCGGAGAGGGAATGTGCAACCTAACACCACACTCGTTCCCCCCAGGGCAACAAGAGTGACTCGTTCCCTAATGAATGTTTTCGTGCTGAACTCTTTTTTTTTTTTAATATCACCTATGAAGTGACACATGCATCAAGAATGAGGGTGATCATCTGACAGAGCGGACTCCATTTATCAGTTTTATTGCTTTTGTACTCATGCGCCTCCTTTTAAAATATAGTGATGGATCTATGAGGCTGAGGAGTAGCGCCCTTCATAGTTCTTCTTAAAACTGAACCGAGCCGCTTCGCTACCTCACTGTAAAACGTTCCAAAGAAGGTGGACCTAGAAACAAAAGTAGTAACGATGCTGTGACAGATACTTTGCAGCAGACGCTGGAGGGTGATGTGGTAATTATGTCAACATTCATCCTCCTGACCCCCAAAGAAAACACAACCAAGCTGGGTTCAAACATATTTTCTTCTCGGCACCATAGCGCTGGACGCTGACATCTGAGAGACCTCTGAGGAACCTCGTCGCTCACGGCTGTGTCGGGTCCAGTGTTGTCACGGCAACGGAACCAAAACATAGCAACAGTATCATGCTCGCTTTGATTGGGACGTACACAGACTCCGCTCAAACACAAACACGCTGGAAAACTGACACACACACACACACACACACACTTGATTGGGAGGATTGCTCTGAATGTGTCATCTGTTAAGAATTTGTAATCAACTTTTTGAATTCTGTTGAATACATGGAACAATGGAACAAAGAAACCTAAAAAAAAAAAAAATGCTGCAACTTCAAAAACAAGAAGAGAAATGTCCCAGAACAGCCAATAACCCCTCCCTGTCATTTATCTCCCGTATTCAGACGAGGATCTCCACAGTGAGACGTTGAACTGGGTGACTCTTGCTCCATGTCGTGTGTGTGCTTGCCACAGCCGCCAGGATCTGGCATGTGGTTCCGTGCGTTGCTGTCAAACGTGGCGTGCTGTAACAGAGCTCTGCGCTGATCTGTGTTGACAGCTGCTCGGCAGCAAAACACACACTGCTCCTGTCATTTTACAGATAAAATCAAACGCACAAAGACCCAGTAATCACCTGGAAAATGACGACAGTATAAACTTTGGCGTCTCTACCAGTCGTGTGTGTGTGTGTGTGTGTGTGTGTGAGTCACCTGGACTGTTTGAATAACAGACATCTGGAAGCGTGGCTCACGGTGCACCCACAGCTTTCAGTGAATTTACAGGACGTCCTGAGGGGGGGTCCGCCGAACATCAGGGTAGTAGCTCCAGTAGCTCCTCCCACTTCCTATGTGTGGCATTTCTGTGTGTCTCTGACCCTCATCGAGTGTCTCTGTGTGTGCAGGTCCCCTCTTCAGATGACACCATGGCTGAGGGCAGCTGCTTCGGTGCGTTGTAGCTGCTTGGGATAACCAGAGCTGACCCTTGCGTCACAGCGAAGAAGAAAGACTCGGCGGAGGAGGGCGAACATCTGCTCGGGTCGGATAAGGTCAGCAGCCCATCTGGATCTGAACGGGGAACCTGCTGGACCTCTGGCTGCGGAGGGAGAGGAATTCCGCTGTAACAGACTTTAAAAGTCTTATTTCTCCCAGTCACTGCTTGTTGCTGTGTCAAGAGGGGTCAGCGTCATGTGCCATGTCATTGTCACGTGCCGCTCCATGCTCTGGACGCTGCTCAGCATCGTGGTGGCCTTCGCCGAGCTCATCGCCTTCATGAGTCCTGATTGGCTGCTGGGTTTCCCCCGCTCGGACTCCAGTGTGAGCGGCGCGGGCGTGGATTCCGGGGAGTACCGGCCGTCGCTCGGCCTCTACAGCCGCTGCCTGCTCGTCGGCTCGCGGGGGGTGAGCTGCGGGCCCTACGCCGGGACGTTCGGGGAAGTGGCCAGCGGCTTCTGGAAGGCTGCCATGTTGTTTCTGGCGGCAGGGACGCTGGTGCTGGGGTGCGTGGCCTGTGTCTCCATCTTCAGCCTGTGTTTTCAGAGCATCCTGAAGAAGAGCATATTCAACATCTGTGGACTGCTCCAGGCCATCGCAGGTGAGATCTGTTTCACTCAAACTGGAAATAATTTGATTTAATTTTAATTATTTTATGACTTTGAAGTGTCGATCGTGGCATACGTAGGCATAGTTTATATTAAGTAAATACGAGGATTCCCCCTTAAAATAAACAGAAACCAAATCAGAAACCAAATGAACTGCGTGTACATTTTGTGGGCATCAGAAAAAGGCTCAGAAAGCAGAGATAAGAATAAATGACAAACTCAGGAAGTGTTTACACATCCATGCAGGCACTTTGCTGCTTTCTTTTATTGCCATGACCTCGAGGGAATTTCCGTATAGATTTAATGAGGTGAAGGATCTGAGTTTACAAGTTGGCAGCACCCACGGGCGTTCCATTACACGCTCCCTAATTGGGGCGTCTCTCTCTGCGCGCTCCTCTCGACAATAGCTGCGATCACAGGTGTGTTTGGCCGGACTGGGTCATCTGTCGTTATGTGGCGTCGCTACGGGGGCCGCAAGTCACAAAATCAAACCCTCGTTTGCCAAAAAACAGAAATGTTCCCCAGAGCTGAGTCACCACCAGCTGCACTGGGATCTGTTTGTACTTTCAGTCGCGGTGTTTACGCAAACGTGACTAAACCCCCTCCCCCCATCTTCCTCCTCCTCCTCCTCTCCCCTCCAGGCCTGCTGCTGATGGTGGGCCTCATGCTGTACCCTGCCGGATGGGGTTCAGAGAAGGTCATCAGCTACTGCGGCTCTGAGGCGTCGCCCTTCAGGCCGGCTCAGTGCTCCCTCGGCTGGGCGTTCTACGCGGCGATCGGAGGAACGTTGGCAACCTTCCTGTGCTCCGTTCTGTCCGCGCAGGCTGAGATCGCCACCTCCAGCGATAAGGTTCAGGAGGAAATTGAGGAGGGGAAGAGTCTGATATGCCTGCTCTGAGCATCCCTCGCTGTGACTGTCTACACCAATCAGCTGATAGTTGAAAAGAGAAAAGGCTTGGTAACGGCTTTTCAAAATGTACGTTCCCCCGTACGCTTATTTTGTGTGCTCTTTTCTTTTCTGTTTTTTACCGAGATGCTGTTTATTTTTGTAATAACTCTTGCCTTAAACAAACCACTGTACTAGAATAGCGGGAGATACGCATGCGCTGTTGTGGACAGGTTCAACAGTGCCGCCAGTAAAACAGTGTGTAGGATTGTAAAGTCATTAAAATGTTCATTTACACGGTTCACCTGCAAATCTCAACAAACCACTGAATACTAGCAGATGTGCCCACGACCGGAAAACCCCCAACAATGTGTGTGTGTTTGATAGGCGTTAACTGTTGAGGTTTGCAAACGTCCTAACTGATTCTGTGGCTCAGCAGGACACTGAGATTTAAGGGATTTGCTCACTTCAAAAGACGTCCAGTGAAATGGATTTTCCGTGGCTCTGTCGCAGCTCAATTACCGGCGGAGTGTGTGTGAAGGCTTTCCATATGTTTCAGTGTGTGTGAGCTTCCACAGGCGTGGATAAAGTAGACTCCACCTCAGCTGATCACGAGCTGCCTGCCGTGAATAGACGTATGAAAAGATCTGGATCTGGACTGCTGTCCAATGACAGAAACTCTCAAAGCCTTTAAAGGATGAAAGTAAAGACTCCCACTGGATCATGGGAGATGCCACGTCAGAATTCCTTTTTGTAGATTCAGAGCATTACAGCAAACGATGATGTGCTTCGCACTTGGCCCCTGAGCTCTTCCCACACAAGTCGCTGTAGATCTAATATGATTCATATGATGCTGTGCTTTTTTTTTTTTTTCTTTTCTCCATCGTAGATGAGATGTGCAATAATTGAACTGTGGTTCGTTTGGCTGCGAGAGCGAGTGAACCAAGAGATGAAATCACGACATTTTGTTTTGTATCTAGAAGCATTTCTCTGTTTAAATAATTGTCCGCTGTTTTTGTTACATTAACAAAAGAGTGACGCATCCGCGGAACATCGTGTGACACTGCGTGCACGAAAGGGTTAGGGTTAGTGTGTGACTAGAGACACAGTCTGAACTCAAATAAACCAGGCCTCCTCCTGTAAAATCTGTGTGGTGATTGTGTGTCGTCTTTACCTCCGACAATGTTTTCATTTCCTTGTTTTCAGTGTTTGTGTTTCTCTCAGCAGGATTACACAAAACCAATAGAGCAGATTGCCTGTGGTGGAGTGGAGTCCTGGACGAGCCCAGCAAACTCAGGCAAGTTTCTTTAACCAGGGCGCCAAACAATACAGGAAGTGTCGTTGGGAAACAATGGGGTTTACGTCTCAGTGTTTCAAGTTTTTTTTTTTTTTTTTTAAGTTTATTTTGAATTAATTAATCAATTATCTTAAAATTATTTTATCTGTAAATTATTGAGAAAAAGGTTGAGGATACCTCCTCTATTTTTAATGTTTTCAACAAAAATAGGTTTTGTTTATGTCTGATCCCGAGATTTTCCATCTGAATAGTTTTTGTTTTTTTCCTGAAAATAAATCTACAGACATTTCTTTCAAATTTTATTTCATGTTAATACCATAAATATACAAAACTCAAACTATTTCACATGCGACAAAGGCCAGACGAGAGTGCATTACATTTTCTTTATACATGTGACTGATAATGGGGATCAAATTTTCAACTTTACAAAATATACAAGTGTCCCTTTCGAATGAGTTTCTTCTGATTCAGTGAAATAATGTGTCAGCACGTTCTGCACTGCGTACCAGCTCGCCAAACACATCAACTACTCACCCACATAGGCATGGCTTCATTTAACAACTGCTTAAAACTATAGATACATGGAAATCATGTGTAGCAAAGATAAGTTGTGTTAATACCTCAAAGTAAAACATGGCCAGGTAACACGTCACAAACGGAGATTTAAAAACAAATCTAAATGGACATTTGGTTGATCTCTCACAGCTTTTCAGGACTTAGAATAACACTTGAGGGAGGTTTCTTTTCTTCCTTTCTTTCCAGTCATACACACGTCCTCATCCACACTAGCACAACTCCTTCAGGATCCAGTTGCAAAGTCGTTAAACACTTTTAATCTAGCTTATGCTACGATGATGCCATTAATAATGAAAAAAAAACACAAACAATACACAAAGTAAAATCAAACCAAACACGACTGAAATGCAAACAACTTAAATTACACCATAAATAAAAACATGTTTTGTCTTTTGCACTAAGTTTAACACAAAACAAGAAATGTGCAATGAATTGAAAACAAAAATTATTTCAGAAAACAAAATGCTGCCAAGACTTTTTTTCCTACTAAGTCACGACGAGTTATTGATCTGAAGCTTTGTAGCGTTCGAGGGAGTATTTCGTCCACTGTAATGTTCAGTCTGCACATTGCTAATGTGGCTACAGCAGCACCAGTCATCTAGCATCGCTCGTGCTCGTCTCACTCTCACCATGAGGATGAGAGACACACATATGTAACCCACAAGTATACTTCACTTCAATGACAGTAGTCTGTACAACATAGTGCTGAATAACACTGGTATCAATGTATATAAATTAACATATCTTAGTGTTGTCACTGTGTCCAGTTCTCTCTTATCTTAATGTTCTTTATAATGCCAATACCGATGGGAGAATCAGTGGACTGGCTTTGTCTGTAAAAATGCAAACGGGCTGTTAGTGTACATAAATACTGTATCAGTGTTTTCACGTGTTTGAGTATTCAGGACAATCTCGTGAAAAAGATCACAATAGCTCTGTCACTGTCCAGGTCATCGTCAGTGTGAAAAGGCAGCTCGCCTCGCTCCGTCATTACACTTCCTTTTCCACGACCTAGAAGCTCTCCTGACTCATAGCAGCGTTAGTGTGAAGGGCTACAAAAACCACTGAGGGCGGCACTGATCAGTGCGTCTCCACAAATAGATCCAAACATCATCATTCAGTCAAACAGCCAATGGGGACATGCAGTAACTTTACAGCTCATCTCTTACAGGAACTGATGGGAAATAATAGTGTCACAAGGAAAGGCCAATGGCGGATAGAGCGACTTCTACCTTCAGTGTGCTTAACATGCACGTCGTTTACATGCTGTCTGATCTTTGTAAGCAACAGAGATTCTGACTCGGCCCAGTCAAAGAAAGTAGCACACAGAGAGATAATGATTCCACAGACATGTCACTGTAGCTCTGTTAGGGGCAGGTCCTTAAAAAAAAAAAAAAACAGGCATAGTCCTATTAATGACAATTAGGTTTTTACCATAATAAGAATGGTAGTGTCTGAGACTAGAAGCACTGATATTGTAAGAGGTAAAATTCAAATTTTGATTGTTTGATCATGAAAAGCCACAATTTACTTTTAAGTGAGGTTCACATTCACAGGCAGCTGCAGCCAACCCAACACAGACTGTACTTTCATCATCTGACCAAGAAAAAAAGGATACTGCGCAAAACACCATGATCGGACTATCACTTTTCATGACTCTATACTGTATTAACCAATAACCAGGCAGGAAGCTGTTGAGATGTCGTCACCATGACAAAAATAAGGAGTGCTAGAACTGTCATTTCATCACCAGACAGAGGAGCAGGATGAGGAAGAGGAGAGAGGGGGAGAGAGAGAGAGAGAGTGAGATGAACTCCCACACACTCGGAGCAAACACCTCGAGTTGTTACGTGGATGTTTCAAGGGAAGTAAGCAGATGGTGACCTGACTGAAAAGCAGACAGGGCAGATGTAGATTTTTCACTGACCTGTGACGATGAACAGCTCTGGACAATTGTGTGTTACTTACGTTACACTTTTTTTTAAGCAAAGTGCGCAGGGCAACCATAGCATTGAAACATTCATAAATTAAAATCAATTTGATCTGAGAACCGGCAGGGCCAGAGCTGTGCATCTCCACCTTCTCACTGTGTCTGTGTGTAAGAGTGAGTGTGTGTGTGCGCGCGGGTGTGTCAGTTTATGGATGAGGTTTGAAGGCCCCACGAGCAGCGTTGGTTGCAGCGTTAGCGGCAGCATTGGCGGCAGCAGTCTGCACCGTCTTGTTGGACATGACTCCAGTCGCAAACTCCTGCTGAGCCTTCTCAAAACTAGCACCTGTGGTTCGATAAAGAGCGTGCACCTAGAAAGAGTGGAGAACATGGTGGTCAGATAGTTATAGAAGATATATAATCCTTTACGTGTTAATATCTGTATCAGCTTTGTCCCAAAAAAAACAAACATCCATATCAGTCGGGCTCTAATCATCATGTCGTGTTAGAGTGATTGTGTTACCTTCTTAAACATGATGAGCGAGCCCACAGACAGTGCAGTGAACAGAGCCGCAATCAGTAACATGATGATGCCCACTGGGATGCTGGTGTTCAGACCAGTAAGAGCTGTAATCCAGCCACTGGGGAAAAAAACAAAACAGATGTAAAGTAACTTTAGCACCAACCCAACGGAAATACAGAACGAGAAAAAGCCAAGATCAAATACTGACCATGTTCCCCAGCCGGTGATGCCGATGGTTTGTAGAACGTGAACTCCAAACTGACAGATGTAGACGAAGAAGAAGACAAAGAAGCGGAATGAACTGTCACTCCTGTGGTGGAGATAGAAAACAATTAATCCTCCATTAAACATCAGTTCAAAGAGGATAATAAGGAACATAACATCATTACATGAAAAGTCCAGTGCCCAGTTTCATAACAGAACCAAACCAGACCAACCAGTGAGCTTATGTTCATGTGTTGTTATTCATGTTTCCTATGTGTCTGGCCCCCCCTTCTGTTCAGATTTATTTTTACAAGTCCAGAAACTTTTAGGACCAATTACAACCATTTGTTTAATATAGCAGAGATGCTGCTGATCTGTTGTCATGATGCAATCACCAGGATCCAGATCTGTTTTAATTTGTTTGGTGATACCAGGCTAAGCTTTAAGTTGTGTGAGTGTTCTTCTCCACTGTTGCACGAGGCACAGTTAACTGTCCATTTGCCTACCTGAAAGCGCCGTAAAGCGGTCTGTACCAGCAGACAAAAGAGCAGGGGGTGAACAGCAGAAACCATAGCATCGCCAGGCCAAAGTCTACGCCACGAGATGCATCCACACAGAACCAGGCCAGGCAGCCAAACATGTTCACAAACAGCGTGCCTGCATGAACTGGAAGAAAGAAAAAATGTACATTTGATAAACGACCAGATCTATATGTTTGGACTCCACATGCTAATGCATTTGGATTATGTCCAGATGTGTGTAATAGAACTAAAAGAAATTATTATATTAACTGGAATACGAGGTGGTTCTTTTCATTTATGGATGTGACAGATGATTTCTTAATTTCCTATTCACCTTGAAAACCCTGCCCGTCTGTCTGAGAATTCAGAAAGAGATACATATAGACAAAGAATCTCCATAACAATCCACTTACAGATCCAAAGGTTGTACATGATCTTGACTGTTTTCTGGAACTCTACAGGAATGTCCACAGCAATATCATGGTAGAAACATGGGCCAACAGGGAACTTCTCTGGCAGTGGAGGCCAGTTGTTCTTGCGCCCTGTAAGGACAAAGGAAGCAGTGTTTGGAGAAAGTCTGTCAGAAGTGTGTGTGTGTGTGTGTGTGTGTTGGAACAAATTAATGGACAGTGGACTCAGTCAAAAACGTTTTCACTTTTAGTCAAATCTAAAGAAAGGTGGTCCGGTCTGAGCAAACAGAAAATGTTTTTGCTATAGCAAATAACCGGGATAGAAATGGACATGGATATTTTGATGACACTAAGAACCTTTAATGGAAGACAACCAATTGTTTATTTCCTTCTCTGATTCTACATGCTTTCTAACTTAGAGGCCACCGTTCAATTCAATTTTATTTGTATAGCGCCATTTACAATTCAAATTGTGTCAGAGCACTTAACAGATCAGTGCAGACAAACACTTTTTAAGTCTTGTGAACACTGTCATTAGTCTAGGTTTGATTGGTAATGACCACTGTGAGGCGAGTGCGTGCATGAAGTGGCTAAATGAAGGTCTGACCTCCTGCGGCTCCGTGGGACTGCAACTCCTTCTCGCGCCGATCGAGCTCTGCTGCTTTCTTCTCTAACTCCTCCTGCCTTCTCAACAGCTCAGCCTGAGCACGTGCTTGGTCCTAACAAAGACACAGAAAGGCACATGGAATTCACTGTGCAGCATCTGACAGGAGTTATGATATCCAATAAGGTGAGTAATGAAAGATATTTTCCACTCAGGTAAGCTTGGGCGTGTTAGTTTGAGGAGGAAAAGAGGGGGGTTGGGGGTTGGAAACGCAATCAGCTCCTGCTGTCAACTCACTTGTCTTCTTCAGTTAGCAAGAAACTGACTCTAAAATTGTGCTCTAAAGGGAAAACTACAGGTGGGAGGGAGAGCTTCAAATGGATTCACACTATTCAAGACAGTGACATGAAGGGGTGCAGGAGACATCAGATGACAGACAGTACCTCATTACGCCTCTGCTGGGCCATCAGAGAACAGGTGATTATATAAAGCAAAGATGGAAGAAAGGTGAACCAGAGTCTGTTTAATGTTATAATGTAGTGAATCAAGTGGCTGAGAGCATATGAAGTTAAACTAGCCAGAGAGAAAAAGTAAAATAGATGTAATTCCATGTAAATGACCTGTTTCTGTGAGTAGTACCTGAGTCTGTTGCTGTGAGTAAGCTGGGGGCTCTTCTGTGGGCTTCATGATGGCAGGTTGGGTGTTCTGGGTGGGGGCAGGAGTAGACTTGGGGGCATTTCCAGGGGCAGCCTGTAAACCAGCAAAGACCTGCTATGTTAATATCTGCATGATCAAAAGACAGACACTGACTCAAAACTGTAATTAGGCCAGAGTCACATTTTGTCAGCGAAATCCTCTGTGACTAAGAGGTGGAGGAAGAGAGCAAAGGGGTTGTGGGAAACAAAAATGAGGTCACTGTCTCAGAAGCACAGAAACACATGCAGGCGACCTCTCATCAATAGTGAGGCTACAGAAGCTGACCGTTCTGCCGTCTGTGAAGGGGTTATATTCCTCCAGACCACCAGGAGGGGCAGACCGGGTCACCTGCGTCACAGAGGGATCCTACGGGACAGAAGGTTTCAGGGAGGTCAGGACTACAGCTACACAGTCAAAAGCTTACTGTTTAGCTTGTTGTTTGATAAACATGGAGGTCACAGACATAAGCATTTGCATCAGTCTCTTGATATGCTTTCAAACACAAAAATGTCACGATAAAAATACTCAAGTTTCACCACTAAATCCTCACTGCTCCTCGACTGAATTCCTCCATGGCCTCAATGTTTATCACCATCTTCTTCACCTCGGTTACTCCAGTACACAGCGTGCTGGGTGAGAGGTGTAGTTGTTGGTGCAAGTCAACTACATAAAAACGGAGGCTTATAGTGTGAACATAGTGTAAGAAACCCTGTGCTATAACATCACTGGGAAGTAAACATCAGAAGATTTGTGTGTTAAGTTTCGAACTTGAGGCGACCCACCACGTCACATGAAGCATTTTAGCTCCACCCACACATACCTGCACGCATAAACAGAGGGGCGGGGCCGAGCTGCTGATTCACCTGTGAGCAGCCACACAGAAGGTGGAAGGTAAGACAGCTCACAGAGGAGAATCAACCCCCCAGTGCTTCACGTGTAACCCGAGACTGACTCTAGTAGCACCGACAAACACTGGCTGAGATGCTAGCAGGGAAACATACCGCCAGCTGCCTCAGTGTCTAAACAATGATGAGCAGAGCTGCCTCGGCGTGTCGTGGTGCGTGTTCGAGCCCAGTGCGGTGAATGAATGCAAAATAGACAAATGTGGAGACAGCTCTTCGACAAGAAGACGTTGACAGACAGCTGCAGGTACACAGTGTACCTAGCTAGCTAGCTAACGTCATGTGTCTGTTGTTCTATGTTGGTCAACCGAACCTGACAAACAAAGCGCCTCCGCGTGCAGGAGGGTCAGTCGTAGCCCCCCTTTCAAGCCCGACGGTCGCAGTGTGTTTTATTGATGAGGTAAATACAGTGCACTGTGACTAGCCCTAGTCTGCTAGGAAGCCGCTAGCTAGCTTTCGAGCTTGCTGCTAAGATAGCTAGTGGGGATGCTAACCGGCCTCAATGGGTTTCCAAGCGGACGTTAGCCGGCTAGTTAGCTAGGTCAGCTACCTGAAAGGGGTTGCTGAAGTCCGGGTCTGCGAACGGGTTACTGTCAAAATCAGACATGGTGTCGCCTCTCTGGAATCGGTTCACTGTGAGGAAGAGCCCCCCGGTTCTCCAGGGAAGGTTTGGGTCTGCACTGTCTGACCGTCTCTCTCTGCTTCCTCGCAGTCTTCCCCCGCCTCCGGCTGATGGAGACCCCCTCGGTTAGCAAATTAGCCAGCAGCAGGAAAAATGGCAGAAGAAGAGAGGATGCGTGATGAGCGGCGTCCGGGACGTCACTGCCTCAGCACCACGGACAGCATGACGTCACGACAGGTACACAACCACGGGTCTGATTTTTTATATTACCCATAATTCATAGTTGCACAGAATGATAAGAATCAATCGCCCGCAGAGACTCAGATATTTGGAGGCTTTGGTGTTATGTGCAGATGTTGGACTCTGCAGACCTCCACCTCCCATATCTTAAAATTAGACGATACTAAAGGTTAATTGACAATAATACAACTGTCTATACAGCAAGGTTACAAAGTTGTTCACAAACAAGAATTGCATACACTCAGACATTGTATAGAGTTTATAAACAGTGTCACGCCTCATCCTGGGAACCAAGAGCAACAGATGACCTGTAGATCTGAGATTACCAGCAGGTATGACTGGGATTAGGTCAGTGATGTAAGAGGAGGGATAATGCTGCTAAGAGAACTAAAACCAACAATAAAATGTTGAAATAAATGTTGAAATAAATTCTTATTGTGACAGGTAGCCATTGCAATTAGATGAGAAGGAGCTTGATGTGTTCATACTTTTGAGTTTTTGTAATAACTCCAGCTGCCCTATTTTGAGCAAGTTGCAAACTCTGAGGCAGTCCTGCAAATAATGAATTACAGTCGTGGCATAAAGCATAAATACTCTGTGCCTCACTGAATGTGAGAAACTTTTGTATTTATGTTCTGTAGTCATATCTTTTGCTTATTGGTGTCATTTGTTTATGTTCATAATGATGATGCGTATGCTTGTGAAAATGTTGCTGAGAGGTGAACCACGGATTGTCTATTTCATGATGTGCACTATGGGATTCTGTTTTATTTTTATGTTCACAACCCCAGAAGATAAGCAGCAAACACATGTTCTACTAATGAGAAATCCTGAAACAAACTAAACTCAGTAGTGACCTCTTTCTCAGCATTAATCCCAGACAAAGTGGAAATCATTTCACTCCTTCCTATGAGTAGTATCAGAGCTCCTTTGGTGAACGTGCTTTTCCAAATTTCCACTTAAAGCGTCTCTCAGTTGCCTATTTTGGCCACTTGGGGGAGCTACGGTCCAATAGGTCACATCAACCCGTTTTGCAGAATCCTTTCTCATTTGCCGTCAATTTATTTTCATTCAAACGAAGGGTGACCATGTGAAGAACATCACATCAGTTGACAGCCTGTAAATGTGATTTAAACATTTAAGCACCATTTACCCAGATTAAGTTTCAATTGAAGAACAAATGCTATTAGGTGGAAATCTTACAGTATGTGCCAAATGATGGATCTTAAGATATTCCCTTTTATTGTCCCTATCTTTTGGCTCATATTTAAACAAAGACACACTATGCTGCTCTGATTTTGTCTTGACTCAAGACTGAAACTTGTCTGCCTCTGTTTATAAGTTAGCATTTTGGTTTATATACTGTACCTATATACTGTGCCACATTGATGAACCAAACAAACTCTGAATTCATTACAATTCAACTCACTCCTCTACATATAAACATTCTCTAACACACACGCACGCACACACAAAATCAGCATCGGTTCCCTCCCTAATCTTGTATTAATGGACCCAATCACAGACTCTATGAATAATCAATGGCCAGTGGTCTGCAACCTCAGTGCTGAGACCTTGAGTGAAACTGAATTTTCCTAATAAGACACTCGCACACCTTGCGGCCCTAATAAGCACTAATGCACTGTGGGTTAAGAATACGTCACATGGTTTGTTTGCTGCAGAATGTGAAAGATAAACATGCTGTTCCTGGCTGTGTGTGTGTATATATGTACTGTATGTGTGTGTGTGGACCTGTCTGCCCTTGTCCGCTCTCTCCTGACTCCTCACTGCTGCTTGCCTCAGTTGACTCTGTGTGGAAACAACCGCTTTGGCTAATAGCTGCTGCATTAGTCTCTTAACCAGCTGGTCATGGCCATTTAGTAATGTTCATTAGGTTGCAGACAAGAGTGGATAGGTGTGATAGTTCACTCCCCACTGTTGACTGTATGGAAAGACAGAAAAAGGGACGCAGAGTGGATAGAGAGCGAGGCAGAAGGACAGAGGGAGAAGGGAAGCAATTTACTGGCCAACATGACAACCAAGTGCTAAAAGCTGCAGATGCAATTATCATCATATTACCCTGAATCAGAACCTTGTGCATAATTAGATCTCATTAAGGTCTATGAGTGTTATTTTAGGGCTCTGAAAGGTTGGATAAGCAGGACTTGATATTATGGGTTATTAATGCTGCAACATCTGGTGCCATTCTGGCAATATTACCACGAGCATTACCACCGCCTAGTGCAGCACAAAGCTGCATGCATTATTTTTATGTTAACGCATCGATGGAGATATAAATAGATACTGTATGTAAGTAAGGGGGAATATTATGGCGTTCTATGCGCTGTGAGTTTATGCATGTGAATTTGTTTGTGCTGATGACCAGTCAGAGCACATTACACACCGCGGGGGGAAACAGCCCTCTGTCGCCGGAAAAGCGATTGATTCTCCATTTCCATATTAATGAGCAGATTTGTTAAGAGCCTGCAGGAGAGGGAGAAAATAACAGGGTCTTCATAGGGCACGACATTTATAAATAAAGCTGATGCAGAGAAAAATGGAAATTAAACCTTTTAGTTTAATAAATTTGAAGCGTCCGCAGCAAAGCGAGCGATTTGCATTTCCATTTGTGGCCAAATAATGAGAGTGCGGGACCATGATGAGGCTGCTTGCGCGGCTTTCGGGTCTCAAACAGTCAGACAATCACTCCAGCGAACATCCCTCCACATCAATGTCATTAGCTCAGGCCTGTTAACTCGGCTACATGGCTCGAGATTCCTCTCATCACTCTGAAAAGAAGTGTACCTCCTCCAAGTACAATGTATTCACTATCGCATTTCTTTTATGTTTGGACTTCCTGTGTGTGCATGTGTGTAAATATCTTTTTACTTAAATATTCAACATGCATGTGTCACTTTTTAAAACAATCTTCATGTTTTAAAACAACGCTGTCAGAAAGCGTCTTTGTCTCTTTCGATCTGCTTTTCTCACGGACACGTGTACGCCGACGTGCACGACTCGTTCAAACGCACACACAAAGCATCACTGATTGAATTTATTGTGGAATGGATGTTGACTAGACCACTCCAAGCAGGCTAGATTGTTGTTGTTCCCAGATTGACAGACAGACCCAGAGCGGCTGATTGAAAGTGCCTTTTAGCTTGCTCTCACTGTATATTTGATTTGGCAAAATGGAAGGGGAGTCCAGTCTTTTCCCAGGATGCAACACAAGCCCCTGTGTTTGTGTGGGAGTGTGTGTTTGTGTGTTTATGTATTTGTGTGGGCCAAGCACACATTGACTGGTGGATGCTTTAGTACATGCTGCATAAAATGTACCCCTTTCAGGTATTAATTGAATAATGCAAGCACTCCTCTTGTCAGCCATCAAGTGGGCCACTTTCTCAGTGGCCTGCAGCTTTTCTCCTTGCTTGTGAATTGACTAGATTTATCTGTGTTGTTCCAGCCAATGGATGCCATTTGTTCCAAATGTTTGACATAAACATGCAAAGAGCAGAGGCGTGCACTCATAAAAAAGCTTCCAGACTGTTGTTTTACAGCCCAAAGGGACCGAGGGGAGTGAGCGAGGGGGGGGCTCTTGCTGAGTCAACGGCGTGTTAAAGTTCTCTTTCAACCAATGATGTGATGAAAGGGAACAATTGCTGCCATAAAGAAAGCAAGAGGGACGAGAGGGGGAAGAGGAGGAAAAGGAGCATGGAGGATGGGAGTGAGAGTGCAGTTGGAGGAGCGATGGGCAGTGTTCTGCTAAATATGCATACTTATTTTCCATGCTTTTAATGGGACACATCTCATTGACTGCCTTATGTCCGCTTCCAAACTATAAAAGATATTTAGCTTTGCACCTGCAGGAAATTCCACATAATAAAGACGATGCGGGCACGTGGCGTCTTTGCTGAATGTGCTCGGTGCTTTCCAATGCTGCCGAGACAACCGTGGCATTAATGCAGCTTGTAAAGAATAAAACTGGTTGCCCTCAAAGTTGCATTTCACTTGTCTTTGAATTGAAATGATGTGAAATTGAGATCAATCAGAATATCCTTTCATTTAGGAGGAGACGTTGGCGCTGTCTGCAGCGTGTGTATGGATCAGACCCGGGTGTGCGTGTTTGATGTGCACATCGAGGTTCGATTTGCTGATTTAGCACCTCTCTAATTTTCCGCAGGGTAATATTTGCCGTACCTGCCGCCATCTGTTTTTATTATCTGGCCGAATATGTTTGTCTAAGGATATCAATAATCATAAACAAAGCCATGACTCTTTCACCTCGCCCCCCTGCACGGTGCTCTCAATGCCCGCGCCTGGGTCTCACACAAGGCTGCTTCCCTGCTCGGCCTCTCGATCGCTTGCAGTCCACATATTTCAATGTGTAATTGGGGAAAAGCAAACATTATCAAACCCAGTTTCCATCAAACCGTCCTCACACATACAGGAGATACCTGCGCGCACGTAAATCCACACACAGTGCACCGTGGCTCATGACTTGACTGAGTGTGTTCTCTCCTATTACAGACAGTAATTACCGTCAGTCACCCTGTGTGTCCATAACAAGCCAGCATAATGCCCTAATCAGGCCTGGATTAATCCAACCCTCGCTCTAATCACTCTAAAAGTGATTTATATTGTTTTTCCTGTTCGGAACAAATGAAATCTGTAGCCCAAATTAATACTGGCTTTTCATCACTGGGAAGTTAAAAAGCCAGTAACCATCACATTCTTGTCATTAAGGCTACATCTGACACGAATATGCACATGACCTCACACGCGCGCGCACACACACACACTCAATGGGTGGGCGTGCATTAAAGTTGTAGGCGAAAGAATATGAACTAATATTCACTTAACTCCACAAACTAATGTCATTAGCCTCCTGCTGAGAATGGCCCTTAGTCCAAATAAATGGCACCTTCATGCTGTTATGGCCATGATTTTGTTACGTTGCTCTTTTAAATTTAATTATTAGAACCAGAAATGGCTGCTTCTACATTTGTACAATTGTTTTTCAGGAACTTTTCAAGCTTTAAATGAAGTGTGCCGAGATTCTATTGGCCGGCCCCTTACTGTATGTTGCTGCTGAATATTTTACCACTGTAATGGACACAAAGTCAATTTTTATCCATCTACCTATTATTCTGATGAAAAATGCTCTATATCATTCTGTACAACTCATTTGTCAAATTGCATCAGCCACATTCTCGCAATTTCTTGGTCCCCAGTTTTCATTTAAGATAGCCCGCCTTCTATTTTGGTCCATGCCTCCTACTTTGTTTCATTTCCATTGTTAAACAAATCAATTCCAACCCTGACTCACTTCCCACTGTTTTTCATTATGAAGAACGAAGCCTCGACACGAATCGCAACAGAACCCTGAAATGTCCCGCTCACTATTCAGTCTGTGCTCGGAATACAAACCAAACTCGCAAGACGCACATTTAACAAATGCAAATTGTGAGCCAATGTGGTCAGGCTATCAGGGCTCCCGCTTACATATTCATTTCCTGTGCCCAGCTTTTCACAAACTCCAAAAACAATCCCGGGGTTAACCTGAAAGGGATGGGAAATGGCGATCTGACGGTGTCCACTGTCTTGCTCTCTTTTCTCCTCCTTTATCTCTTTCTCTTCTACACTGTCTCTCACCTTTGTTCCCCTCTCTCCTCCCTCGCCTCTCCCCTCGCCTCTCCGCTCTCCTCAATCCCCTCTCCCCTGTTCTCTTCATGCTGTGTAATTCTCATCTTACACACTCTGTTGCTCTGGACTATGAATAATGCATGGTGTGTGAGAAATCCTCAATCTCATGCTTGGCTCCCAGTGAGCATTACGGAGCTTGCATCTCTATTATGGAGATGAATAGGAGAGAGGGGAATATCACATAGGATACGCTATAACTTCACTGTTTGTTTTCTGCATTAAAGCCCCAATCTGGGATTTCTTTGAGTACATATGAATAATGTATAAAAATAAACACGTAGTGGCCAACTGATGAAAAATACAGTCAGAACTTTTATAAACCACCGTGTCGTCACTGCAGTGTCACAGTACAAATAAATATAAACGAGCGCAAAGTATATTTACAGCTTCAGAATACGTTCCTTATGCACTTGTACACTGCCAGCCCTTGAAAAATAATTTATTTTCAGTTAATCAATTTTTCATGGAGAACTCCTTTAGATTCAATCAAATGATGCTATAAAAAGCAATGCCGTAACATTTTTGCCATGGTGTGTTCTTTTGTGTTTTTTTTTTTTTTTTTTTTAACTTTCTCTGTGATTTGATTTTTATGGAAACGATCAGACTGCTGTGGCAGGGACGATGTATTTATGAATAGAGGAGGCTTGCTGGGTGCAACGTGAATCTTTGTCTACGTGTGTCCGACCCCTTTGGCAATTTGTTGACAGCTGAAATGTAATGAATTACAAAGAAGAATCAAGCTGCTGAGTTTCATCACATGGGGACTAATAATGCTTGGACATTTCTGCATACATCGTGCAGGAGTTTAAAACTAATCAAGTGGCTGAGCCATGCTGCCCTCACTGTGAACTCTGTACATTTCCAATTGTCTGTGAAGAACTCCTTGTGCTCAAACATGGAACAATTTTTCAAATATATCCAATAATGTTTGACTTTTCTTAGAGCTATAGTTCTAACAGCAAACAGGACATGGCGTTAATATAATTGGCCCCTCTTTACAAATTAAGGGCCCTCATCACTTTGCTATCAGCTCCCTAAATACGGCTGATTATTTTTCAATAAGATTCATGAAGTATTGTCTGGGAAAACAATGATTTAAATGTGCTAGAATCCATAAAATCCTGGGTTCTCCGTTGTATTCGGATCTGCACCAAAACGCAACGAGTTCCTCCTCAACCCTTCTTATCTGTGCGCTGCTTCTGATGGGTCCTCGTGCATGCATCATGTGTGCGATACTGTATGTGCGAGCTGTGCTACCAGTGTTTTATGGGGTGTGTACGCGCAATAAAAGCACTGAAGAGTTAAAGTGCTTTTCTACCATGCTCAAAGCCATGTGTCAGCACTAGACCACTAAATCCACACAATTCCCTTGAACAGTTTCCCTTCCTCTGATAGTCTATCATTCCTCTGTTTCACGTGGCTGGCCACTGTGGCTGACGGGGCCGAGTCCTTGAGGGGATCATGTGTCTGTGGAAAGTACAGGACAGCCGCTGATGTTTGAGCTTTCAAACCGGTGTCCCTGTTGTTGCCCCCCCTCTGTTCTGTCTCCACCGCGTTTCATTCCCAACGTCTCTATGAGCGAGGGCGGAGGGCCTTTATGGCTCGGCACATACAACCATACAGGGAAAGGGGTAATGAATAAATACCACAAAGTAATTTTATTCTGATTCTTCAGAATATGTTGCAGTCTTTCTGCCCTCCACCTTTATATTCTGGTTCACTCAGGATTGCTGATCATTTGTAATATAAAGCAGGGATGGGGAATATTATGGAATAAAAACCTCCCCATTATTCCATGCTGCTGAAATCTTACAGAAATATGGTAGACGCAGCTTGCGCTTTCGGTCTTACATGCCCGTTTTGGATGAAGCCCAGATGAATCACGCTAACGACCTGGGCCCCGTGCTGCAGCACTGCTCCGAAATTAATATCTAAGGAATGGAGATATAGAGCAAATAGATGAGAATAGGAATCCCGTATTCACTCTTGGGTGCTACGTGCTCAGGCACAGACACGCACACATACATGCGCTCGCTTATACTTCACACAGACCCTGACAGGCAGGCTATTATCCCAGAGCCGGGCTGCCGTAATTGGCTATCGCTTTTTACAAATGTGGCTCTGTCTGACTCGCATATCAGCTCCCGTCTCATCAACCGTGTAGGGGTCACCATGTCCGCGCTTGTGTGTGTGTGTGTGCGTGTGTGTGTGTGTGTGTGTCTGTCTGTCTGTCTGTATGTGAATGTATACCTGTGTACAGCGTCCCCCATGACTTCATCTCACATCCTCATTGATGTCCATGCCAAACGAGACAATGGATGCAGAGTGTGGCAGTGGCTGCCTCCTCTGTAGCACTGCCACGGTATTTAGCCATTAGTCCGCTAATAGCATCAAGATCATTCCAACACCAGCAATCTGATGATGAAATATTAGCTTAGCTCAGCCTGTCATTAGTTAGAGTGGGTTTGCCTTGGAGGTCAGGTCCTCCTTATTTCTTGCACACGGAGAGAGCCCAGTCATTAAATGAACGTATTGATTTAATTCTTAAATTTGAGGGAAAGTCCACTGCTGCTTAACTTTTGAACCTTTGTCTCTCTTTTTTTCATCTCATCTTTCTTAGAATATCCAGACTTAACTAAATATGACAGTGAGTTGATAATGAAGACACTGACCACTTTCTTAAACATTACAATGTACAATGAATAATTAACAGAGCTTAATGAAACAATACCATGCCTGTTGAAGGGAATGTGTTCAGTCTGGTGTGGCTGGATTGAATTTTAAGATAATCTTGGGCCTGAGCAGAAATGTACTAATAATGATAATAATTCAAGATAATAATAATAATAATAATAGTAATTTATAATTCTAATATTCAAAAACAGACGTCAACCCATTGCCTGTACCTGCCGTCTTTCAAGTTAATGTGCTCATAAGAATGATGATCACACAGAACAGAGGCAACGTGTGCATCATCACAGAGATGATGCTGTTATAATATGTGTGGTCACACATATAGAGTGTTTAATATGGACCGATGAAAATGTTTTGGGCTTTAATGACTTCAACGCTGACTCGATTGCAAAATGTCAAACGTTTTATGACTTGTTATTGTCTTAACAGAAGACACAATGAGGAGAATGGACCACCTCTCGTTCGAGTCGCTGCATCACAGGTTCAGAGTTTTACTTTAAGAACAGTCCCTGAAGTCACCGCGTAATTACTTTCCCACTGGGCGGGGCTATGCAGCTGGAATTACATCGCGGCTAATGGAAGTAGTTTAAACTTATATTTGAGAAGGCAACTGCTTGCCTATCATACTCTTGCACCTTGTTAATCCTTAACCAATGAATTAACCCTCATTACCAGTGTTGGAATATAGATGAGCGTTTTCTCTCTCTCTCTCTCTCTCACTCACTCTCTCCCCTTTCTTGCTCCTATGACTTCTCCCCTCAATCCTGTTCTTACCCTCCATCTAGCTTCCTGTGATGGGGGACGTCTGGGGTCAGTGATTCCGTCCTGTGTCGCCCATGATAGTTCCTCCTGCATTCAGATTATTCTGACCTTAGATCAGCCCTATCAGACGACCACTAAAGCACTTTAAACCCCAACCTATCCAGCAGCCAGCTGCTCCCCCTCGGTGTGAAGATTGCCTCATAGCTCGCAGCTTGTTTGTCTATCTGTCTCTGTCTCGTATGAACAGGGGAAACAGCGCGGCTAAAAAGGAAACCGTGAGCAAATGCTCCTCGGCAACGCCTCAATTTCAAATGACAAAGTAGAGACAGTGAGGTGAGCGCTGGTGTGAGATGAGCTTTATCCTCAGGTGTCATTTAAACCTGGCCTCCACCGGTCTGTAAATAACATGCCTCAGCTCCACTTTGCACGCCAGAGTCAAGTGATCTGCGCAAGATTGGCGCAGAGAAGTGCAGTTTTATTTTTACCCAATAAGAAACCAGTACGTCCCCCGACCTGGTGTTTTTACATGAATCAATCAAGCTCCAAGAATTCGCTCCCGCTGTGAATGCAAGAGTTTGATTTCTCAGTTTCTAAATCCAATATGTTTTAGAACAAACTCCATTGGATCGGTTTTATTGCCCCTTGAGTAACGGAGGTGTTTTCATATGATTCGGTTTCACACCTGGTTCTCAGTTATCCGACGCTCCGACCAATCAGACCGTCAACGAGAACCTCAACATGAGACGAAGCATGTGGAGAACAAATCTTTCACACATTAACAGGCGATATAGAAAATAAGATTCAAACTCTAATTTCAATGACGTTACTTTTTGTCCAGAATCGGACTGCAGCACTTCTTAGTCTTTTTGTGTGTGCCCCCTGCGAGAGGTGGCTTGCCTGTCTCTGTGCATTCAGATGAACGTCCGGCCTTATTGTGTGTGACCTCCGTCTCTCTGGCTGTTTGCTGTCTCGGATAACATTTTGACATTCCAGTCTCCTCTCTCAGATGCCGCGATACCTTGGGCCGAGGGCGGATGGGGGGCCCAATGATAAGGCTTCACTCACAATTAGCAGGCAGGAGCAGGGAGGCGAGCGGGGGAAATTGAACTGTCAGAGAGAGAGAAGAGAAGAGAGGGAGGAGAAGGGAGGGTGGGGAGGGTGACCCCATCCTGCAAAATGGAGCCCGTCATAATTTGTTCATTTGGTGCCCATCAGGCTCTACCTTCCCTCTCCAACGCTGCTCCGCTGACCTCCCTCCCTCTCTCTCACCCTCTCTCCCATTCTTCCTCTGTCCGTCTCTCATCTTCCATTTCACCTTCCAGCCTTACCTTCAATCACAACAGCGCTCCCGCTCCTTATTTCACGTCACGCTCGTCGACTGTGCGGTACCACCGTGCGCTCCCTTTCTGTTGCCACACATGCACCCTGGAGCTATTAACAACATTATTCTCATTAAATCCATCAATTGGTGATTTAAGAAACAAAAATCCAAAGGCTTCAAGAGGTGGGAGTGGGGGAAGAAAAGGAGCTAACGAGAGCGAGGCCCCGTTGCTGCCCTGCTCCTGCGGAGGACGTGATTGATGGTAATGTTAATGTTAAATAAGCACAGAGGCTTTTAGCAGCTCTGTATTTAAATGTCAAATGCTGATGGACCCTAATCAGATAATGCTGCTGAGTGAAATTAGCCTGCTCGACACAGATTCACAGTCACGCACGTGGACGGACACTCACACATACACGAAATATACCCGCACGAAGATGGGGACATTTATTCCAGATGTTGTGTTTGTTTAGTCCTGAAACACAAAATATGATGAATAAGTAAAAACATGATGTACCTGTAGCTGCATCTCCTTGATACCATGTGCTGCTGTTGGGATTTCTCTAGATTTTTTTTTAAACTCTAACACTGACAGATGAGGCCTTTTTCAACATTTCAATTGTGTTATCAGAGAATAATTCGAGGATTTTGAAAAAAAACAAAACAAACTAAACCAGACCAGATGTTTAGGAGAACTAAATGTGTCCTAAATTTGTGCCAGTCCAAATAAATCCATTTCATTTTGTTGGATGGTGTATATTTCCATCTGCAGTGTGTTTTGATTTGTCGCAGATTCTCTGCTTGTGTGTGATGTGTTGGAAGCAAACAGTCGCAGATATGGCTTCTCTTTGTCAAAAACCTTTTGCCCGATGAATGTCTAGCACTGAAACATCTCAACTAAATACATCACCGCCAGTAAGAGGGTGTGTGAGAGTGTTTCTAAAAAACATTTGGTACCGTGAAGCATGGAAATACGTGTTTAAAATAGAACTCAACATTTTTCTAAGGAGATTTTGCTTCAGATCCGTTCCTTCTCCTTCATAGTTTTGGTTTTAAAATAAGTTGGCCCATTCATGTTAGTAAAACCATGCAGTTTTTTTTTTTTTAAATGTCTCTTTGTCTACACGGCGCAATATGTGTGGATTGTTACATGTCAGCACATTTGTGTGTGTGTGTGTGTGTGTGTGACAGAGAGGATACAGGTGTTGTTAGCAAGCTCTGAAGGTGACTGCTGGTCTCATCCATCAAACAGGCTTTCCTCAGGCTGATCCCTAATGGATCCCCTCAATCAGTGCCGCTCACTGTCAGTCGCAGTGCAACAAAATGAGAAATCAGGCAACTGGTTGCGCAGCCAAGGTTGGGAGTCATATAAAGGGGACAAAGTGATAAAGACCAGCTCGTGTCCAGCCTGTTGATTAGTATTGAGTGATCTCAGCCTTCCAGCCGGTCATGACGGACGCAGGACATCAATCTGGACAAAGCTACCTCTACAACAACTATAATTTTGCTGAACATCCAAACCTACAGACTGGACCTCAGTGTGTGCTGATGTGTTGGCCGTGCATAGCAGCCAATACAAATCCTTCTGTGCCTCTTAATTGCACTTAGTGCCTCAAATTAAGTAGTTTTAATAAATCTATATAATTTGATAACAGTCTCGGGGCAGAGTTTGGCGGAGGTCTGATTTCATTCCGTGCAATTTATAGCAGTAATGGAAATGGAAATGGTAAATGTGCTAAACCCTCTCTGTGCTCCCGGGCTAATGTAGTTATCAAGTGTTAACGCACTTCCCTTTACCATAGGCCATTAAAATCTATGAAAGGAGGACAGATTCAAACAGCATTCACTTTATTCATCTGTGTTCAGGGCTCCTCACTATGCTAAATGCTGGTCTTCCCTTCATGGTGATTTGATTTGAGAAGCTAATATACTGAAAGCCTCCTCTGGCTGTATGTCTGCAGCTCCTCAATCTCTCAGCTTTTAGAGCCCAGAGCCTTTATTACTGGAAAGGCCTCTGTTTGGGTTTTAGGGTCGGACAAAATTGTGCTCCACATTTTTGCCGTAGACCATAGAATGAAAAGGGCTTGAGTGCTGTCGGTTCCTCAGATTCATTATAAGGTATATTTAATACAGCACAGTGTGCGCATGGCCTCTAAACACACAGGGAAAAGACAGCGTGATTCATAGAGATGTGGAGGTGCGGTGATCGCAGTTAAAGCTCAGTGTGCCACTCACTGTATCGTTACTGGAGTTTCAGGCCTTCAGGACTTTCTTCCAACTTTTCCAGAATGACCAACATCTGAACAGAAATTCAAAAACATTTAAAGCAGTCTAACTTCTTCCATATTTGAACTGGTAGACGTTGTTTACAGGTCTGTATTCCAAACTAAATGTTATCTATATTCTGTTGCTCAACCTAATACACAGAGAGCAGAAAGACAAAATAATCAAAAGTGGCTTTTTCAAGACTGTCTAGTCATTATTACATGATGACATAACTAATGTCTTTTCATTAGATTTAGGTAAATATAACTTTAAAAGTACACCAGACCCATGCTTTCTTTCTTCTGGCACTATAAAGACACTATAAAGAATCCATGCAAGATTGTTGTCTTCGTCTCATCGTGAAATAATAAGTATCTACCATAAAAGTGTCAGTAGAATCCATTCCATTCACTCCCTGCCCTTGTTGCAGGCCAGTTCCCTCCTGTTGATGCATGTGGTCATATTATTATCAGGGGTGATATTGATCGGGGGGCCTGCACACAGTCATACATACAGCTGTCCCGTGGTGGGCCTACCCATCACAGTACGTCAGTGTCTGGCAGGGAACACCGGGGGTGGTGAGAACACCCAATGGAAATTAATCAGAGTTTGATGAAAACCTCGCCTCTGCTATTTTAGGAGCTAGCACAGTTCTCACATCAGCTTCGCGTTGTTTTGCCTGAGCGCGGCTGCGGTTTTGAATACGTGGCGGGGAAACGCGTGCACAGTGGCGACCGCGCGCTGCATGTGAATCTAGAGCTGAGATGCATTAAGTGCGTAGATTCCTCCAGCAGCAGTGACAGGCAGAAGTCTTGATTCATCAGGGCGGCAGCTGTCTTTACATCTGTCTGAAGTCTTACCGCTCACTCGCGGCCTCTTTCGTTTCGCCCTCCACGTTCCCTCTCTCTCCCTGGAGCTAATGAAGGCTCCTCGGTTACAGTCCATGATTATCATACAGATAGGATCATATCCCATTGATTTTATGCAGATGATCACCTTTCTGTGTACGCAGGGCTGATGGTGGTAGTAATTTACAGAAGAAAATCAATTACCCTTTCTCGTCTGCAGGAGTAATTGTTTATTATTTTCCTATTAGACAAACTCTGTTGATCAATGTTATAGAAAGATTGCCCATGAATACTATCAGCATAAATAGATTTGCCTTCGACATTAGTACTAGTTTTCCTTTAATGACCTGCACAATGTCAAACCAATGCCACGGGCTGAGATTTAGGCCCTAACTCTATGTGATGTGTGTTTACAGGCTATAAGAGATTGATGCCGTGCTGCTGTGCACGTGTCCTGCTTCTTTAGAGAAGATAACCAGTATATATTTTTTAACTTTTCTCAGTCGCCGTCACTCACTTGGACACTGTGAAATGACTCGTACATCCACTGGTATTTGCTCTGCGGTGTTTTGATGAAGTGATGAAACAATTATATTCTGGATACCGAGCACAGGGGCCGGCATCGACGTTGTTGTTTCACAAATGTGCTGTAATTGTGTATAGTCAGTGGTTCCCCTGCCTCTCTACCTGTTTCAGCATGGATTGATCTGGACACAAACTAATCACTATTACTCACTGAAGTAATTGGCCCGGCCCAGATCAGAGTAGCAAGCGATTGACTGGTCCAGGGATCAATACCCTGATCAGAAGGGGTGGGGGCAGGATATAGGGATGCAGCGGAAGGAGGAGGGATGCTTTCTAACGTGGCAGATCAATCTGACCAAACGCCATGGTGAAGCCCGTTTCAATGTTCTGCTCAGGCGTCGGGCTCTACCACCTGAGACTGGGCATCATCACAGCTTCCCGCCGTCTGACGTGAGAAACACAGAAAATTCCTGCTCTGCCCCACAGAGCTGAACGATATTTAAACACCAGACGATTAACTGACATTTAGGTGAATACAGGGGCAGCAGATGATTATATATTGGATGTGTCTTGGACACACTGATGCAATTTTGTATTTTTTTTGTTGATATAGATTAAATATAAACCTCGAAACTGATGTAAAAATTTCAATTCATCATTTGATTTATTTGCAAAACCAAACAGTCCAACTTTTGCTGCTATCTGCTTAAAATTCGGTTCAAGACACCATTTTGTTATTGTAACCTGTGTCTTTGCTATTTAAATGTAATAGATCCATATTTTTATTTGGATGTGCATCAAATTGCATACAGTCGTAATTATTAGTTTCCTAAATCTGACAGATTATTTGCATCAACATGTACTAGTCTCTAAGTCAAGGAAAATGTAAGTAAATTTGTCTGTCATCCCCTTTTTTTTAACTAATATGCCCGAAGATACAAATAAAAAAACACATTATCACCATTTATAAGCAGAAATTCATGGAATCATCAATTTTACCTTTCACAAAAAAACTTTTAACATAAACACGGAGGTTACTGTGATCAGAAATAAACGAAGACCTCTTCAGCACAATGATTACTCATAGCTCTGGGTTCACTCGCCACACGTTTGGCCTCAGCTGCTGCATTCTCCTGCTCAGCCTATTTCATGGAAAAAAAGCAGGTGGTCCCACTATTTCATGCGTTCAATGTGTTTGCAGCCCTCCTGCCCCTGTCTGCTCCTGATCCCACCGGAGCCCATTTCTCTTTCATCCTCGCTGCCCGTAGTCGTTCCCACTTTTAGGAGGTTCCTGCTTGGCCAGACAGAACGCTGAGCACAGTTCCGGAGCGCTGGCCCTCCTCTCAACATTCACATCTCAGCATCTCCCTCGGCGCTGCTCCTGTCTCGCTTTCTCCTCTCCTCCACCTCACCTCCACTGAACCCCCCCCCTCCCAAAAAAAAGCACACACACACACACACACACTCACTCACTTTGCTTTTCCTCTTTCTTCTCCTTCTGCGCTTCCTTTCCCCTTTCCCTCTCTCTTTCCTTTTCTCTCTGTGGTTGTTGATTGGGTGTCTGAGTGCTTGTGGCAGCTGTGTGTTGTGTGTAATAGAGCAGAGAGCCTAGTCTGAATACAGCGATGGGAGAATTTGTTTATGTGAGAGATGCATAGATGGAGACAGGTCTCCAGACGCTGTGGGCTCTCTCTCGCTGTCATCCTGCATTCACGGCCTGACAGGAGATCTGAGATGGCCAAATATGCCAGACGTTTGGCCCAAATCCCCAAGCTGCACTCCGCAATCCAACCGGTGTGTTTGTGTTTATTCAGATTTGAAAGAGTGACTGTGTGTGTGTGTGTGTGTGTGTGTGTGTGTGTGTGCATGTGTCTCCAGGATGGCAGCATGCTTGATCAGAGTCCCCTGCCACAGACCTGGTCCAGGGTCCATTACCAGTGAGCGATAGAGGGGGAAAGCTATTCTCTTTCTTTCTTTTTTTTCTTTTTCTTTTTTTCTTATCCCATCCCAGTGATCTCTTTCTCTGATGTGTTAAGTCTGTTCAGTGGGGCAAGGCTTTAGCTTCCATCGCTGGTCTGAAATGTGTGTCCAGCTCGAACAGCTTATTTAACGTTTTCACTCCACTTCTCCCCGGTGCACTTGTAGTTGCATTTGTATGTGGATTTTTGTGGCGGTTTGTCCACGTTAGCCTTGTCACTTCAGCCTCACATCTTCTGGGACTCTTTGTCTTTTTTGTCACCGTGATGCGCAGCGACGTTTTATTCAAATCAAGTGTTTCAATTGAATAAACTCTACTTTGGGTTCGTACGGAGCTTCCCCGACACCGAGACTACGTTGTCTCGTTTGGTGCAACGCCGAGTGTGGCACTCTCCCACCTATAGATGAAGACAAACTTGCGTATTAGAATAAAATGCGCGGTGGTGAGATGCTAAAGTACAATTAATGAAGACTGGATCTGAAGTGGCTATTTGGACGTAAGGCTGTTGTTCCCATTAGAATCCATTCTTCCTTCAGTGCGGCTCGGCTAAAACGCGAAGGCTGCATTCTGAGAGCAGCCGCAGTCGGCATGTTGTGGCCTTTTAACTGCCTCCAGCAATCACGTTTGACGCTCCTTAATTACCCGACACCCCCCCCGCCCCCCGCCTTGCTGCCTTTCTCCTCCTCTCAGCCACAGAGACGCGGTGCATTTGCTTACCGCTCTGCCTTGCCTAAGTGTTCGCCCGCATGTTATTTGGACGTAAGGCTGTTGTTCCCATTAGAATCCATTCTTCCTTCAGTGCGGCTCGGCTAAAACGCGAAGGCTGCATTCTGAGAGCAGCCGCAGTCGGCATGTTGTGGCCTTTTAACTGCCTCCAGCAATCACGTTTGACGCTCCTTAATTACCCGACACCCCCCCCCCCCCCCCCCCCCCCCCCCCCCCCCCCTTGACGCTCCTTAATTACCCGACACCCCCCCCCGCCCCCCGCCTTGCTGCCTTTCTCCTCCTCTCAGCCACAGAGACGCGGTGCATTTGCTTACCGCTCTGCCTTGCCTAAGTGTTCGCCCGCATGTAAATTAATCTTGATTCACTTTACCCTGCCCTGCTGAGTGCTACAAATTACCCTATAGCAACGAAACAGCACAAGTGAAAAAAGCCAAATCGCTGCACTTGATAGGCTGTTGCTCCCGAAGCTTTATGCCATTACATTAGGGCTCCATAATGAATGCTCTCTCTCGTGAAAAGTAGTGTTGTCGGTTTTTAATTCATCCTGAATAGGAAGTGTTTGTGCATCTCTCTCTGGCTGTGTCTGTTTGCACTCGTTTCTCTGGAAGGGGCTCTACTGAAGCAGGAGGCCATGCTGGGCAACCGTAACTCCCCCCTACCTTTCCAGAAACGTCAGCATCCATCATGCTATTTACAGGAACTTGATGAAATTAGCTAGCTTTTGTTCCGTCGTCACCCTAATTGGACAAGGAAGAAAAACAGGCTTTTGACACAGATGCAGCGAACACGTTCACCTGCCACGGGCGCCCGGCTCCTCTGTGCACGTGAAAGAGGTTTCACCGGAGCAGAATAGGCTCCAGCTTGAGTGCTTCGTTTTCCATCGTGACCGCTCTTCACAACTTCCTCCCGCCGTACCTTTTATTGCTTTTAAACCACACTTTTATGTCCGTTCCTCGCTGATGGATGTTCACTCAACACTCACTTAATTGTCCGGTGAGACTATACGTTCTTTAAGAAGTCAGTCTCTGCCCCGTCCTCTTAACCAAAAGTAAATTTTATTTGCTGCGTTTAATCTTGGCATATTAGGCAAGTATTCCACTGTATATGAAATAACCTTGACTATTGACAAAGCAAGGACACCGACCGTGGGTATGTTCTTGTGTGTGTGTGTTTGCACGTGTGTGTAAATCAATGACAGTGAATGGGAGGAACCCCTCCACAAACCCTCATCTTTCATCTTGAATAACCGATATCATAAACAGACGTTACTCATCAATCTCACCTGTGTTCCCGATACAAAGATGGGAGGCAGGCCGATTTCCCTCTCTTTCTGCAGACTTGATGACATTTACTAAATTGCCCTATGCATGCCCAATGTCTGTGTGTGTGTGTTTGGCAACATGTGTACAACTCCCATCTTCACATATTTCGGTTATATTCTGGATCAATTGGAGTTAAGTTTCCTAAGTGATCTTTGTCTCCCCCCCCCCCCCCCCCCCCCCCCCCCCCCCCCGTCTCCCCCCACCCCCCCCCCCCCACCCCACCCCGCCCTCTGTTTTCTGTTGTCTACCATGCAGTGCCGGACTCGTCCACAGAGGGGCAGTGCAGCAGTTTGCAGCTGCCGAGGTCTGAGAGAGAAAATGAAATAAAAGTGGGGATAAATCAGGAAAACCAGCGCAAATGAAGAAGAGGTAAAGATTGAATTATGTTTAATGATGTCATTTGGAGAGGAGTGTACTATATTATAACAAATGATAAAAGTGTGTTTTAATGAGTAGTCATAAAGACTCAGTAGACAATCTTATTCAATAGGCCCCTGAATTGGCTCGCAAGGTTCCTCGGGGTTGAAAAAGAACAAAGTGACTTTGGGACAATTATTGCATCCCTGTTTATTATCGCTCACCAATTTCAGGCCAAATCGAATGTGTTGTATCAATAACCATGTGTGAGTGTGTCCAAGGTCATAGTAAATATTGTACATCCCTAGCTTTAGGCAATGGAGTTAATGGTTGGATAAATAATAGATGGTGTATATAAATCTATTAGAAGAAGGTGTTTATCCGCCTGAAAGAAGGGTAACCAAACTCTGTGTGTGTGGTCCAGGTACCGCTCATGTTGTGGGGGCCTTAATGTGTTTACAGCGTCCTATTTTGGGGAATCCTTAACAAGTCAATGAATTGTCCTCTGGAGTTATGCAGACACGTGTCTGTGTCACTACAAAGTTGACAGGAGAGGTAAACAGCAGACCCACACAAAAGTGAGTTTAAAGGATGTTTAACACAATTTGTGCCTCACCCACATCAGGCCTTCCACACTTCTGTCTTTAATATCACTTATGTTGAAATATCACATGCTCATGCTTCCCAGAGATGAAGGAAATGTGACTTTGATTAAAAGGCTCTTTACCCAGAAACGTTTCAAGTTTGAACGGTGTTCAGTGAAGTGCTCTCCCGCCACCTGCTCCCTGCCTGAACTAAAGCGAAACAAAGTTCACAGCAACTGCAGAATAGTGCTGCAACAATTAGGTGGTAACAATTAAATATCATTATGTTGTAATTAATCTGCACACAATTCATTAACTACTAATTCCATATGAAAATCAGGGCGAGAAGAATGCTGTCAATACTCCGCTTTAATTAGCCTGTGATTGACAGCTTGCTGAGATAGAGGGTATTTGTATAGGATGGCACGGCCTAGTGTGTTTGTGTGTGTGTGTGCAAAGTGGATCATCTTAAGTGTTTAAAGATAAACTCCCCTCTGTCTGTTGATGGTAATTAAGTTTGGTCCCTGTGGGGTTGCTGGTGTAGCCAGGTTGGGGGAGATGGGTGGGGGCATGATCTGTGCTAATTATTGTACACGAGAGCCTGTTTTGGCCCCTGGATGTGTGTGTGTGTTTCTGAGTGTGTGTGCGCAAGAAGTGTGAAACTGAATGGAGCCATATGACTTAGGGTCACACCCTGAGTGCCGTTGCTAGGATACAGCATCTGAAGCATCATGGAGGGGTGGTACCAGGGTACTCCATCTTCACCCCCCCGCCCGCCACCGCCCCGTTGCTGCTTCCTCCCCTCTGTCCCCCC
Organism: Pseudorhombus dupliciocellatus; assembly: GCA_016785235.1. Classification (NCBI taxonomy): domain Eukaryota; kingdom Metazoa; phylum Chordata; class Actinopteri; order Pleuronectiformes; family Paralichthyidae; genus Pseudorhombus; species Pseudorhombus dupliciocellatus. The sequence continues at coordinate 1,963,914 of JAFBJW010000137.1, read as the reverse complement.
TCTGCCACCTCCCCCTGGGGTTTGGCTGAATGGTCTGGGCTGACAGGGCCTGAATGGTGTGGGGTGACAGGGGGGTGGTGTCCTATTTGTCCCTAAATGCTTCTCTATACACCCCTGATAATAGACTGGCTGCCTGTTCCCTCTTCCCCACCCGCCTCACCATACCTCCACCGCCTTCACCCTCTCCGTCTCTGTCTCCTTGTCTCATTGTCTCCCACCTCAGCCCCTCTGTCTCGCTTTCCTCCCTATCATACCTCCATCTCTTCCCATCTCTTTTTCTGTCTCTCTTTTTCTTTCCTCTTCCTGCCACAGAACTTCTTCACTTGTATCCGTGTCCTGTGATGTTGAAGCCTCCTTGTTATATTGTCGGGGCTGTGCATTGAATAGGCAGAAGGTCACTGCTTGTTACTCACCTCTCCAGCTCCTCAGCGCTGTCCAGCAGCTCTGGCTGCGCCAGTGATAATGGACGCTGCGTTTGATGTTGGCCTCTCATGTGCGGAGACGTAGCTGAAGACGCGGTTTGAAGACGACAAGCCTTGTTAGTCAGCCTGTGTGATTAATGAGGAGGAAGTAAGGAAAAGTCCTTTTAATGATGGCTCTGTGCTCAAATATCAAATGATAAAGCAATGAGACTGATGGAAGGGGAAGCTTTGAAAGGAATATAAAGACTGAGCATCTTTGTGTATTCAACACACACTCCCAGCAAAGGCACACGAAAGGTCACCAATCTGCATCTGGATCACCATCTGCTGAGTGGAATCACTGTGGTTTGTGTGCTTCCACTGTGCACGGCAAAAAAATTTGTTTACTAACTTGAATGCGCACGAGTGCACGCTTGAGTTTATCCGCGTGTGTGTGTGTGTATGTATGAGCAGGCTCTCCTGTGTTAGGGGTCAGGAGTGAAGATGTTACCCTCTGGTCATTCATCACAAGCGCGACACGCTCTCCCCTGCGCTCTGGTACGCGGAGGCAATGTTTTATAAAAGAATAACACGTCAGCGGGCACCCGCCGGCCATCCATTACCATCCTGTGCAACCTGCACACGCATGTGATGGAGCCACAGATTCCATGCTCTCACTGTGCGCCGTACCTGTTGTCTGCATATTCACAGGAACACTTTGTCCTGCTCTCTTTGTCCCGGTGTGTGTGTGATGTGTTGTGTTCTGTGAAAGGCAGATTAAGGCTGAGGGATGAAGGAAAACATTTAAGACCGAAGAGGCCCAGCATCCGGAGTCAGAGTCAAGTTATGGCTGCTGAGGAGACCTTGAAGGTGTTGGAGGAAAAAATGTCTTTATCTTCTCTCACTAACCACACACACACAGAGTTAACTCTGGCCTCATCACTCATCCAGCTGACAGAAGCTGCTACTTTTACCAGTTTCTCACATTAGTCAAGTATAAAAACTCAAACTAAGTCATACATGTGCAGATGTAAACGTTCATTATTGGATGTGTATATTATTGATGGATTATTATTACCAGAGAGAGAAGATTCTAACTAAAGAAAAAAACTAAACTAAACTAAAGAAAAAACTGTTTTATTATGACCAAAGATGAAAAACACATCAGTTCATACTGGTCATAATTTCACATGTAAGAAAATAGAGGCCACTATACATTAACTAGCAGCCAGTGAGTTCTAAGGATTCATACCACTGTCATGTCTACGTCATGTCTATGTGTAAGCATCTGCAGGATCCAGATGCTTACACATGTGGAAACAGCCGGTCTGGCCCAGTCCATGCAGTCAAAACTGTTTCATTACTACAGCGCTACATCATTCCATCACTAATTAAGTCACTTTACATATTTATGATTTTCCCTCGCTCCTCTCTGGTCCCTGTTCTTCTTTTTAAACTTCTTTTACTTCGTCATTCATTCTCGTATTTCCTGTTGTATCCATGTTTTACTGTCCGTGCTGAATCTCACGTGGGGTGCCGGCTGGTTTTAGTCTTTTCGTGTTTGTCCTCTCTGTTTGCATTTACACTTGTGCCAGCGGGCCATCAGTATTTTGGATGCGGCAGCTCGTGCTGTGTAAGACAGAAGAAGTTGAGGACGTTGTGAGTTATAGAGCTCTTAGACCAATTTACGAGGACTATTATCTCTCAGTTAGTCTCAGTTTTATGTGCATTTTCTCTGGGCTGGTCTGGAACCATCAATTTAATGCTTTCATAAAGCAAGGTTAGATAGCACTGAATCAAACAGAACACTCACTGACACTCTCCTCTGCTTTAGAGCTAAAGTCACAAAGAGGAGACGGGAGCGGAAGACGACGAGCAGAGGCGATGAAAGATGGAGGGACAGTTTTATGACGTCTCTTTAAAGCCAATTTAGTGCAAAAGTTTTGTTTCCAGCTGCAATAACAATCAGAAATGTTAGAACCAAACAAATATATTTACACCTTGTCCATTTGACTGTCCGCAGTGTGGACCCTTTATGGTCTGACGGGACTCTGAGACATTCATCTCCTTTCACAGTGTTGCTCCATTGCCTGCTGTTTTCTGTCAACACCCTGAGAGACAAAGACTTTGTATTTACTCCCAACACTTGCGTATAGTTCACTTCAAAACAAAATAACATGCAGGAATCGATATGTGTTGAGAACCAAGTGTTGTGCTTGCTTGTGTGCAGACGCCGCACAGTCTTTGAAGCAAGTATTCAATAAGTCTGTTTCCATTTCGCCTCGTTTATGAGTTGTACGTGTGACTCTGTGTCTGTGTGTAATCCATCTGCTCCAGTGTGACACCTTATTCCTGAGTGCTGGTGGAGACACAGCAAGCAGCAAGAGTGATTGGCCGGGAGTGAGCGGAAGAAGGGAATGAAGAAAGAGTGAGTCTGAGATCTAAATGGAGCAGGACCGCAGGTCTTCTTAGTTTGTTGTTGGGTGTGTATAAGAGAAACAACCCTTTGCGGCATAGACTGTTTGGGTTTCAAATAGGTTTGTGGTTACGTTAGGGCCAGAGATTGGTACAGGGCTAGTGAACGCATGATGCCATTGCGTGTGTGAATGAGTGCCTGAATGCAGTGCCAGCACTCCCTGACGAGGAGGAAGAGGAGATTCATCACCTCTCTGTTGTCCCTACGCACCCTGACTGAGCCGGAATGTGAGAATTCCCCTGACACACAACACACACATGAACGCAGATGGAGCCTGGTATGGAGTGTGTTGCGGCACGGTGCAGCAGCCTGCAGGCTCTTTTGTTTGGCTCCAAACGAGCATGTCGCTTCCAGAGACGAGCAGAGACAGAGGGCCTCATCAGTATTTAAATAGACTGACATCTCTGCCACCGCAGTTCTTTTGAGGCATCCTCCTCTGTGCTCCCACTTGTCCAGCTTGCCCTTCCACTTACCTTCCATCGCTCTTCTTCCAGCGGGCCGCTCTCATGCTCTGTCGATTCCTTCTTTCTGGTCTTAATATCCGAACACTGTGAAACGTATTCCCTCTCTATTCAGTGTGTGTTGGGATTTGTCACAGAGTGTTACCTGCTGTGCCTGACTACCTGCTGGAAAGTATTGGATTCTCTTTACTTTGGCTGAGCTGAGTGAGTTTTTGGCTCTTGTCAAATTCAGCATGGTCTAAATCTGAGTTTGTAATTTATGGGAATCTGTTTGGCAATATTCCACGGAACTATAATAATGGCTACATCTTTGTATTCGCGCGCACCTGAAAGTAGTTCCGTTGGTGCATGAACTACTCATTGCTGCAGCGAGTCGCTTTGTGCAAAGACATAATCGCACCTACGGGAAGTATGAATAGAAAAAAAACAGGAGTCGGGACGGGCTTAATTGTGATTTGAATGAGAAAGCGTCTTGATAAAAGGGTCAACGCAGGCAGAGAGGTAAAAGGTTTTACCTCTAACAAGCGCTGCGCTAAAACAACTCTGAATCTAGAGAGGCTTGCTCTGAAAGACATTTACAAAGCTCTTTGCAAGTGTCTGCTTATGAGTGTGTGTTTGTGATTGTTAGCGGATGTATGTGTTTTATGTGTGCATCACACACACACACACACACACACACACACACACACACACACACACCCACACACACAGACACTGGGGTGATTTATTCCAAGCACAGGGCAGGTAAATTGAAGCAGGTCTTTCAGGTTGGTTTTCAGCTCCAGGTCTAATGAGAGCAGCGTTTCCCGTCTCTCCAAACAATGCGCTCCTGTCTCTTAAGAGCCCTTCCACCCGCCTCCAGCCTAGCCACTCTACATTAGATCTGTGGCCTGCTGCAGCCACTACAGTGAAAGGCCTCAGGCTCTGAAATGGCTGTTTGATTCTCTCCCTGCTTTGCCTCTAAATGAATGATTTATTGGCTGTCAATGAGGAGGCCAAGCGTAATGGACAAAAGCAGCACTGCAGAGCCCCAGTCAAGAGGATGTTGTGTTGTTGTGGATGTTCTCTTTGAGGATCTCCTGCCTCTGTCTGAAACTGTAATGAAGAGTAAACAACCCAGCCGATGCCAGACCAGAGAGTGTGGGGCTGCATTAACCGTCGTATGACAGTCAGTTGAATGTTGACATCCTGCACCTTTAGCCCTTCATAATTAATTTTTTTTTTTTTTTTTTTAAATCACAGATTTTTAGAAACTGTTTGATGAAAACGACAATACAGGGGCGAGGTTTTGCTTTAAATTTGGCTCCAGTTTGGTAAATAACATTTTTCTACATCCCAGATTACATTACAGTCAACTCTTATGCTTGTACTTCTAACAATTCCTGAGCCTCAGATGCACTGTGGTGCAGGCTATCAGACACACTGATTCCTCCTGCCAGTGCGCGGCTTCAGTCAATTAGCACTGCTGCGTAACCTACCGCACACACACACCGGGGCCGGCGTGGCCGCAGGCGGCAGTGGAGACGTGTTATTTAAAATCCCCACTGCTTTTGTTCCCGTAAAAGGGGGACATTAACACCCGCTCGTCCTTTGGCCCCTGCTTGTCATCCAAACGGCTAATTTCTGCAGATCCCCCCACTAATCCCCCAAGAGGGACAGCAGGGCCGCGGGGGCCAGCGGGGACAAGAGCCTCAGAGGACGGCTGCTAGCACACAGTCGATGGATGCTTTTAGAACTGACATTCTAAAACGGGCCTTTGTTTGCATCGTGCTCCTCGGCGTCCCGCCTTTCAGCCGCTCTAATGAAAAGTGACAGGCCATTAATTGAAGCTCTTTAGGAAGCCATCATCAGACACACGTCTGATCCTTCGCCACTGAGACCAGCAGAACAGTGGTGCAGGACGGAGGGAGAGTTGTTAGGTTAGGTAGCTTAATGTGTTTGATTTTATTGCTGCTTGTAAATCAACATGATAAAAAAAAAAAGAATCAAGATATTATTGGCTGGAAAATATTTTTATTTCTCTGCAGCTTAGTAACCAACTGAATCTTGTGCTTTGATGAATTAGACTTTAATGTGTGTAATTAAATAAATGTGATGCTTAATGCAAGCTGCATGTAGAATAGTCCATCTTAAGGAACTTGTTGTTGTCACAAATCCTTGAGGAACTTTTATTTGTTTGCAACGTTGTTGTGATCATTACTCTTTTTCCCTCGTTGTTAATCAATGAAATTACGACGCCACCAGTAAAAGCAGAAGGTGTTGCAAGGTCCTTTTTTATTTGACTGCAATTTACAAACCTTGCAAGAAATTAAAAGAAAGTTTAGATGTAAAACTCTCCGTGGTTTGGAGTAGAGATGACATGACAGCTCTGCCCAGCTGCAATACAAAGTATTGAAGTCATTAAACAGCGTTTTTGTGCCGAAAATTGTTTTTTTATATTTGTTTTGACTTTGAGCTTTGACTGCGGTCTTTAGTCCTCTGCCTCTCGACATGACATCCTCCAAAGCAAATGAGCACTAGGTGGGTTTCACTCGTGGTCGGGTCAGACCATCATTGGAAAATTGCTTCCTCTGTTGATGTAGAGATGATTAAAAAAAATGAAAATCATCATATTTGTGCACTGAGCTCCTGATAAGAAATTAACTGCAACACTATTGAATTGTGCATCCTGATAAAAATATAAATTTGAACACACAGCAGGCGCTGTAAATGATATGATGACGAGGATGGAGAAACGAGAGCACATAGCAAAACAAGGATTCATGAAGACCCGTGGGTCTGAGGGTTGTTTGAAAGGGTGAGCAAAGTTGACTGCTGTGCAATTGAATGTTGTCAGTTTGCACCTTGACGAAGGCTGAGATGGAAAAATGTGTGGAAAGGTTAAAAGTGCTGTAATTACCCACAACAAGACATTTGCATAATTGTACTTTGCGATTAACTCAAGTTAAAAGAACAAATTTGATCAGACCGAGCTTCTTTAAGGCACACCATTTATTTTATATTTATTTATGGATATTTTTTAGTTCATATTCCTAGTTACCCTGTCGACTTTAAAAACAACAGAAGTGCTTCACAGAGGACGCTGCTACCTCCTCAGTGACCGTGTCACAATCCATAAGGTCAAAAGTGTCACCGACCGCGATGAATAACTAAAATAATCTCAACTCCTGAAGTGAAACCTGCATTGAATTTGATTTGCTCTACGTTCACAAGTCCAGTCATCCAGCTACAGTTCATTCCCCTCCAACCAATTTACCATCTGTGCATCTCTCCATCTTCTCCCTAAAACGGGGAAGGAAACAGTTGTCGCTGTTTGGGTTTTAGGGGCTAAATGATGTCGCTAATCACCAGCTTTTAGTGGGGCTGATTTATGGAAGGGACATGAATTGTTATAGGCGGCCTGTGTGTGTGCGTGTGTGTGTTTGGGTAGGTGTCAGAGAGGCAGCCAGTGGGATAGGCTAAATAGTCCTATTATTTATTATCTCAGAGCGGCCTCTCTGAACGGAAGAGCGACTCTCCAAATTGAAATATAGCTGAGTTTACCCTTCTGATTACCGCAGTAGTTTACTCCCAGAGCCGAAGGAGATCATTAAACAATGGCCGCCACCGGCAGCTCAGCGCCCCATTATGCCGTGGGATAAATGCTCAGACTGAAACATAGCTAACCCAGCTGACGGACTATAAGTGTGCCTCGCAGGCACCATTTACCGCCCCCCCCCTCGCAACTACACCAGTTGTTTCCTCAGCTCCAGACTGGCATCAAAACAGCAATTCAATCTTGACTGATATGGATTTCTCTGAGAGCGATTCAGTGTTTTCCAGACGAGAAAAGGCTCTCAAGCTCCCAGCTAATGGGGAAAGCCATTTCAAGAGTAAACTGGCTCGCTACTGTTGTGACAAGTGCTGTAATTGGTTCAAAATTCCAACAAGATGATCAAAATATATGTTAATAATGGAATAGACCAAACACTGCCTCATCACCGCCTTATAGTGACTGCCATTGTTGGTGCAACAATCAAGATGATCCGTTTAATCAAGGATAGTCGTGAATGTGGAAATAAATAGTTTTTAAATCATTTAAATCAAGTTGTCAGAGGCGGTTAGCAGTTTGTGCATGGTCCATTTAAGAGTTTTCACATCCATTGTCGGCGAAAGTAGCGGTGTGAGAAAAATGGGTTATCCCAGTGGAACCACGTCTCATCGTGTCCCAGCCATCACCATCACCATCGCCCAGCATTTCCACAATGACCTTTTGCAGGCGCGATGTCGGCCGGGGTTGCGGGCTGAGTCCTTCACACGCTGCTGCTCTGATTACTGCAACATCTGTAACATAAACAGTGGAGCAGGACATCAGCACAGCAGACCATAACAGCCATGACAATGAAGTGACAGTGTCAGCTCAAGACAAGATGACAATGATGTTTCTGTCTCAGTGTGTTGATTATGCACTGTATACACTGTGTCTCATGGAGCCAGAGGCTGTTCTGGATAAATGGGAAATGAAGCTGCTGTGTAAAAAAAAAACATGGCGGCTTTTTATGTCACAGAATTAAACCCTGACCTGTGATAGCTTCTGGGATTAATATGGACTGCACAAAAAAAAAAACACATTTCTGATGGAACCACGGCACAGTCTGGTTTGTGCCACAACACATTACCCCCAGAGATGTCCGAGCTTTATTAGAAATTAGTATGTACGTCCGTACACAAGTCAGCCAGGAGCAGCTGGAGAATCATCAGCCGCAATAATCAGCCTTATTCGATAATAGCAGGATAAGAGAAAAATAGGCTTGAAAACAGCTGAAACTGGAGCTAATGTGATGACTTGTCTCTAGACAGGCATTTCACCGAAGTGCTGAAGCAGTCTTTAAGGTTGTGCTAAAACAGTGAACCTCATAAGCGTGAACTGCTTATGAAACTTTATTCGACTCCAAATTCAAAGGGTCAGTTCATTTGTAATGAGACTCGTGTTGGTGGTGAACATGCACAGACGCCTTTCAAAGCAAAGCAGTGCGTTTCTGCTGGTGACTTGCTCTCCTTCGCTCCCATGTAGCAGGCTGTTTTTGTGGCTGTTGTTGCTGTCTGTCCTAACACATTTACCTTAAGCCATCAGCGCTCATTAAATGCCTGCTGGTGCAGGGAAACAAAAGGCTGCCTGGCGAGCCAATATGCGCCTCTGACACGTCAGCCAATCCCCAGACGGTCCGCAGAGCCTGGCTGCGCCGTGGAATTCTCAAACATATTTTTCTAATTTATGGATGGATAATAAATCAACATTAAGGCCTGGACAACGAGTTATACATCAGAGGGAGATGGCTGCAAACTGGGCCACAATACAGCAGAGGAAACCAGGCCCACAGCTGCACTAGAGTCACACCGTCAGTGCATGTGTGTGTGTGTGTGTGTGTGTGTGTGTGTGTTGTGTGGTGTGCCCGTGCGTTTGTGTGGAAATGTGTCGACGTCTCTGCTGCCAAACTCAGTTTAATTTCAACCTCTAAGTTGGTGGCGATGCAAACATTTTTAATGTCAGTGCTTGGAGGTGGCGAGTATGAATAGTATGAATAGGAAATAAGACCATTAGGATTTACTACTGGAGGGATGGTGCTTTAAATGCTTCATAAAATTTAACACTGTGAAATATGCACGCGTTTGCATTTTAATGCCCATGAATTGGCCTTTCACTGATGTGGTAGGTCACTGGTTCTATACAGGGTCTGCGTGCTATAGACCTGCATTTAGTCATCAGGGCTCAGGAAGGAAGTGCCGATCTTCTAATGACTGACTGTTGCCTCACTATCTCCCACAAGTGCCAACTTCAGCAAAAACATCAATACTGCAATACAAATGGAGTTATTGGTGTTTTAAAATTCCCCTGTTATACACTGACTAGTATTCTATGCCCTAGTATATGGTTTTTATAGACCTGTGAAAATTTGTCAGTTTCCTGTAAACAGTATATGACAATTTGAAACCTGACTGGTTTGGATAACAGAGAAGAAAAAATTAATTTTATGCTGATTAAGGTTTAATTCAGGTTGTTTATCTTTTTAATTCTTAGTGAGACATTTTAAATGTAACACTTGGTGTAATTCAAAGGGAAATCATGACTGTAACTCACCCAAAGAAAAGAAACGCAAATTAAGTTCAAATCAGAATTTGTCTTTGAACAGGAAGTGTAGGAAGAGGAATAGTTAGAATATTTTAACCATTTCTTTTATTGCCTGCAGAACATTTTTGCATGCGAGTCTCAAGTGTTGAGCCGAAGAGTTTCAGGACCACGGACAGCAGAAGCAGAGACTTAAGAGTAAAACTCTAAAAGACGCCGCAATAATTAAATTCAGTGATGTTGTTTTCCTCTCGCTTTTTTGACATTTGCTCTTTTGCATTCATGTCACCGTCACAACACTGCTGATTGTTTCTTGTTGCTGACGCTCTGACTCTGTTGTTGATCTCCCTCTGTTTAGCGTTCGATGCTCCGTGCTGCTAAGCCGAAGCTCCACTCTGAAATTATTAGACCTAATCATTCATTAACCTCCATTAGACTGATAGGAGGGTAAACCTAACGCCTGATTACATTCTCAGTGTGTGCCAGTGTGTGTGTGTGTGTGTGCATGGTTGTGAAAGATGCACCCTGTACATTTCTCCACACATTGTCTTTATTGTACCGAGGCACAGTTGAACAGTTCCCATATTTGTGTGTGTGTGTGTGTGTGTGTGTGTGTGCATGCTTACATGAGTTGTGGAGGTTTGTCATTCATTAGACTGGAGCACAATCAGAGCTAAACTAGCCATGGCGGCCTGACTCATTATAAGCTGAAGGTTTATTTAAAACCTCACACTGCCTCATTCCCAATCCACTCACCGCCATATGCATACAGTAATTACACAAGTGAGGAGGAGGAGAAGGTTAGTGGGCTGCTGCTGCTGCTGGTGAGCGTGTGTGTGAGTGTGTGTGCGTGTGCGAGTGAAAGAGCGAGCACCAAAGCCTGTGCGTATGATTATTTTTCATTCCATGTTTCGCCTGAGTTCTGCCCCTATAACTGAGGATCTAATCAATCTGCCGGCTATTAAGTTTGTTAATTGATAATGCATACTAATTAGGCCTGGCTCTGTTACCGCGGCGATGACGAGAAGGTGATTGTAGGCAAGAGTCCAAATGGACTTTTAAAGCATCGAGCGTGAGGTGGAAGTTATCAAGGCTGCACATGCACACACACACACACACACACACACACACAAACAGACATACAATGTAAATACAGTATACATGTAAACAAACAACATTCAGTGTCAACTTATTTAGCATGTTCCATTTAATGAATAAAAAGATAAATGGCCAAATAAAATAAATAATATAATAATAATAATAATAATAATAATAATTAATAAAACAAATGTACTTTGAAGATGTATAACTTAATCTTTCAAGATGCATGATCTGGAGATGTCCCTGTTTTAAGAATAGAAAATTCAAATTCTATAAACCCAGTTATTTGAAAGTTACTAGGACCTTCTGCAATTAAATTCAAATGTTTATCCTTTTTACTTGTTTTATATGATACAAGAATCGTTAACAGCCATGGTTTTATACGTCATGTGACTGGCTTTGGTAGCTCAGTCGGAGGTTTAATGAACAATGGAAACACGCTATTAGCTTTTGATAACATGGTCAAAGGTCAAAAGTTCATGTAATCTATTACTTTGGGCATTTTTAGCAATACCTTAAATTCATGAAACATGTAAAACCGCTTGTCTTTCAACAATCTCTATTTTTTTTTCAATATCATGACTTAAGATTTTTTTTATTTAAAAGCTACTTACCTTATCTTAAGTGAAATGGACTGTTATATTTCAGTATAGCTGGGGCATGATGAGTTATAAAAAAATGAATAACCCCCAAGCGTTTATCAAATTTTACATTATTTTCTAAACAGAAGTACTACATTGAAAGACCTCACCTTTAATACATCCCCTATAAAGAGAGTGAGTGATGACATCCCTGGCAATAAACCATTTGATTTTTTATATTTATATTTTCATTTACAGACAAAATGAAAATTAAATGTTAGATGCTACGACCCAAAATAATCTTACAGTATTACGTAGACTCATTAACTACACAACAAAGCGTTAAGTTGCCGGTGTGTACTTGTGTGTGTGCTCCGCGTTTGTTTAGCTCGCAGCCCCTCCATTTTTTACTTTGGCTTTTGTGCATTAGACACACACAGAGACACAAGCACGTGCATGCATGAACACAAACCATTCATCACCCGCACGAGACCCTGAATTATTATCTCTGTGGCTCAAGGTCAAGGAGATGCAGCAGGTAAATTGCAGTCTGAGAGGTCAGCGGTGTTTGATCTCTCTGTTCCTTTGGGCTCAAATCTCCTCTTTCTTTTTCTTTTTTTTTTTTATGACAGCGATGATGGAGTCGTTTTCTCCGTTTGGCTTTGACAGGCGTTCTCTCTCTCTCTCAGCTGCGTCTCAGCGTCATTCCCTCTGACCCGTGTCACTTCCAACTGTCCAGACAGAAGCAGTTCCTTGGGCTCACCTCTACACGTGTTGTCACACAGAGCACGCCTGTCACTGCGGCTCAAACGCACCTCCACCTCGCTGACAGCATGTCGTCACTGTTTGCATTCACTTTACGTCACATCAGTCTCTTTGAAATCTGCTTGGATGTTACTGTGCAGAGGGGGATATTACTCTCATTACCTGGTGATGAAGAGCTCAGTCGATGGTCATATCACTTATTTATCCTGCCCGCTTTGTCTGTGTGACTGATGGTGTTGCACCCACAGGCCGATCCCTCATCAAACTATTGCGTCTTCGACAGCTTGGAATTCATACATTTTCAGGAAGATTGACTCTTCACCAAATGTCTTAATTGAGACACGTGTACGTTTGAATTTTCTCCATTTTAGACTTTTTTTCCTGCTTTGATTTCACATTTCTTTCCAAGCCAACCCTCTCGCGGCTTTGACAAACCGTAAATATGAAAACACTGTTCTACTTTGCTCTCTTCACCTCTACCTCCAACCTCTTATTACTTTCTCTTTGCCTCTTTTTTCTCACCACCTCTCATCACCTTCCCTTGTTCCGTGTATCTCTGAATGTGCAAGTGTTGCGTGCCGCATGTGTGTGTGTATCCACTGAGGACATGGCTGCGTGTGCTTGTGTATTTGTTTCCCTGGGAGCACTGCTTGTGTGTGTGTGCTCTTGGATGTGTGTGTGTGTGGGGGGGGGGCAGAGCAGCCAGCTGGGTTGGAGGGGTAATAAAGAAGGAGAATCAATAGGCCATGCAGTAGAGCCAAGGTGCTGCCATTTATCACACCGCCTCCCTGACTTCCATCATTCATCATGCCCAATGAGGCAGCAAATAGGAAAATGACTATTTGTATCAAACACATCTGCACTCATCCACTGAGGTATTTTATTCCCATTAACTCAAAGAGTAGAATACGCCAGTTTCAGCTGCTGCTGCTGCTGTGTTTGTGTGTGTGTGTGTGTGTGTGTGTGATTCTATTTGTTCGGGCTTGTAGTTGTAGATTCATTGGGAACACATTCATGGCGGCTGTTGTTTTTTCCTGGGAGAAAAAAAAAAAAAACTAACCACAATATTTTCTATGAGGCCTCGAGTCCCCCTATCGATGTGTTCTCTCTCTCTCTCTCCTTCTCTCTGTCTCTGTGTCTGTCTTTCCATTTACCCCTATCCCATCCACCTCTAATTCTATATCATTCTTGCTATCTCCTTCACTCTCTCTCTACTTGTCTCTTTCTCTCCATCTTCCCATCTGTTTATCCATCTCTCCCTCTCTATCAGCATGTCTGTCTGTCTGTCTGTCTGTCTCTCTCTCTCACTACCTCTCCATCTATTTCTCTCTCTCTCTCCTCCTTTTAATCCACATCCCCTCGTGCTGCCTCAGAATCTTCCCCTCTGTGAGGCCGTGCTGGAGTGATGGTGTGAATAATTTCTCCTGGCTGCGAGGAGCCATTACATTAAAGTTGCCTTTCATTTTCACCTATAAATTAGCCTCGACACTGGTCGGCCCAGGGGTTGAGGTGTATATCTGTGTGTGTGTGTGTGTGTATAGGGCTGTGGGGTGTAGAGGGGTGGACTGTGGTCATTATGGTCTAATATCCCATGAAATGGTGAAATTATTATGCAGCCTATTCTATGAGCTGCCTGAATATTAAAGAAGGATATTTTCTGCGATGTCCCTCTCATAAATCAAGATTGTGTTTGTTTCTTCTCTCTTAATAAAACCCACACTGCAGTAATTCAGGGGCGTTTGCTGGCAGTGACAGTGCAAAGGTTTCTCTCATGGAACAATATTCAAATACTGCTTGATGGTAACCTTGTGTCAAAAACCAAAGAACAGCCATTGTTTTTTTTTTCCTGAAAGTAAGGTGAACACTACATTGAGGTGGAGCTGCAGTAATCAGATGGAATGGACAGGGTTTGAGCTCATTACATAATCAGTCATCAATATTTCTAGTGAGATTTTAGAATAACATGTTGATATTTTGTTCACTTAATTATGCAAAAAGGTTTAACAGTATCTAGCTTCTTGAAAGTGAGATTTATTTTTTCTTTTCTCAGGTTTTTATCTTTGGAGATGAACTGTTGACATCCAGTTGTTCTCTGAGAAATTCTGATGAATAATCTTTGACGTTAAGAAGAGGAAAAAAATCTCAACATGTTAATAATGTATATAATCTGTCGTTACAGCTCCTCATTAAAAAGCAATAAACAATTACCAAAAAAAAAGACAAGTAGCAGACCTGTGGTGGCACATTAACATGCTGTCATTCTTGTACCATGTGAGGATTACACAAACACACACACAGACACTTACACACACTTGGCGTGGCAGGATGAGACCATACTAATCTTCATTGGCTGTGGCTCTGAAGGAGAGTGTAATGTACCAAGGTCACTTAACACATCTATCTCTCAGACATTCATCAGTGCTCTTAGCGTCCCTCTTTTACTGCTCTCTGATATACGGCTCTCAGTGGGCTCAGACCCTCACATGGAGAGGACACACACTCCACTGCTATCAGGCGGGTCTTTCCTGTGATGCTGCCTTCGTAGTGAAGCGTCTCTGACTCGTTTGATTTCTGATTTTCATTCACTTTAGGAACAAGGAAATGTTAATGTGTGTGATCAGGGTATTTCCTCTTTTTGTAGCACTTATTATATTTAACATTGGATATGCTGGAGGTGGACTGTGTAAGAGGCAACTAGGGTTAACATCATTACCTACTCGCTGCCTCATAATCATTACTGATTGGACAAATTTCTAAAATTGCCTTCTTTATTACCAATTACATAGAACACTTAGCTTTCTCAATATCAATCAGCACACTGTGATAATGCATAATTAAGTCTCACAGACCAATCTGGATGAATTATCTAACACAAACCTAATGACAAAATCAAAGACTTCTTAATAAAAGCCATAGAATTGTTTGTAACGGGCAGGAAATGAAGAAGAGGAGCACGGCCAGTGAAGACGCCTTTATTCGGATCTCACTGATGCTTCGCATCCGCATCGTTTTGATATCGAATATCAAAGTATTATTTGTGTCTTCACCACTGTATTTACAGCGGGCTGTTTTCTGCAGCCTCCCTGTAGAGTTTACTTTAAAGCTCTCGCGTTCTGCCCGAGTGCGTCCGGGCGCGCGCACACGGGGACGTGGCCGTGCCCCTCGTGCGCGCCCCTCGCCCCTCTTCCTCTGGGAGCAAAAGGCAAAGTACCGGCCGCGAGGGGGACGGCTTTCAGATTCATAAAATTCATAGAATTCTTCACAAATGGATGAACACAATTTCCTCCCAATTTCCTCATTATGCAAATATGCAAAATATCAAATCTGGGCCAATTAGGGACAGCCACAGCTTCAAATTTACCGGCTTAAGCCGTAATTGCAGAAACCCTCAAATAATTACGCGTCTAATTGGGAATATTTGTGACAGATACAACAAATTCTCCCCACAAATTACATTTCATCCGTGGAACCACTGCGCCCCAGTGAAATCCTATCCAGGTCTAATTTCTCTTACATAATGAAAGGAACTGGAAACTTGTTATCACATTTGAGCACTACGCTGCTTTGTAATGTGGAATGATCAAATAAATTAGGCTGAAATTCATACATATTTCTCTAATCTCTTTCAAAGGCACTTTATTTGTGTAGGAAATAACTGCGGGGTCGTTGGTTATGAGCCATAATAGGCAGTTAGAGCGCAGAGGAGCCCTGGAGAGGCGGGGGTGCGCACGTGGACGCTGGGGTTTCCAGGTGCACGAAGGGAAATATCGCGCAGTCACCTTCAAAACTTCAGCAGCTTTACGCACAGGTGGAAGGTTTAGTTTCGTGCAGCCGTCTGTGTGTCCTCTGTCTCTGCGGGAAACGTCACTTGTGACCCTCTCCAAGGTCACCAGGCCGCGTGAGGGTCTCCCTCTCTCTCTCGCTCTCTCTCTCTCTCTCTCCCCCACTCACACGCACACACACTTAGACACACACGGTCCATAAACGCCTGGCGCTGAGATGGAGCTGCTCTGTGTAAACAGGCAGTGCGCCGGCGGAGCGTAACTGCGCCTATTTGTCAGAAAGTCTCATAAATATGATCGCTCCTGATATCTTCATTTCTCCGTCCCACTGGATATCTTTTATAAATGGTTTGGCACAGACATGCACAGGAAAAGCGCCTGTGTTTGCTTTTCAATACATTAATGTAAAGTATTTTAAAAATGAATCCACATGAATCAATTAAAATAGAAATAAACAGGCTGCAAAATAGTACATTTTTATTTTTATTTTGAAATGTGAATCTTTATTTAAATATTATTCTTAAAACATTGTCTCCTGTTGTATATTTATTTTAATATACAGTGGATCTGGTCTAATGTTTAAATTGGCACCTTTGTTTTGCAAATGACTGCAATGAAATAGGCTGGAATTCTTAAAAACACAATACAACAGAATAACAGCCTCCGAGGATCACGAGTCACAGGCTATATTTAAAATGAACAGGATCCCTTTGTGTAATCACTTTGTGGACGGGTGTCTCCTGGCCTTTAGAAAAGTGCCATGATTGTGTTGTGGTTTGTGTTTTCAATCATTGCGTTAGGAGGGGGTCTTTCTTCCTTTAGTTGTGACAATACATTTACCTGCGTGTTTAGAAATAATGTGTGTGTGTGTGTGTGTGTGTTAAGACGTCGTATAGGGCACACTGTATATAAATCTATGCAGGTTGATTGATGAAAAGACAAAGTGTTAGCTCCTGGGACGGGAAGTGGACCTGGCCGGGGAAGACTGGGGTGTGCTCTGTTGCTGTCACATGGAAAACCAATTCAACCCCCTCCTCACCCCTCTCTCTCTCTCTCTCCCTCCCTCCCTCCCTGCACATTCCCACAGCACCTCAGTCAATTCCAGTCTGTTTGTATGAGAGTAATAAGTTGATCTCGCTCTCTCCCTCTCTCTCTCTCTCTCTCTCTCTCTCTCTCTCTCTCTCTCTCTCTCTCTCTCTCTCTCTCTCTCTCTCTCTTTTTGCCCTGTGTGTGCTTGTGCCTGTGTGTAGGGATTCACACACACCTCAGTCAGACCCGTTTATGCTGTGATTTTGTGGACACGACCGTCACTGACACCGGATAGATGAGGCTAATCTCAGCCGCAGGCAGGCTGACTGTCGGACAGGTTTGCTCAAGCTCTGGGTGTAAAATGGCGCTCTGCTGTTGTCCTGCAGTTTCTGTTTTTTGTTTCAATTCCCTCCATCTCTTCCTCTTTCTCTCTCGCTCTATTTGTCCATCATACACTAAGTGACCAGAGAAAATCGAAACATCATGCAAGCATTTCCATTCATTGTTGGAATGAGACAGATAAACACAGTCCCTCATTAGTCCATGTGGGGAAATGTTACAGCAGCAGGAAGGTCATAAAGTCAATATAAACAGAAAGAACTTTATGTGTCATCCAAACATTACACACAATCTATTTTAAAAGTTCAGGTTGTCCAGCAGCTGTGGACCAAATAATTCATAAGGTGCAATATTAGTTTTTTCCCCGATGTTGATGTGTGGAATATTGGTTATTATAGTTGCTGCAAAAAACAACAGTATAATAACAAATAAAGAATCTCTCCTGTGTTTTTTTCCACAGGCCTGTGGCTCAGTCAAATCATTATAAACTTGCATAATGCAAATTAATGTACTAACACAATTTCCACAGTTCAAATCAACACCTGTGACTCCACGTCGGCAGCAATTAAGAATTACAAGTTTTTCAAAACCGTGTGTTTTGTGTAGCATTGGGAGTATTTTATCGTTTACTGTGCACCCGCAGAGTGCGACTGCTGCAACTGAGTCTCATGTGTGCCAAGCAATCTATGTATAGCCCAGGTGTGGTAAAGACACTCACTGTGCATCGGTGTGTGTGTGTGTGTGTGTGAGAGACTGACTGCATGGCTGTGTGTTTGTGTCATCTATAATGCCCTGTTAATTGCCTGACAGTGTTCCCACACACACCTCCACTAATGTTCCGCTTGCTATTCAGTCTGCGGCCTGCCTTCCTCCTGCCTCTCATCTTCCCCACTCCCTTTAGTACGGATTGTTCTGTTACAATAGCAGCCTCGGTCACTAATGAGCTTACCTCACAAGAATTGCGATCAGGTTCATATCAGATATGTTTTGTGTTTTTGCAAGAATCAAGATTTGTAAACAAAAAAAAAAAAAAACAGACAGGAAATTCTTATGTGTATAAGCTGTTGAACGGTCTGTTGCACTTAAGCCTTGTCGATCATTGCAAAGGCATTTTTCAATCCAACATTTTTGTTTTTGTCGTGAGTTTTTTTACGCTTATTTTTTTTTTTTTTAGATTTCTCTATATTTATCTTTTATGTGTGTGGAGGAATTACTTGATTCTTGGGGGTCAGTGATAATCTTATACGCCTTTTTTAAATAAGTCCTTGACAGGTTTATTCAATTTTAAAGATTGCCTGTTTCTCATAGGAATGATTCTGGGTTATTCCAGTGGCCATTAGACTTATAAACAAGTAGTGTCAGCAGTTTAACTTGATTAATGTACTTGTACTTTAAAATAATCCATCATGGAGGGGAAGAGTTGAAATACTTTACATATTTGTATTTTTTGTATGTTCTCAACTTGTGTGTATTTTTTTAGATTCATCATCATTTAAACTGATCTCCATGTCTGGATGAATTCACTAGTCACACCATTCACTAGTTTCTAGGTTTATGTTATCAGCGTCGAATCCAGTTTCAGCACCCTGGACAGCGCCTGGTGGCTCAGCTCATTTGGTGCTGAATGAAACCAGAGACCCTCAAACCCCCTCCAGCTAAAAAAAGAAACTCAGTGTCTTCTAGTTATCTTTAATCCTGACAATTAGACCCAATATTTGCCACCGGACCCCGACAGACATTGCTTGTAAGTCTCTTTTTTCCTCTCTGAGTGTGCCGCCACTCTCATTACGCACGCTGATTAAAGCATAGATTAGCCAGCAGTGGCCCTGTGCGCTCCTCACCAGCAGCTCGCTCAATATCAATTAGAGGCTGCGCCAAAAGCAGCATGTCCACCGGTGGCCCTCCGTCTCCAGCTCCCAGCGCTGCCTGGCAGTCCTCTGCTTTAAAAATAGTAGCCCAATGATGATAGTGAAAAAAGAAAAGAGAAGCTTGGCATTAGGTGAGCACTCATTTGTCATGGGGTCAAATGAGAGAGAGCAGTTAAGGAAAATGGTGCCTATCTCCAAATAACATGAAGCACAATGTTAAACATAAGCAGTCACATAATGGTATTTGTACTCTATAGGCTCAATAGCTGAAATAAAGTATAAAATCACATAGGGACTATTAGTGAAGGCAGTGCAGCGCACCTCTGCTGAGTTCGTTTTGGAAATCATGAACAGTATGCGTGGATACGGGATGAAAAGCCTTTCAACCCTGCTCCACCAGGTCGTTCCAGCTTGGAGAGAATTAATTCACATTTCGCCTCATCTGTGACCTCCCTGCCTGGATAGAAATGAGGCTAATCGCACCTGATTTCATTTACTGACTACATTAATGAAGATATTTCTGTCCAACCTTATTGACTCCATATCCTAAATGCCATTCAACCCATCTTTTTAGAGCCACTGTTTAGATCTAATTGGCCAACTCAGTTCAATTAGCCTTAAATGACATGAAAGTTCCTTTAATTTTGTAGCACTGGAACCAAAGGGAAACAATTACATGTCGTTCTCTGTACACTGAAATTATAACGCATCGTTGTCTTTGCAATATTTTTAAATGTGCTGCACAGATGCTCTGTAAATAATTCCTATCCATTGTTTATTTTATATAATTTAATATAAAGTGCATTAAAAATAATTGTGATTAATATATTGACATATGAACATATTTTAATCTAGAATGTGATTTTCATTAAATAATAAAAAAAAATACAAATTTAATTCATGTAGCATATTTAAAATCACAGATCCATGGACATGAATTCCTACATACATGAAAGCACATTACAGAATTGATGACTTGGCCACTTTGTACATTGTCGGGGGTGACTGTGTGAAATCCTCAAATATAATTGGTTGTCATGCAACAGCTGAAGCCTTGATTGGCTTTTTATAGAGAGCCCCTCCACCCCCCCACCCCCAACATATTTATCCACAATAACCGTGTGGTAAATACAGTGCTGCTCCCTCCTCCTGCACAACCTTTGGTGTCCACTAACAGACAGCCTGTCCAATTAAAAGTGGCCATCGATTATAGATACCTGCCTGCTGGCATATATGAGGGAGACAATGTTGGATGCTATGCCACTGCCAATACAGGCCCAGGTTAGCGGCGCACTAACCAGAGCTGACACCAGCATATTAGATGTGGACTGGGTTAATTCACCTGCAGTTGGCCCCTGTGTTGGTTCCATAGCGCCATGGTTTACCTGCCCAGTCTAAATGCCGATCATTAAGTTGCTTCCAGCAGCCATGATTGGTGCAGAGGGGCTCGTGTGGCTGATTAAAAGGGAAAGGCTGATATCGCAGTTATTTCAACTCCCTCCTCTCTCCCGGCGGTCAGCATGGAGAGAGGGCAAATGTAAGGCACATTTAAGATGGAGTCACTGAACAGTATAGGAGCAATATTTCATGCTGCAACCCCTGCATGCACCACATTTAATGAAACTTTGGTTTATTTCCTGTCATTTAATTTTCTGTCAAATTTATCACGATGAAAAAACTAAAATAATTCATATAATTACATTATATTTTTTATAGTCCATATGTTTTCCTCTGCTCTTAACTCTCAACAAGAGAAAAGCAAACAACCAATACAACACATAAATAGCCACATGTGAGGGATCCCTCCCTCAGGATGGATAGAAGAGCAATAGATGCAGAGATCATCAACACAATAACAATATATCGATTAGGAAATATGATGTGTGACAGAAATTAGGTTTTTCTACATGTCAGGGAGCAATAATGACTATTGTAATGATAGAGGTATTGACAATAATAATAGTACATGTGAGCATCTAATCTGGTCGTAATCATAATCCACTAGAAAATGACAGCTCTAATTTGTGTGTCTGTGTGGAAGCAGGCCCGTAGCTCATAGTTACCCTCTGTTATTGTGTATGGGAAAGCCTCTCAGCCTAATTCCAATTTTCCCCCCCCTCTCCCTATTTTCCAGCAAGCTGCTTTTCCATTAACTTTGGGAAAACACGATGGCAGGTCCATTTAAAAAATAAATAAATAAATAAATCCAGTGCTCCACCCTTCCCATAAGTGCCTCCGCTGCAGGAAAATAAGAAATTAAGAGCAGGAGCCATTTCATCATCAGCCCCTCGCCTCCCCCTCCTGAACACAGCATCCTCCACTGGAGCTCTGTGGAGGGCGGGACAGGGGAGCTTTACCTTAGCATATGTTAACTATTACAAGATGTCTTGATGGGACACAACGAAATGACTGGTAATTGACATAAAATATGACAAAGTGTTGGGAGTCTTTGTGAGGAAAGCGTCGCGTATTACGGCGTATCAGCTCCCTAATGTGACTGATTAATGAAAGATCGGCCTCGCACTCACTCAGCTGATCCTGTGAAAAATGAGTTTTGTGTTGTCATCCAGACAAGCCAGCAACCACGGCCGGAAAAGACTATTAGCCGGAATCATTATCAATAGCCATATTTTCAAACTCTATTATGGCAATCAGGCCGGAATTTATTCAATAGATTTAGGTCATTTGGTTGTAATTGATAAATAATCAAAATTTATCAATGTACTTGCACACATTTCACTAACAATCAGGGAAAACTGCCCCATTTACCAGCTGACTTGGTCCAAATTAGAGCTAAATTGATGATCAATTAATCTTGGGAGGGGTAGTGTGTGTGTGTGTGTGTGTGTGTGTGTGTGTGTGTGTGTGTGTGTGTGTGTGTGTGTGTGTGTGGTGTTTAGCAGGGAAGAGACAGAACTGTGGTGGAGTGGATGGAGAGAGGGAGGAGAGTGGGAGGGAGTAGTGGATGGAGAGAGAGGAGAACAGAGAGAGAGAGAGAGAGAGAGAGAGAGAGAGAGAGAGAGAGATGGGAAAGTGTGGGATATTTGAAGTCAGGGACGAGCTGAGCTGGGTGAGTAACACTGAGAACACAGGTGGTGTGAAGGGCCGGCTACGACAGAAGAAATTGTGTGTGTGTCTGTGTGTCTGTGTGTCTGTGTTGGGGTAATGTATTAATACATTACTTTCATATTTACCAGTGTCACCCATAGCACTTTGTCTGTGTGTGCAGACTTTTTTTGTATTTTTTTATGTTATATTTATTTACATTTTACAACTTTTATCTTAAACATATTAATATATTAATTCATTACACATTTCTGTACACATTACATTGTAGGCTTGGGAGTGTGTGTGTGTTACTCTCAGTGAGTGAGCCGCACTCTTGAAGTATCAGGTAGATCAAGTTTGGCAGGTCAGAGTGAGCAAGGTCAAAGAGACTGATCCCATTTATTCTTTAATTTGCTGAGGCATTAAATTGCACGATGTGGCTTTGCTGCAGTCTGATAATTACCAGCACATGTTTCTAATTTCAAGCTACTCAGGGACACTACTGACCCAAGTCCTCCCCTTTATCTGGTATTTTAGGAGCAGGAGTGTGTGAGGGCGCACTGTACGTTTACTGTACATCTGTTTGCCACCAGAATAAACATGTTGTTCTCGCCATCTGCTACGATTAAATCATAAACTGTGATGTTTAACTTAATCACCCTCCTCCTCGGCACACGCATCCCTGATATTGCTATAATAAAAGCTTCCATAACACTTTAAATGTTATATCTGATCATTGGTTGGGCTTTTGTTCGGCTGCCGCCGCCTCACGCCGATGATTTCTGGGTTAAAATGAATCAAAGCAGAAGTTGTTTTCCAGCTGTAGTGCAGGGCCAGGCTCTCGTTCAGTGTGTCGATGGCTCGCTGGCACCTGTAATGTAAGGCACTCATTACCTTCAATGATGCATTACAGCTTCCTAATGATGGAGCCACAGTAATGGACCTAACTAATGACCGGACTTAAGAAAGAACATATTCTAATAGCTGGAGCAGAACTGGAGGGAAAGTCAAGGTGTCTGGGAGGAGAGAGAATCCTCGACAGCTGGAGAAACCTAATTGACTGAGGTCAGGTTGTAAATACAATATAGATCACAGGCAAATATAGGAAAAATATATTTTACATCTGGTTTAAATGTGAGCACACTGAAATAGAACCATCTCCTGTTTCCTGTGCTTGTTGTTAAACATGTTTTATTTAGATGGGAGACAACGTCACCAGTGATGTCATCAAAGGTCATACTCCAGGTTGACGCACTGGAAAAATGAAATTTATTCAGAGAGGGGGCCAAAAAAAAAAGAAAAAAGCACATTCAAGCTGCGCTGCTTTACACAGCAGCCGACAGCGAGGACAAATGAAAACACACAGGGCTCATGATCAAGTGGAATCAGGCTTTTATCAGAACCCCACTCTGAAGCACAGTAGATGCTCTTAGCCAATAAACTGTCAGAACAGATTTCAAAGCAGATTTGTTTTGCTGTTTGGCCTTAAACCCTGTTTTTCCGCCATGTTTTTAGAAAGAGAGGAAAACGTGTCAGAGTTCAAACTACCCCCCCCCACACACACACACACACACACACACATACATTGATCATGTTCATTGTTTTTCATGTTATTTATTTATTTAGTTCAGATTCAACCTCGCTGTGAAACAGAGGATGCACAGTTCACGTTTGGATTGAGAGAGTTTAAAATAAAGGTATTATGTTTGATATTGAAATTCCAAAACGTGTGGCAGCTCTAGATAGCATTCTACATGTATTCGTGTTTGAGTCAAAGTGTAAATCTAGTGTGGATTTAAGAATGAGAGCATACTTACATTGTATATATCAATACATCTGTACACCTTTAGGTGACTGCAGTATAAATATCAACACACTCTATGGTAGAGATACACTGTGGACCGTGTGGATAGTGTTAGAGGTGTATTTGCACATGGTGCAGGTTGTGTTCCTGTGAGTAAATAAAACAAATGAATTTCAGTGGATGACCTCGGTTGCACGTCATGCTTGTTCGCAGCATCAGCCCTTTGTTGTCACCGGTGAGGTGTTAAGGGCTCCAGCCTCCTTTTCGTCAATTAGGTGACTAATCGGACGTTAAACTCTTGTGGCAGATCAAGACAACTTTTGTTGCATGGTCAATATTTATGGTCTTTGTGGCAAATTAGCTCATAAAATCATCACAACATATTGAGCACTTGGTTTTTAAGAGGCCTTTTCACTTGCAGGTGCAGTTTGACAGCTTGTTTTCCCACAGGGTGGATTTAAAAAAAAAAAAAAATCACCAAACCTTGGAGTTTACTGCTTTATGTTACCAGACTTGTATTTCTGATGCATAGGTTTGTGGTGATGTAACCTTTTGGAGGAATTATTACCCTGATTCTGTCTCCGAAACCCATCTGTAACATCCACTTTTAAAATACTTAGCATGAACGCACTTCGTGGATGTGGAGCCATGAGGTAGGTAGAAGTATCCAGCTCCATATGTAATGTCGACTGGTGCAAGGATTAACTTTTAACAGCACAACTAATGAGACCATTTTAAAGCTATTGAGACAGAGCACCAGCGTGTTGATGACACCTATTGTGACTTTCATTGCTGTTTAATAACTACTACACACACACACACACACATACACACGCCTCCAAGAACGCCCACAGGGACGCACGCGCACGCCGTCTCCCTCCGTGACACACGCCTCCTCTTCCTCGTTAAGGAAATGGCTCTTCTTTGCTGATTATTTTATTTGAGGCCGTGATTACCGCTCTGTGCACCAGATCACGCAGTGCCGCAGACCAGGCGGAGGGCAGCGGGCCTAATTGGGGCATGAGATGCGCAGGGCGGTGCAGCCAGGCTGGGTGGCCGGAGAGGGAAGCCTCTAATGGGCTTGCCCGTCTGCGGCTCCCCACTTCTCCTCGCCTCGCTCCGCATCTCCCGGGCTCGGGTGCAAAGCTCTCATTGGTCCGCTCCTTCTTCCTCCGACACGTCGTCAAATCACCGGCGCAAAACTACGGTGTGATTTGTTGGGGGAGCAGATGGAAAATCGATTTTTGTTAGATGTCTGGAAGAAGTTGAGTGAATGCAGATGCGAGGGGCCATGATCATAAGACGCTACCAGATCGCCTCCCGCTCCATGTTGCGTTAAAGGATCTCATCCCTGCATGTGCTTCTTCTTCTTGTTGCTTGTGTTATTTTAACCTGTTCTGCAGAGGCACTATGAGCAATGGATTTAACGCAGTTTGATTGCTAGAAAAAAGCGCACAGAGGGTGGACACGGAATTCTTGATCTTTGAAATTGCTCTACAAAATTGCATTTGTTTTTGGTGCGCTTCCATTAAAAGTGTCTCCTCGCGTGTAAACAGCCGTTCCGCACTCAGATGCGCCGCATTAACCCGCAGGTGGATTGTATGTGCGGGTGTTTTCACTGGGGGGGAAGATTGATGTGGTCCAGTTAGGGAGGCTGAGTGAGATATAGACCCATTTCAAGTGGGTTCCTGTTATTTCAGCAATAAGGATCTCAACTGTTTCCACTGCAACAAAACACCAATATCAAACATTATATCATTAAGTCTGCATATAAACAATAATACGACTTCTGGATTTGTACGGGACTAATACAGAACTCAATATTAGTCAATATTAGTCATTTTAAATTGGCTTTAAAATTATTCATAACAATAATAACATTTGGTATTATTGTGTGTATACAATTATTTAGCTTTTTTTCTTGGTTTAGAAAATACATAATTTGCACAATAGGATTTTAGCAGTATCTATTAATATTGAAGATACTGATATCTTCATATTATTACTTATAATGGTGTTGTTATTCAGCATTATAAATGAATGGAACTTACAGAATGTCAGCAACCATTATTATTATTATTGAAGATATCTATATGTAATATAAATATTTATCATTTTCTGTTTGATTTGTTTCATCAACAGTAATTTTAGACTGTAATGATAAGAAAGGCAACGTTATTATGAGTAGTATGTGCTTAAGTTTTAATTAAACTGTTAATTAATCCTTTTAAATTACTTGAAAATTGCACTTAAAATAATTCCTGAAATTGAATTGAACTATTGTAATTATTTTGCTTTTAACTTCTGTATATAATAATGTCATTATTTATTCTTACATGTGCAGCAAGAGCTTGTATTTTAGCACAAATTAAAATGACCTTCGTTGGCTCAGTTTAATTCCTCCATTTGGATTTTTATAATTATTTTAAAGCTACTTCAGTTTGTCGGCAAAGTTATTTAGCAGACGCTTTTTATCCAAAGTGACGAACGAGCAAGTTTGTTTTCATGCTTATTGGAAATCATTCAACTTCCAGAGCACATACACACCGTCCCTCCGGGCTGAAGCCAGCTCCACACACACAGTGACTGCCTCACAGCTCCCAACACAGACATGCAGTCCCTCTCCTCTTCCTCTCTCCTTGTCAACACGACTGAATCCAACGAGTCGAGCCTCTGCTGAAGCTGCTCCCCCCCCCCCCCCCCCCCCCCCCCCCCCCCCCCCACCCCCTGCTGAAGCTGCCCCCCCCCCCCCCCCCCCCTCCCCATCTCAGTCGACCATGCACCAGTCCCCCTTTTCCTTAAGTTTTCACGCTGTGCCACGTATAGGCTACTTCCCTGCGTCCCGGCAGATTGCGGTTAAGGAGCATAGAAGATGAGCTGCCTCCGTGCGGTGCAGCGGGGAGGGGAGAGGAGAGAGGGGAGTCCTCGCTCGGACGCCTCCTTTGTGCGGCTGCAAAGAAGCCTATTTAGTCCCAGGCGGTGGTCTATTCACCGGGCTCACCCTGACATCTGCCAACAGCCCGTCTCTCCAGTGCACCCAGCACTGTCTGGAGCAGGGAGAGAGGAGCGCAGATCAATGACTGTCCTGCTAATTGTATAATAGACCTACTTATAGACCTCTGCTACAGGGGCGCGATCGTTCAGGATCCACCACGTCTGGTTTTGTTTGAGCCAAATGGGCCTAAATACCTTAAATTGCGCCCGGTGCTGATGAAAAGTCGATGGGAGTTAAAGCGGCCGATTAGTATCCGAGCTTAAATCCATCTATACTCGTTTATTTATTTATTTCCTCCATTTGTTTCCACAAATCACCTGCCAGGGGGGAATGGGGGCGATATTCGCTTGTGTTTGTGATCCAAGGACGGGGAGGGAGGGTGGTGCTGAGAGGAGGCCTGCGTGTGGAGGTGTATGTCTCCTCTGCTGGCACATTTATTTCCTTTCTATAAACACAGCCCGTATCAATACAAGCCTGCAAAGACTCATAAGCATAGACTATGTTTTTTGTTTTATTTTAATATATGGGGGTTTATTTTGGGTGATTTGGGAGATCGGTCCTCCATCTCTGAAACAGCCTCACCTGCCTGCAGACCAGGGGCTTGAGAATTTGAGACATGTGTAATGTTGGTGTTGCATTCTCCCCTGTTTTTGCACCGTGAGCTCTCCTTCAGCGCGAGCTCCCCGCATCCCTGTGCACGTGGATCCATCCACCAACACAAGGAGCTGTCATGGCACAAGCTATATATGAGATTAAACAAACACATTAAGATGTTTAACGTGGAATAATTTGAGCATGAAAAGCTAATAAATCAGAAGACGGAATGGCAGAGGATTGAATTGAATTGTAGTGTTTTCGTGCACGTTTTGGTCTGTGCGCGTGCGTATGTGTGTTTAATAAAAAAAGAGAAGAGGAGGAAGAAGAGGGAGGGGGAGTCACGTCGCTGACATTTCCAAGCTCCAGCTCTGATTGGTTCTTATTTGAGGAAGCGCACGGGTTCTTTCAACTAATAAGCGCCTCCCCATCGCTCTAAAGGACATTATAATGCAAGGGACCTCCTTTTTAACCACAAACCGAATTTTCGTTCATTTAGACCATATATACTTTTTAAATTGCCCCCAAAGTTGTAGGATTTTTTCTGCTCGCATTTCGCCCTGGAGCGGTACGCCATGCTCTCTCACGCCGACCTCCTGGATGCTCGGCTCGGTGAGTTATCATCTGTAAACTCCGGCCCTAAACTCCAGTGTAAGATTTCAACTTCTTGTTTCATCTTTTGTTTTTTTATTTTCCTTGAAGCGATAAATAGACTGTGTAGTAAATTGTGTGAACAGCTAAGTTGTTTATCGTTGGTTTGGACGATTCTGATGAATGGTTTGAAAGTAGAAATATGCCTGAAGCTTTACTGACTTTATTGTTGAATATTTTTTTTATTGTAATGTCGAGCTACAACATGCAGCTGTCATGTAAAGATAGTGTTCTCCAAGCGCGTGTGTTCAGCCACTCTAAGCCTCTCTCCTCTTCGCCCTCTCAGGGATGAAGGATGCTGCGGAGTTGCTCGGACACCGGGAGGCTCTCAAGTGCCGGCTGGGTGGTGGGGTGCCAGACCAGGGGCACCCGGGAGACATGGCTCCTGGTTCCGACTCGGTAGAGGGAACCACTCTGCTGCCGGGCGAAGACATCACCACAGTCGGATCCAACTCAGCCGGCATGACGGTGAACGGCAAGGAGCAGGAGAAGCAGCAGCAGCAGCAGCAGCAGCCGCAGCAGAGCTCCGGTCAGACCGCCAGTCAGCAGAAGCAGAAGCGGCACCGGACGCGCTTCACGCCGGCTCAGCTGAACGAGCTGGAGCGTAGCTTCGCCAAAACCCACTACCCTGACATCTTCATGAGGGAGGAACTGGCGCTGAGGATCGGCCTCACCGAGTCCAGAGTTCAGGTACAGACTCCTGCAATGTTGATGTTGGTGTTTTTTTGTCTCTCGTGTGGGTCCGAGTCGATGTTTATTCTTTTCCAGTATGAGCAGATGTGAAAACGCTATTCGTTCATTCGCGTGTGAAGAGGATGACAGACTAATGTACACTCTGCGTTTGAAAAATATTTTCTGGTGGCTTTTAATATTTTTTTTATAATTTACACTCGGTCATTTTTCACTGGTCTCTCTAAGAATTGCATTGAGTGCATTCTTAAAAAGACAAAACTCACACCAATGGCTTGATGACGATAAGTTGCATCAAATTAATAATTAAGATGCTTGGTTTTATTAGAAATAGTATTATCAATAAATAATTTCTGTACACATTTTTGTATAATATATATTATACTCACACGAAAAAACACCCTGCGTAAAAGAGGAAAGTCAGGAATCAGTTGTGGTTAAATGACACCCTGGTTCAGAAAATAGTGTTTGTCTGTTAAACTTTTTTGATTCAGTTATATATAATATAATTATCCCAGAATTTGTTTAAGATTGCCATGATATATGTTTTATTTCGTTTAGGAAGGGCATTTAATAACAAAACAGTTTCTCTATCCAAGGTGCTGAAGCATCTCGTTTCGTGATCACAACACCCCAGTGCCTTTAAAATATACACTTGGCCTGTTTGTTTTTTAATCTATTCTTTACCAAACAAGAACAATGCACCAAAACATTCACCTTAAAAAAAGCGTAAATTTAAGTTCCTTTTTTGAATTTTCAGGAACTGTTACTGTATATAATGCCACCTGTGGTTGGGATTGTGAAAATCCAACATAGCTTTCTTTGGGTTTAATGTTGTGCAATTTGGGATATTAAACGTGCAACAAATGTTTATGATTTCATATTTAACATTTATTTAAAAAGTTAAAATTACTATTTTATTACTATTTACTATTTTACAGTACAATAAAAAACACTTGTCCCCTTTTAATAAAGTGATCAGGGTGGGAATGAATGGCACTTAAAACGAATTTCGCCCTGAGTAATTAATCATTTATGTTTTTGCGAGACTGAAAACACGGATCTTTCTTTTCTCTTGACTTGAGCTGATTTTGCACAAGCATGCAGGACCGAAAGCTCCAATAAACCAAACACATTATCAAGCATTTTCAGTCTTATTTATAACAGTGAACGGGTTATTAACCAGTGATGTAAAATTCATGCAAATGATCCCGCTGAAAGCGATAAAAGCAGCACAATCATTAGTCACCTTAACAATCAATTCTTTATTCCAGCCAGTGCTGGTAGTGGAGCCGCTCGGCGGCAGCAGGCTGTTGGTAAACACCAGTGCAGGCCGTGCAGGTGCAGCCTTCAGAGGGCGTGCGCGCCACCGTGCAGCCTCGCTTTTAAAATGCTCCATCAGCGACGTCTTAATAGGACTCAAGAATATATTGTACTTTTTTTTTAATGGAATGAGAAATTGCATTTTCTTTCCCCCTCCAGTGTAATGGGTTTGGGCGACGTTTCACGGATGGCTGAGCAGAATGAGAGCGAGATTTCACTTTTAATACGGAGGCATCGACTCACGGCCCCGCGCGCGCATTAATCACGCCCGAGGATGATGAAATCTTTATAAACCACGACTGGGACGCGCGTGCATGTGTGTGTGTTTGTGTTTTTTTCCCCCCAAACTGTTCGTATTCGTCGCCCGGTGTGTTTTGTGTTCTTCACGCGCGCGTCAGTTGGACGGGTGGGGTTTATTTTCGCGTGGATTTGTGACATCTGTGCAGTTTGAAGCAGACCATTCCAGCCCACGTGACATTTAGGGCAATTTCAGTTAATCTGTTCGTAAATAAGATGTTGAGAAGATAGATTGTTTGAGTCACTGTTGCGGGACAGCAGCAATAAAACCCTCTGTGGCTGTTTTATTTCTGCACAGCTCCATCTGTTTGTATTTCCTAGAGGAGAGGCTTCTCTTAATTTTCTAATATTATTGTATAGAAATTGTGCATTAATAACGTGCAGGGATTGGAGCAGCCCATCTGAGCTCCCCAGGTAGAATAGTTGAAGATGGTCTTTCCTGTTCGTCTGCTGCTGGCATAAACACTCTATGCGGTTGTTAAGGGCCACGCGACCAGTGTGTGTGATTTGTGGCTGCCCTGTCAGTGTTTTGGGGCCACACACAATATCTTGCTTAGGGCCACTAAAATTCTAGGGCCAGCCCTGGTCACAGGGTCAGATTCAGGCCAGGCCTCGTTGTCCTTCACCGCTGCTGTGGCCTTAAATGTGCCATAGCATCGTTTGTTGGGTGTGTAGGTTTTGTTTAGATCATTGTGGGTAATCCTATCATTTCATCTTTTGTCCCCACCGACACAAACACATAATGCTTCCAACATGAACCCTGCTGTCTGTGTTCTGGTGCAGACTATGCCTCATGAACCCATCTCTCTCTCTCTCTCTCTCTCTTTCTCGGGTCACAGGTTTGGTTCCAGAACAGACGGGCAAAGTGGAAGAAAAGGAAGAAGACCACCAATGTGTTCCGCGCCCCGGGGACGCTGCTGCCCACGCCGGGCCTGCCGCAGTTCTCGGCCATGGAGAACAGCCTGTGCTCCTTCCACGCCAACGACTCGCGCTGGGCCACGGGGATGCCGGGCGTCTCCCAGCTGCAGCTGCCGCCCGCGCTGGGGCGCCAGCCGGCTATGGCGCAGTCCCTGTCACAGTGCAGCCTGGGCCCGGGCCCGCCGTCCAACTCCATGGGCCTGTCCAACGGCCTGTCATCCAACGGCTCCGGTCTGCAGTCCCACCTCTACCAGACGCCTTTCCACGGAATGTCGGCCTCTCTCTCCGGCCCCACGAACGTAACGGGCTCCCCGCAGCTGTGTAGTTCCCCGGACAGTGACATGTGGAGAGGGACAAGCATCGCGTCACTGCGGCGCAAAGCGCTGGAGCACACAGTGTCCATGAGTTTCACTTAGTGACCCCCCCCCCCCCCCCCCCCCCCCCCCCCCCCCCCCCCCCCCCCCCCCCCCCCCCCCCCCCCCCCCCCCCCCCCCTCCTCCTCCTCCTCCTCTGCTATTTAGACCAACACGAGAGAACGAGCGAGCTAATCAGGACTTAAATGTGAGAAATGGAGACTGACTTCATCTAGACGTAATGACAGAGAGAAACAGGACAACACTGGTGGACGAGCGGAAGGAAAAAAAAGTAACCTGAGTTTGGAGTTATTTATCTTGTTATCTCGAAAGGATTTTATCAAATGTTGATAATAAATACTATTGTAATGATCTCTAGACTAAAGGCCCTCATTGCCGAGAGCCAAACAATCGTCGTATTTACGTTTTCATCGAGTGCGTCTTTACGCGCACGTGTTATTGTGTTCAGGTGAAGTTGTGTTATGTCAAACGGTTATTTATAAGATTGGGTATACGTTTTTGGTAAGAGCCTACACACATGCGCCATTCTTTAGGTGGGCCTATTGAACCGGGTCTCGGGCATGCCATGCTCTGTGCATGCGGATTTAAACGCTTGGATCTTTTGAGGAGAAAATGGTTCCCACTCAGATTGAGCAGATACTTTTTAAAGCGACCTCAGTCTCGTCTGCATGAGACGGGAGCATAAATCTAAAGAGGGGGGAAAAAAATACAAAGATCATTTCGGTAGGCCTACTATGTTTTAGGATGTTTTGTGTAGATGAAACATTCTTGCTATGTATCCGCTGGTCTTTTTGTGACATGTTTTAACTTATTGTATGTGCTATTACTTGACACATTTCTTAAATGTTTGATCTTACATCGAAATGCACCACGTTGACGGGTTTGTACCAATTTAAAATGACAAATGAATAAAATTAATTTTCAAGAATGTGAAAACAAGGATGATTCATGTCTCCACTCAACAGACGCTTTATTTTGATATTCAGGCTCAATATGATGCCATGGTGGAATATCCTTTAATTCACCTATTGGGATTTTCTTGAATTTCTTGTTTGTGGTCATTGCTCAGTGACCTGTTTGTGGATGTATCAGTGTGGCAGTGTCTGAGGTGGTGGGGCTGAGGGGTTTATAGAGGGTGAGGGGTCCCTCGATGGTAAAGATGTCAGTTCTGTGATGTGACGGTCATTGCTTTTATTTTAACCATGACGGTCACTCCACTGAGCTGACTGGTTGCACTGGAACCAAGTGGAATCACGGGCTGGTCATGTCAACAGTGGAGCGTGTGTGTGTGTGTGTGTGTGTGTGCAGCTAATTTGAACTAGCTGCACTTCAATTTGAAGTAACACAAAGGTTTCAGCAAAAATTGAACTTTATATATATCTATATCTATAGATATATGTATAGATATATATAGATAAAGCAGATGACAACGTGTCAATGTTTATTTCTGATTCTGTGCCCATTAATAGAAATTGATGTTAGATTATATCAATAATGAATCAATAACCTAGTGTGTTTATAGCAGAACGTATCAGGGCCATCACTGCTGCTGCAGTATTCCTCATGGATGGGCTCCAAAAATCAATGCATACACAAGCCCAAACTGTGCTTTCATTGGGCTTACACATTTAAACCGAATGAAGTCACTGCTGAGTCAGTGCACAGTTTTATTCAAGCAAAACAAATTTGAACCACAACTACTAATGTTCCGATGGTATTTTTAGACTAATTCATTTTCTATTCTACCAGTGTTTCTAAACTTTAGATCTGTCCGGCCTTTATAGAGAATATCAGGATGCGTATGGTTGAGGATTTTATTTTTCCAGCAAACACCCAGAGCTGATGTTGTTCCACACTGGTGATGCACTGACCCAATCCAACACAATCAGCTGCTCATGGCTTCCTATCCATCAGTGCCTCAAAACAACCATGAGCAACTGTTAAAGTTGAACAACTTCACTCTGTGCTCAGGGTCAGAAGCCAGTTTGTGCCAACTCACTGGCATGTCAATGCTACTTGCCTAAATGTGACGTTAGACTATCCATCAGTGCCTCAAAACAACCATGAGCAACACATGTTATGAATAAAGACTCATGCTGATTTGGCGCTTTCATGATGCTATGATGCACAAAATATCTAGCAGCTTTATACTGTTGGGGTTAGGGGTCGTACCTGTTCAACCATATCAGGTAAAAAATTAATTTGTGGCTATGGATCATCAGAATGAATTTAGATTTATTGATTGAAAATCGACTTTTCCCCTTTGTTTCTTTCAAGCTGCAGTTGTGGCATTACCAAACATGAAAGTGCTTGTGTGTCTTTTTATAACCACAAACACAGTTTCAAATCCGATTTGTACCCACACACATCCTGAGGTTCTCATTAAGTCAGACACAGGCAAACAGAGTTAGCTCTGACACCTTTTCAACACCTCTGATTATTTTTGTTTCATATCGACAACTGCTGCAATGCTCTCGATGTGAAACAGCCTAACGTCCACAAACCCAGAGACACGCTCAGTTCCCTGTGAAGTAAATCGCATTTCTTCCATGAGGAGCGCGAGCGGACCTCACAGTCTGTGTCAGAGATTAGAAGTGTCAACTTGAGCCTGAAATCACAGCAGCTCAAATTAATCAGCGTGTTAACCTCATCTCGTTGTCAGCGCTGAGGCCAATATACGGTCACGGGATGGTAATTGATGAGATATGGCATTACCATAAGCAGTCCCACTGCCTGTAAACTTCTAATTGGACTTTCGGTAACAATGCAGGAGGGTTAAACAAAGGATTAATCATGATTAACAGAAGTATATTATTTTTCCCACATTAAACAGTTGGTTTCCACCTTTTTTATTAGCATAAATTTGTTTGCGGTAATTTACTGAATTATTGAAAATGCCAACCCAAGTCAAGACCCTGAAAAATTCATTTATTCCTCACTGTGCTTTCTTGTGTGTGTGTGAGAGAGAGAAATCCCATGTGTCTGCTCTACCCAATTAGCGTGAACAAAATGAAATGAAAGTTTAGCAACATTAAGTAAGAAACTATTTTTACATTATTTCTCAAGCTGTCAAGTGTGCCGTACAGGAACAAAACACAGGGCCGCACTGTAATTACATTTACATCCAATGACCAGGCCACATCATTAATTCTCAGACAGGAAAAAATATAATTAACTCGCAGGGAAGGTGGAACAGTTGAAAAACATCAATTTCCTGAGTAAATCTATTGTTTAGGCACAGTTGTGAGTTGTTTACGCTCACTGTGGAGTTACAGTCAGAGACAATAAGCCAGTATCATTGTGAATTAAAGAGGTAAATTATGTTAAACCCATTCATTTGTTATCTCTTAGTCTCACATTAGATTTCAAATTAGAAGGACATCGATTATAGGAAACAGATAAAAGACGACCACCTTCCCTTGATTTCATTAACTGTTTCCATTATGATTTGATGTCACTGTATATAACTCATATATTCTTATACTGCTACAGCCTCTAAACCAAGTTCTGACTGACCAGGCGTTCAGTTCTTCAGAATAAAGTGTCCCACCCCTCAGACACATGATCACAGGACAGTTGATCAAATGTTTTAACCACACATGCAGCCGAACTGACGGCTGCTCCACCCATCCAGGCTGCTGCTGCAGCCAGGCCCCGCCGTGTGTGTGTGTGTGTGTGTGTGTGCGTTGCGTAGCTCAGCCCACCACATCCAGCCCCGTGCTGACTATACTGTGTCCTGGGCTGCAGTAACAGATGTGAAATCACATTACCCAAACGCTGCAATTAGTCTCACTCGCTCGCGGGTTAATGAGTTTGTGGAAATGTGCGACCCATTCCTCATTAGGTAATTTCTCATGCACTGATGAGAGGGGGAGAGAGATGTGGGCATGGCGACTCAGTGGAAATGGCACATGGTCTGGTGATGCAGCTCTCATACTGTAAAGCTAAACGCAGCCGAGGAGGAGGAGGAGGAGGAGAGGGAGGGGTGGAGGCCTGCGGTTGGGCAAGTCTTGGGAGGAGATGTTTCAGACGGTCGTGAGTCACTGAGGACGACTCGCTTGCATGTTCTTCTGTGAGAGAATTCCTGAGCAACCCTTGCACCGCAGCTTCTGATGCCTGGAGCTGAGTCTCGTCGCGGGCCTGCTGTGCTTGTTTGCACGTGGCGAGGCCTGAGAGTCTCTGGGTGAACAGACAGCCCGAGGGCAAAGCTCTGTCAGGACACAATGGACGACAACAAAGGAGCTAATTAGCAATCAATTACCGACATGTTTCTGCCCTGCACCTTTTATCTGGTTAGAGTGTATAGAGCAGGTTACCACCACTCAACATATCCCATTCACACACACACACCACCTGCTGCTTGTGTGTGTGTGATTTTTTTGGTGGATTTGGATTATTCCAGGGATGGGAGGTTGCCCGGTGATACATGGTTTAATGCAAGAGAATGTAACCTCTCCTCAGTGAGAGAACATATTCAAATCAGTCCAATTAGCACCTTGAAAGGGATTTTCCTCTCACCACCTGAGCGTGATAGTGTAAAATATACTTGTTTATCAGCCTCATTTGTGCCAGTCAGTCTCTAAACTCTGTTTCATGGCGTCACGTTGCTTCTCTCTGCTGCTGTGATCACCTGCAGTTGATCTGAGTTTAGATTGAGAAGAATCGCCATCCACGGCTTTAGGAAAATCAAGATGTGTAAAGAATGTTTACCTCGTTTTGGTGTGTGGCATTCTAATTTCACGTTACACACGCACACACGCACACACACACACACACACACACACACACTCACACACAGACATCTGGGGGAAAGTGTGCTGTGAGGAGGCTGCGAGTGCCTCTCCTGATAACAACTCTGCATCTCAACAACCTGCATCCATCATCATCAACACTAACATCTGCTCTGAGCCTCAGCCTTAAATCTCTCTCTACCCCCCTCCCATCCCTGTCCCCTCTCTCTACTTTTCACCCTCTCTCCCCCTTTCTTCCTCTCTCCCTGCTTTTCTCCTCCTGCTTCTAATCTGTCCATCTTTTTTTCCGCCCCGCTCAGCGTGATTTGACTGCCGTCCAAACTCCCTCATCTGCGGGCTTTGTGTGGATTTGTTTTCGTTGCAACCATCCTTAAAATCAATATTTAATGATGATGTTATCAGTGCTTTTATGTGTAATTTAGCCGGTGTCAGTATGAATGAGACACTGTCAGCTTTGTGGCGTCGGGCATTTATTTTCTGTTAATGGGTGCTCCTGGCGGTATACAAACCAAAACCCATCGGACGGCTGATGGATTTGTCTGTTTCATTTCTGTTCACGCATGTATTAACAGCCATACATACAGTAAAAGTCTCACATACACACACACACACATACAGAGGTACTAGTAAATCTGCAGAATGTTGCACATTAATGCCCCCACAGCGAGAGGTTGCATTTCTCGCTGAATACATATTTACTCCCGTTGTTTCCATCTTAAAACACAATCAATCAAAGCAACGGTTTGTTTCACTCCATCGCCCCATTCTGACATTTTCCAAAGAAATGACAATTATTCCGGCTCTTCAGCTCTGGGAGCCAACATTGTTGAGAGGCAATAATCATGATAGTTTTCTCAGTCATTTTTCTCCCAATAACAAGCCATTTTTAATCCAATTAGGAGTGTTAACGTGAGAGGCATAATACCACGGCCCCTGGGACAGATGAGAGAATATGCAGGACATCTATCCCGACAGTCAATATTGGATTTCTCACTAAGCAGCTGTGCCTGCTCTCTCTGACATTCTCCACCTCTGCACAGTGATCCGTCCTGATTAAACCGGCTTTTCTACTTTATCAACATTCATTACGTGACCTGGTCATGCATGGCCACAGAGAGCAGCAATAGAAAAGTTACACGTCTCACGTTGGGGTTTTTCCTACTGCTCCTTTTTTCCCCCTTGAATTCAGCTGCTGAGTGAAACATGCCGTTGAAACAGAAGCAGATAGGTGTGTCGTGGTATTCCCCCAAAACTCTCCTCGCCCGGAATAACAGGTCAGATTCCCTGAACCTGAATGCAGGTGAGGGTTTAAAAAAAAAAAAAACATTTTCATATCCTACAGTTGCTCTGTGTTGAATCCCCTTGATTCCAACTGAATTCTAAACACAGGAAGAATGATTTCTTATCATATCTAATCATTTCACTCCAACAAAATATAATTTATAGAGCCACACTTAATAATAGAAGCTACCGAGAGCTGCCTGTGCTGTGAAGCCAACAGCAGCTAAACATTGCCACCTCCTGGCTGCTGCTGAGACGAGCACGGTGCTGTGCAACCAAAAAAAAAAAAAAAAGAAGGGTTTTATTCATTCATTCGGTGATTTATTTATATATTTAATAAGAATCTAGACAGATGGTCAATTGATTTTATCTCATCGTGGTATCACTTAATGAAATATGTCTGTTGATGTTGCACAGAGTCGCACAATTATTGTTCCATCAAAAACATCGCTAATAAAACACAGAAAAATGCATGAAAAAGGCGGCGGCTGTTTGCGGCTGATTGCAGTCGATACATTTATGCAGTGCACTGAATCATTGTCATTGAGTGCATTGATTACGTGGACTAATCAATGTTTACTAGGCTGGAAAAGACTGGCTGGACCACAGTGGAGGCCAGATGATGAAGGAACACATTTGCTGAGAGTCAGAGGCCCACCCACCGGCCTTGAGCACGCACACACACACACACACACACTCACTTCAGAGGCACAGAGAAGTTCAGCCACAGAACTTCAGCCTGTTTGAGGGGCAAACAGCTCAGACGTTGGATCCGGATTTGATGCCCACGATAAATGAGTCATGGTGAAATGGCACAGGGGGTCAGCGTCTCTTCCAACTGCAGGGGGCCTGAAACTGAAAGATCCATTTGATCTTACCATGTACTGACAGCTCAGTGGTCACCTGAGTCCCCCAGCATCACGACCTGGGCTAAACCTGGTGGGGCTACAGTGGACGACTGACACTGACTCACTTGGATAAAAGCGCCATGAGGAGCCTCCGTGTGTAAAGAGGGCCGCTGCTCTACTGATTTTAAAGCATTTGTTGGTTTAAGTTTTTTCAGGCAGAGATCTGCAACTGAAGGAATCATGAGACAGAACACGACTAAATATGTGTTCCATAAAGATGGATTAATGGTTTAATGTGAAGCAGGTTTGTTACCTCCAGCAGGGAGGTTTGCTTGTTTTCAGGAGGTTGGCATGAAACTTAGTGCTGGGGTGGGATATGGGTCCGTGAAGAACTCATTATATTTTGGCATGGACCTGGATCAGAGAATTGTGTACAGGAGTTTTTTTTTAGGGTTGAAGACAGAAGAGTGAAAACATCATGTTAGAATATTGTTTGATCGTTCACATATGAATTTAATATAACTCCTGTGTGGTGAAACAATTTTCTTCGGTTGAACTCTCGGCCTCTGCTGCTCTCCAGTTGTGTCTCTGTCTGACTGCGTTTCCCCCTGTAATGAGGTCCCTTGTTACTACGGAATAATTACTGTAATTATACTATTATGTAGAATTATTGTCCTCATCCGCAGGCACAGTCAATCATCGCTGCACAATACGTAGATGTGTTTATAATATGGTGACATATGACACAGGCTCTTCCTTCACCAACAAAGAATACGAGTAACATCTTTAGGATGAATAGATTCAAAGCATGTCCAATAACCTATTTTATGTTTCTCGCCTCCACATGTCTCTATGACCCACGAATCCTTCCTTATTCTGAGAAATAAAAGTCTTCGACTGGGGTAAAACTAATCAAACAACCAGGCCTCCATCAGATGGGAGTCGCCGACCTCCCCCGTTGGAAGGTAATTAAAAGAAGAGTGTGTTATCCATCGCTCCTCATTAATGTACTCTGAATTAACCATTTTCATGGGAGTGGGACTGGGAGGAGGGGATCAACCAGGAAAATCCATGGAGGCTTTGGAGCCATCTCTCTCTGTCAGGTCGGTCCAAACAGGGAGGGTCGGCTCATTACGGCCCCCGCAGGAGATGAATGGGTCAGTCAGGCAGCGAGGAGAGCTGGGCTGGACCGCTGCGCTGACAGACAGATCCACACCACGACCGGGCGTGTGTGCACTTCTGAGTGTGCATGTGTGAGTGAGTCAACAACAACCCAAAAATACTCAGCGACGTGTTCCGCCTTTGTCCGGGAGCAGGTGTGCAGAAGGAGCTGCATGCTGGGATACCAAACAGGGTTAGGACTCTGATGTCTGGAGTCAACAATCCCTGTGATTTAATTTTGACCCCATGCAGCGGTGCCTGTCACATCTGGCCAGCTGAGGCCACGAGCACAGAAGCACAGGACACCCCCAGAGCACGGTGCTCTGAATTACCCGCATTCAGTCTAAAGGAAAAAAGTCTGTTTTTTAAGAAGGCTGTACGTGTGGTTTTTGATTCTTACTTCCATTTACTGACGAGGTATGAAAACTCAATGGGTCTGTTCCTACATTGGCCACCAGATGGCGATGTAGTCTTTTGTTGACACTTGCGCTAGGATTTATTTTAGTAATGGGGACAGGGAGGTCTATTAATTCAGGAGTTGAATCTGAATTTCATGTTGTGAAATGAAAAAATGTAGTTATGAATATTTTATGAAAATCCTGCGTGTTTACGGTCCCGTTCCATTCATACAGCATTAATACACTCTGCAATGTTCTATCACACGTTCACTCTTATGGAACAACTGCCGTGTTACACTAATGGTTCTGAATACAAAGACCGGGGTCAGGAATCTAACCATTGATCTTCAAGCCACTGTGACACAGTGGAGCGTAAATGTTGTGGATATGAATTCACTCACTCTGTGAATGGATGAGGCTCTGTGGTTGGTGCGAGGTCAGGAGGGTTAGAGCAGAGTTAGATGTGATCGCATCAGATCAGAAGAGGAAATCTGTGAACAGTGTGATGTGAATGGATGTATCTGCTCATGGTTTGCGGCTGGGACGGCGGCGGCGCGGGGGGGGGGGCTCGTTCATTAAAAATCTATCCATTCGTTTAATAAATTGGATTAGAACGATCACACAGGCCCACATCACACACATCACAGCCCTCGTGTGACATCCCCGAGGGTCAAGCACTTGTAGCACACACTGCAAACACACACACACACACACACACACACTGCGTAGCATTTTGCTAACATTTTCCTCTCCCTCTGCTGTCATTCACATTGGCAGAGCACACTCCAGCGGCGAGACCTCGGCTAATAGGCTCAGACGTTATTATCACTGACCACTGGCTTTTAAATGAAAGTAATACACCTCGAATAGGTCATCATCAGCAGGCTGCGACTAAATGTGACTCATTATGTTCACTGTTGTTTTGCTGTTGTCGTTGTTTTTCTGGTTTGCTTGCTTGTACGTGGCACCGCAGCCCTTCATCAGTGCGGGAGAATGTCAGCTATCATTAGCTCAGGATAATTGCAGGGCAGAGTTTCACGCAGTCGCTCGTCTTCTGTTCCGATGACTGAGCGAGCGTGTGGGCTGCTCGAACAGGAGTGTGTGTGAACGCCGACAGGATGATGATGGCCTCTTACACACAGGCTTGACCTTTCACAGTCGCCGCGTGGACACCCACAATTAGTCTCATCTAAAATGATTATGCCCCCCAAAACTAAATTACATCACAGCCCCTCTCTCTGTCTTTGCCCCTGTCCAAGGCCTACATTATTTTTTTTCTCAGTGTTATGCAAGATGCCTGTTTGTTGTCACATTAGATAAGAAGTTTATGCTTTGATGTCTGGTCTCTGCAGCAGAAAATCACCTGGGCTGTGACCACACTGTGAATGACGCTCAGTGAATTGAAATCCTAACAGTTCCATTAATTTAATCAAGCAGCACCAAATTTCGCGCTTTCTTAAATATCCGTTTTTCAAATCAACCCTGCAAAAATATTCCTCAGGAAAACAGCAATAAATGATTCTGCACCAGCTGGTAATGGCTCTTTCTATGACGCATACGGACCCTTCCCTGAAGCGTCCTTTTGGACAAACAAACGTTTAAACGGAGCAACAAGCAGACAGGACAGAATACATAACCCCCCTTTCAACAGACACAAGGGACAACTGTGCCTTTTCCCGTCAGCGCAATGCAAACTAGAATGATAATCATTCACGCCGCACCAGACTATGTCCTCTGACGGACATCATGTTGATCTGCCTTCTTTCTTCCATGTCCATGAGCTGTTCCCTTGCAAATGTCAAAAATACATCTCACAGTGTTGAGGAAAGTAGAAACAAATGCTCATGGTTTTGCCCCTTTGGCTGGATCCACACCGCAATTCTTCTTTCCCTCTCGTCCCCTTTCCCGTTCTTCCACCAACTTTCATGTTGAGCCGTTCAGTACAAACAAGTGGAAGGGAGTGAAAACAGAACCACCTTATAGTGCAGGAAACAATAAATATTTATCAAATGTAAAGTCCTTGCTTTCACTTGAACAAAATACGTTTTACCAGCCCACTGATTGCAGGATGCAAATGTTTTTTTAAAGTATCAGTTCCTCTGTTAATGACAGAGGATTTTTCCTGGAGGTCTCTTCCATTTTAGCCATAAACGGCGTGTTGAACCAGAGTTTAGCATTAAAAACAAGTACGGTAGACGAGTACGGTATTGGTAGGTCACAGGATGCTGGGGGGAAGACAGAAAGTCAAGATAAGGGGTAAAATTATGAACAACATGTGAATTGGCAGGTTTTACTTACCGAATCCAAATCTTCAAACAACCCTCATATCCACCAACTTTCATGTTGAGCCGTTCAGTACAAACAAGTGGAAGGGAGTGAAAACAGAACCACCTTATAGTGCAGGAAACAATAAATATTTATCAAATGTAAAGTCCTTGCTTTCACTTGAACAAAATACGTTTTACCAGCCCACTGATTGCAGGATGCAAATGTTTTTTTAAAGTATCAGTTCCTCTGTTAATGACAGAGGATTTTTCCTGGAGGTCTCTTCCATTTTAGCCATAAACGGCGTGTTGAACCAGAGTTTAGCATTAAAAACAAGTACGGTAGACGAGTATGGTATTGGTAGGTCACAGGATGCTGGGGGGAAGACAGGAAGTCAAGATAAGGGGTAAAATTATGAACAACATGTGAAGGTTTTACTTACCGAATCCAAATCTTCAAACAACCCTCATAACGGGGGGGGGGGGGTTGGGGTTGTAGGGAGATAAGTTTCCTCTCTTAGTTGAGGACCCTGGGGAAAATATTTACAGGTTTGTACCTCAAGCTTCAGGCCACCACCGCCCCATGACCTCCCCCCCCCCACTCAGTTTGCTGTTGGACAGCCTCAGTCCTGTGAGGGCCTGCTGATGGGAATTGAATCCGAGTCATTGGCACATTGAGTTTTGAACTTGCGCAATTTCAGGATTTCCATTTAAAACATGTGCATGAATCTGAGTTAAGGTTTCATTACAATGTGTTTATTCATCGGGGACCTGACAAGCCTCCAAAGTTTAACCGAAACACATGAATGACGGAACTGAGGCTTGGAAATGTTTGGACAATTTCACAGCATTTAGTCCAGCATTTCAAAAGCTGGCATCATTTAACAGAAAGCCTGGTATTTTTTATCACCAGCGACATAAGGTGCATGAAGAACCCTGAAAGGACTAAATCCTGAACTTTAATTCGATTTCAGATGCAGCTCCTTGTTCCCACACAGTGGCGCATGTTCCAATGCCCTAATAAGGCTCCACTGAACGAATTGCTGCTCATCCGGAACCCCCCCCCCCCGGCTCCGTGTTCCTCAGTGACCCTCTGATGTGGGCCTGCCTGCCTGTCTGTCTATAAAAGCTGCTACCTCACAGCCCGCGCAGTCATTCCCCCCCATCTCCTCCAGAAAACACTTTGAGCGAGAGACGCACTTCACCATGCCGCTGGATGTGCGCGCACCACTGCTCCTTTTCCTCATCTCCCTCTCCTCCAGGATGGGGCTCAGCCGACACATACAGGTGAGATCCCACCAACACCAACACATGCACGCGCTCTGATCAATGCAATGTGGATTACGTGCAGCATCTGTAAAAGTAAATAACTTCTCTGTCTCTCTCTCTCTCTCTGTGTATGTGTGTGTCTGTGTGTGTGTGTGTGTGTGCGCGTGTGTGATGCAGGACATTGAGGCATCTGACGGGTTATATTCTCTGCTCAGTTTGGAGCAGAAAAGAGAATCAGAGGATTTTATTTTCCGTCGACCTCTCAGTAAGTGCTGTTGTAAATAAAGCTCAGTGACACCGATTATTCACTTGGCAAAGAGCATGTACAGAAAATGTCAAAATTTCAGAGCATTCTTAAAATCTATATAGATTCAATTAATAAAGCAATCATCTGCACATTTCGAGTGTGTAGTAGTGTATATGAATGTGTGTATTTAATATGGACAGTAACTAGTATCTGCAGA
The DNA here is from genome assembly GCA_016785235.1 of Pseudorhombus dupliciocellatus. Lineage (NCBI taxonomy): Eukaryota > Metazoa > Chordata > Actinopteri > Pleuronectiformes > Paralichthyidae > Pseudorhombus > Pseudorhombus dupliciocellatus. Next base: position 1,919,875 of record JAFBJW010000137.1, on the reverse strand, counting down.
GGAATGTGACGTCAGTGTTAAGACTTTAGTTTGAGTTCAAAATCAGCTGTTCTGAATGTTCAAAGGAAACCTTTATGGTCAAAGCTCGCGTCATTAGAACAATGATCTCTCTGTTGGGTCTGACCCCCCAACATGATTTTTCTAAGATCAAACTGCATAAGAGGTTTTCCCGAGATCTAAAGACACCGGAGGTTTTTCTTTGAATCCCTTTCCAATGACGTGTGTTACCGTGTGTGTGTGTGTGTGTGTGTGTTTGTGTGTGTGTGTGTGTGTTTGTGTGTTTTAAGGATGCTTGGACATGCTGGCCACAGATGGTTACTTCTCCTTCGTGGCGTCTCGGCCACAGCTGGCCTGTGCAGCTTTCATCATCGCCGAGCCCAGTGAGGTCATCAGCCTGGAGCTGTTTGACGTCAACATCGACTGCAGCGCGGGAGATTTCATCAAGGTTAGCCCCACTCATCCAAAAGAAAAACAGCACCCACACATCCTCAGCCCTCATGGAAAGAAAGAGGGCGACAGGAAGTTCATTGCGTTTCGATTTAATTCTATTTCATCTCGATTAAAATGGTGCCAAACAGGGTTAGGGCAACGTTAGGGGGCCAAAAACCACACCGGATCTTCTGTGCATTGGTCACATTACTCAGAGCAAGTGTGGGAAGACGAGGCTTTGGTTCTGAAGCCAAGCCTTCGGGTTCAGTGTGGGCCAGACTGGGTGAAAAAAAGCATCAGAAGGAGAAAACACAGAGTTCTGGAGGCTGGACCGCGGTGTTCTTCATCTGGTTATCGACAGCAGCTGCATACACTAGCATCTAGTCAAAGATGACATCTCACATCTCGTCATCTTCTTTGTGCTCATTTCTTTCAAACTCAACTCATGTTTATAAGATTTTCATCGGATGATGGGAAATAAGATTCATGATGCAGCATCTGTGGAAGGTGACCTTGCACTCCACCGCACTTACGGCCGTAGATAAAGCCAACTTAAAATAAAACCAGTTCCAGAGGAAGATGTGTTGCTAAACCGAGAAATGAAAACCAGAACTTTCACCTTTGAATCAATGTTGTCCTTGGAGTCACATTGGAATTGCTGATGACCACGAAAACATTTCCTCACCCAGATATTCGACGGCTGGGTCCTGAAGGGGGAGAAGTTCCCCAGCAGTCAGGACCACCAGCTCCCCATGCACCAGCGCTACACAGACTTCTGCTCCTCGTCATCGGGAGGTTCCAGCCGCTCCTCTCAGAACGTCGCCATGATCTTCTTCCGCATCCAAAGCCCCGACAGCGGCTTCACCCTCGCTGTGAAAAAGCTGCACAACCCCTTCCGTGAGTCCAACTGCGCACACACAAGGCCAGTTTATTGAAACTGTCAGAGAAAAATGAACAGATGCCAGGTCCCTGAAACAGAAATTGCTCAAAAAGTTACGTTTAAAAAAAAGTCTAAACAAGCACCAAGGACTTGCATCCAAATCCGACTTGTGTTATTTGTGCCTGGAAGTGGAGGGATGGACCAGTGCGACTCACTTGTGTGCATGCATGTGTGTTCTTCCTGGACATTTGCGCCTGGTTGAGCATTAATCAAGGCCGAGAGCAACAGGGAGAGATTGAATGAGAGGGCAGCACCTGTTCTCCAGCTGCTTGACAAACACAGCGTTAACACTGTGTGCAGCTACATCACACAACAACCACAGTCGGCCTGCGAGGCAAAGACAGGCGGAGAAAGGGCACTGACACACAGAGATGGACAGGGAGTGTGTCCAGTGATGTGATCTATCGTGACAATAATTCTGTCTTTCGTAGACCCGCTGGGCCAATAATGAGTTTATGAGGTTTATGCTCCCTGCCGGCCGGTTGCTGAAATGCTGTAGCGATGAGGGTCTTTTATTTCACCAGATTTTATTTACTTTGGTTCATATGTTCATCTGTGAAGATCGTAAAAATGGAAACACAATACACTTGCACAAGAGTCGAGATTCATTCACACGTTGCTCTTGCCAAACAGATAGTGCTCCGTGCTATCTGTTCCAACATTCTCCTCAGCACGGACAGCCAAGGCTCATTTACCAAGAACACGTCTCTAAATGAACAACAGGCCGGCAGGAGCGAAGCGTTCCGACTCCTGTTGGTGCCTGTCTAGTCTACCATACTGTTATCAATTCAAATTTCATTATTTTCTCATCTCTGTCATCAGAACTGCGATTGGATTTCCATGCTCGCCCCTAATTGTGTCCCCTCCCTGCAGTCAGCCTTGATTATATCCAATTTGTGACATGAGGTGTCAATAATGAGTTTCTCTAGTGATGGGGAACTGTTCATTTGAAACCTCTGTGTGTGTGTGTGTGTGTGTGTGTGTGTGTGTGTGTGTGTTTGTGTGTGTGAAGCCTGCAACATCATGTCTCAGAGTCCTGAGGGCAGCTTCACCCTGGTGATGCCACACCAACGCAGGAACTGCAGCTTCTCCATCATCTACCCTGTGGAGATACGACTGACAGAACTGGGCCTGGCGCACGCCAAGAGCAACGAGCTCAGCCCAAAGGTGAGACGGTTGAGAAGTACGGATGGACAGACAGACAGACAGACAGATTAGACAGATGTACAAACGTCCATCCTTGTTTCTCAGGCAAAATAAACTCACTGGCCTCTTTAATTAATCACATTTATGATGCTCATAAGACAAAAGGCCTTGAAAGAGTCTGTGGTCTGTGGTTAGTCTGTTGTGTTGCCACTGTCACAGTAGACCATTGTTATCAGATAGTGATGCTCTCTTCAAAGCCACGCTGACGTTGGAAAATGATTTATCTGTGGTTTTTTAAGTGTCACAGCCACAGTTCCATTAAAATGACGAACATTTCCCTCAGCTTGAACAAATCTTACAGCAATAAATCAGATGGGAAACACAGGCTCTGTATTAACTGGGTCAGACCTCTGGGTCTGTACATCCCAGTCTGTCTTGTTTCTGTGAGAAATAAATATTTAAATATTCACATTCACATTTAAAAAAAATGTTGATGGTATTTAATCAGTTAATGATTAAATACCAAGTTTTCATAATGTCATCTATTTGTTTTCATGAAAGTACAGTTCAAGTCTTTATGCTAATATACACTTATACACAAATATTTAATGTTTATGCTCAGATCTGAGAGTTGTGTGTCTCTCATCCTCTTCTACTCTCTGTAAGAAAAGGAAAGAAGGAAGGAAGGAAAAATACTTAGTTTAATTGTAGTCTCACGTTCCGTGTTCTGACCCCATAAATATTCAATTGGCCACATGTGGATATCATAACAAATGTGAACTAAGATACCTTGGCAGTGAATTTTGGGAAAATATTGTCATTGAAAAAATTCCAAGGCTTCACAGGGTCGTCCAAAATCATTCAGCCTGTTTGGCAAAACGTTTTCTTGCTGGTATTCTGCTCTAGTAGGTCAAATATGAGAGTTTTGTGGTAAAACAAGGCAATACAATAACAGATATTATTATTATCGGTGTAGGAGCTTGAATATTCTTTCCATCAGGAATCCACAATTAAAAGTATTTACCCTTAAAAAACGTTCAGGGTGAATCAACAAAACCCAGACATTTTAAAAAGGCCATCCAAGAACATAAAAAGCTACAGCCACCAGAGGGAATTAAAGCCTTTTACAATCTTGATAACAGCCATAATATCTGCTATTGAAAAAATGCCAACTGCCAATCTGCCAATGTGTTATGTTACAGATTATCAGAATAATATTAATATCATAAGTTTAGAAGTGTTACACAGAAACCCAGAGCCAGAGGAAGCCAGAGTCTGCATAAATCTAGTTGCTGACAGGATGAGTTGAAGGAAAAGGCTCCTGAAGCTGTTAAGCTGTTAAGAAGCTGGCTTCATTTACTGTCAGCTCTGCACCTACTGGCCAAATACAACATCCTTTTCAAATGTGGAGGAAAATTGTAAGTGTTCCATCAAGCAGCACATTTCCAAGGATGTTTTGTATTAAGTGAATACAGCTGCTTGTGATCTCGTACTGTGTCAAAAGGAGAATAGATATGGTTTAAGGATCCATGACTCAATCCTGAAGGTAAATGTCCTTGTCATTGACAGTTATCGACTCTCAGAGCTCAAATGTTTCACTCAAAGTTCCCTCAACTCTATTTCACTGGGTCGTCGTGTCCTGGCTCAGAGTCAGGACAACTGTGATTGGTTTAAAACACTAACAAGCCAAATCATTTTTTCCACATGTGAAGCCAGAGCATTCTCCACGCTAGGGGCAAATTAATGGCTTATTCAATGCCTGCTTGTTACTTTTGCAACCTTGTGGCAGAAAAAAAACAAGATATTGAAACACGTGTTTGTTTCAAGACAGTAACTAAGCGATGGCTTGCCTTAGCTCCACTTCCCTGAGGACACTGTTGTTTGTGTTGTACAGAGGCAGGTGTGGTCGGCCTGCTCGGGGTCAGGTGACTACGTGGAGCTGCTGGGAGGGAATGGCGTGGACACGTCCAAGATGTTCCCTGTAGCTGACCTCTGTTTCTCCCTCAGTGGGCTCGGTGAGTCTCAGACGCTCCAGTTTGCCTTCAGTTGTTTTTTTTTTTGTTTTTTTTAAATAAAAGTTTTAAATTACAAAAGCATCGTGCTTTTCCTTGCTTTTCCCTAAGGCTATTTTTATACAGTATGTTACATTTGTCCCACATCATGCTGTCCTTTGTGTTCTAAAAAGGATTTTTTTTTACAAAAGTAAACACTAATTAAGTCCTGTCTATATTTTTGAGAGTGGTTTTATACTGTGTCCAAACAATGTTTTTGTTCTCTAAAGATTGTGGATCATGACTTAAAAATAGATGACAACAGTTCGTCTTTTATACACAAGTAATATCGAGGCCAAGCAGCTCTGGCTACAGAACAAAATATTCTGTGTGTGTTCCTGTGTGAAATATCTGTTTTTCTCTTTGGCCCTCAGCCCAGATGAAGATTGGTTGTGATAACTCAGTGGTGAGGCTGGTCTCCAGCGGGAACTACATCAATCGAGTCTCCTTTGAGTACCGACTACTGGAAAACAACGAGCTCCCCAAGACCCGAGAGAACAGCCTGGATAATTTCTGCTCCGTGGAATGAGACCACACAACCTAAACCGACAGACTCGCATGTGAAAACTTGCACACGACCACACAGCCATCCGCTTCTCTGTAAATAGACCAGTGTAAACACCCCATTTGACTAATGCTGTCAATAAATATTTTGTATTGTTATTTCAAGATATTTTATTTAGTGTAATTTGAGTATAGAGTATTTATTTGAATCGTTATTTTATTCTGTCATTAATTACTTATAGACGATGGTGAGTATACTTGTTTTTTCTTTTAGTCTCGAAGATGTGTGATGCATTTAATCCGTTGGCGAGAGCAACCTTCCCTCTGTTTGTATCAGTTCTTTTGGACGGTCTTCTCTGCTGTCTCTTGTTTATATCACCTTGACAATTTAAAATAAATATGACTTGCATGACAAAGCACATCTTTTATTGCTCGGCTTCTGTGAGTGTCTAAGAAGAACTTCATGTTCCCTCTGTGTTTGTGTCTGTGTTTCTGGTTTCAGGATCCATCCTTTTTACCTTAAAACCAAAATGTTACCCTGCTCAGTAAACTCAATAAATACATTAATGTTCTTCAGTCTGTTATGCAGTAAAGTGCACAGTGCTCAGTCAAGCCTCAGCAGTCCCCATTTGAACCATATTCAAATTAATTCATTATTTGCAGCAGCTAGTTGTGTGCTAGTGGGATTAGTGCTCAAGTTTAAGTAACCTATACAGTACATATCTATGAGAGACTGTATATTGTGGAGAGAAGAGAACAGAGAGGAGATTTGCACCTGCATTTTCATTTTTCACTTTTGGATCTGCACAAAAGGAAAGGAAGGGGAGGGCAGTAAGGACTCTCTTTGTATGTAATTAAGCTAACTCATGGCAGACTGTAAGTTCAAACAGGTCCCACAAAATTGCACACACTCCCATTTTATTATTCCTTGGGAAAGTGGTAAAACTGTCACCAGCTCAGAGAAAGAGATTTTAAAAAGTTGAGTTTGGATCGGCCCCAAACTGTAATGCCTTCTTTTTCTCAGCCAATAACCCATCCTTGATTCAAGTTTCATGGAACTCAGTTTTTGGTGGAGGTAAAACGTGATGCTTTGCAGTAGGGGGATTTGACAGAGTATCGAGTCATATATTTATATCGTGTGAAACGCCATTCAAGCTGTAAAAGTTATTAGCAAGATCATAAAAGTCAATTCAAAATATAATGGAAACCAATTGTGACTAAGCTGAAACAGGAGGTGATCGTGCCTCCTCTGGATCTTCTTAAGTTTAGCTGGCAACTGCCACTGGGTTCTGGTGGTTTGGAGTCGAACAACAGCATCTGGCCTGACTGGTGCAATAATAAAGACTTGAGGAAATATAATGATGTGAATGAGCTGTGTGTCCTTATGATTAAGGAAAGTATTGTGTTTTGGGCGTCAAAACGGGACAAAACCAACTTTATGAACGTTTGTGGGCAAGAAAGATTTTGCTACATCATTAATCTTGATCTTGAAGGATCAATTGTTAAAGAGTTTCTCACTTCATAAATTTGTGTCATCAGTTTCAGTTTTTTTTTTTTTTTGTCCTTTTCTTTTATTTGTTATTCATGAAAATTGCAGATATTTGCCATTGCCTGCTCAATTTAACTGTGTTTTGTGCTAAATAGCTGATGCTTACCATAGATGTATATGTATAGATGATATGACAGTGCCAGAAAAGTTAAGCCAAAGCATCTCAGTTGTCTCCTGGTGACCGGCTGCAGTACAGCTGATACTGATCCTCCAAGTTTGTTGGGCTGAACTAAAGTAAAATTACACGTCCCACAGGATGATTTAAAAACAAACAAACACTGTGTCTGTCAGCCTCATTCCAGCAAAATGGAAGGAAGGGAAGTTACATCATCCATCTTAATATAAACATAGGTTCTGAGCGTTAGCTATGATGCTATCACACAAAGCTAAGATGATGAAGATGCTAACATTCTACATTTAAAAAATACATGCTAGTAGGATGTGGGTGACGTCTCTGTCAGGACATTTTGGCTTCATTTCAGGGCAGTGGGAGGAAGTGGAGACGCATCACCCATGTTGCTGTTATGTACAGTCTAACACATTAAACTAATGGTGAGCGTGTTGTTTACATTATCAAAATGCATTCAGCTCAAAGCGTCATTAGGCATAAGTTCAGCTACAGAGAGCCTCACAGAGACCCGGCTACAGCTGTGGGAGCCTTCTATAGATTACTGGCTTTCACTGGCCTTTAATCATCGCTGTGTGGTTTCAGTAAATCGTGTGGTGTGGAAATGTTAATCCACAGATGTGTAGATTCCAGGGGAAAACGGTTCAGTTTTAGATCTAATGCTCGCAGCGTAGAAGACATCATTGAAAGACCCTGCGATGACACAGGCAATGTAAATGTGTATGTGCATTCCAGTGTATTAAAATATGTCCTTGGCAATTAGTATTAAGCAGTGACGCATGTGTTCTTCTTGTTTTTTTGTAATCCAATCTGTTCCAGACACAAACTCTGAAATAGCTTTCATAGTGGTTGATCATTGCTCAGAATTGTAATCGAAAGGTTTTACAAGAAATAAAATGGTGAGAAGGCAGGTCTGCTTGTGACCCTTCTCCATCGCTGACTGTTTAGCCCTAATCTCTAAAATACTGTACAATTGTGGATCCTCACTATGAATGAATGTGCAGCTCTTAATGGGATTATCCCACAAGCCTCAGTGCTCTCGCTCCCCTCAACATCCTCCTAAGCGGCTCGCTTTTGATCTTCTCCTTACGTGGAATTAATCTCAAACCTGCTCAGCCGCGATGATTCAATTAACCAGCGGATGTCTTTTTTTCGCTCGATGTGTTGCAATTTTCAGTCTTCATTAGGGAACGAATGCACTTTGGATGCCATCGAAAAGGATAAAGTCTGTGTTTGTCGCAAGCACAGGGCACAGCAGCCGTGAATAGTCAGTGATGTATTTATAGTGGCCTGTGATGGTGGACTGGAAATGAGTTTGTCACTTGTTGGGCCAAGAGGGGTCACACGTCCTTGTCGATGATCTGTTCCCACTGCACTGAATGAGACAAGCTTGTGTTATTAATAATAATAATGTAAGAGAAAGAGGAAATTATATTTGTTTAAGATATTATTCACACTGGGCTGGTTCGTAAATATGCCACTAAGAGACAGATCTGTGGCTGCTATTCAGATTCAGATCCAGAAAACGTTATTTATCTCCAGGGGGCAATTCAAGGCACAAAAGAGCAGCATGACGTAAAGGAGACATTTCCCAACACAAAAAGGAATAACCCTTACCAAAGAGCCATTCTCCATCACTGTAACACACAGTATGACATGTTTTATAAACATCTTGGTGTTGGACCAGCAGAGAAGGTGAGCACATTTACTTATTTCCCTTCCAAGACACTGTAGGAGGCCATCAATGACCCAAATATCTAATAAAAATCAGATATAGCAAATGTTAGGAAGAGAGGGCAAGAGTTGTAAAAGTCATTCCTCCCTTATTCCTGAATCCGGGCCATGATTGGTCTTAATCAACAACAACTACAAATGAAATGAATGAAGTGGAGAGAAAAGTGTATTGTCTTCTCATGCACTGTAACAGAGTTTTATTCTCGTGGATTTGTTCTGTTTAAATTGAAAGTATTTCACACAAGGTACAAATTAGCTTCAACCTTTGCCCTGAATTACGTTACATCATGACTGTGTCCATGACAGAAGTGTAAGGATTCTTGTCCACCCAATGGTATCGTTAGAATTTAATGTGTTTTCAACGTTAGCAAAAGTACATTCAGTCCAGATGTCATTGCTAAAGGGCCAATTAAATAGATGTTCTGTTTGTGCTTTAACGAACATCCTGGAGTAAATGTTGGTTGTGTAATGTAATGGTTACTGAATAACATAATAAGAAGAGGGTGTGGCACTGGGGCTGGTGGCATGAACCCACTCCAGGAATATCTGCAAGGAATTGTCAGTAAAATATGAACGCTATTCAGGTTTACACAGCTGTTTTCAGGGCTCAACATTTTTCTATAAAGACAGACAATTTACTTACTACAAAATACTTTGGGAAACTATAGGTGGAAGGATGGAGGGATGGATGGATTCCATTCAAATCATTTCAGGGCAGTGATTATTTTAAGATCCTTTGGCTTCTATCACCCGAGAAAAGATACTTCATTTATAGATTTTCTGCAGGACTGGGATCTGTGATGGTACAACAAATTAAAGTGCCTAAAAATTGACATTTAGCAATGAAAACCCAACATGACCCCAGTGTTTGAAACAAAATATCAGCCAGAACTAACAAACAGCTTGATCCTCTCACCTGACAGAAGCAGAGAGAGCTTGGAGAAAATGCCAACAGATAAGTAAAACAAATCACGTTGATAAGTAAACACATATGATAAGATGCATGAAAGAGCATGGCAGAAACACATCCATTGGTCACAGCACGCACATGTAGATCGCTCAGCATTGCCTGGAGAATCTGTGACCTCAGCTCAGAGAGTCTCTTTGACTCAGAGAATTAAAATAATCTACGTCAGTGAGTGAGCCGATGCAGAGCACAACAAATGATAAACACTGACTCGCTGACTCTGCATGAAAATGGTTCACTTCAGATATCACACTCAGTGTCTCTTCGACAGCGTAGCTGCACTGGATCTGTGTGATCCAATCATTTTGATCATTTGCAACTAGTACAAAGAACAACAACAAATAAAATCAGCAAATTTATCAGTTTGTTTTCCCTCACGACCCTAATGACCTATTGACCCTTTAAGCTGACCCTAATCCTAAACACTAACACCAACCCTAGCCCCAACCCTAACCCTAACCCTATGAAAAACTTCAAACAGCATTGGCACTAAAACACTTTCACTCCTGAGATAGGAATTAATTGTCATTCTTTGAATTAACCAAATGCTCAATTAAAAGCTGGAGAGCATGTTATTAATATTCATCTTTTATTCATCACAGTTGTAACGCATGTTGGTTTGGCACCTTTTGCTTTCTCCTATGCTGCCCTCTACTGTAAAACACATGAATTGGAAGTCTGAGTCTGAAGACAGTCTTCCCACAGTGGCTGTTCCTCTCACGCTGATTTACGCACTAATCCAGTCTCAAGATTTTTTTTCGAGATTCTGTGTGAAGAGGCCTTCGTGTCTGAAAGATAAACAGGATTCTCTTTTGATTGATCCTGAGACTGCTTTCATAACTTCTGCATTCACTTTGATTCCAAACAGCTTGAAGTCTGCCTCACTTGGGTGTAAACTCTCTGTCAACCCCGGATCCCTGCAAAAGTAATAAAAAAAATAACAATCCCTCTATGTTCTTCCTCTTATTTGAGCTTTGTTGTGGGAGCAGCGGGTTCCAGTTCACAGTCTTTGACAACATGTTGTTTTTATCCAGCATCAGTCATGCGGCTCTGCTTCTCTGGTTCCTCTCATCTGTCGAACAGGTCTCTTGTTTGTGGAGCTGGGAGATTCCCACTCCTCTTATGTGCCACTCTATTTTAGCGTCACCCAGGGGTCTGTGCTGGGTCACATTTTATTTATCATATTCATGCTAACTCTGGGGCAAATCATGCACATACATAATGCAAATGATTCTGTTTGTCTCGGTGAGCGCTCGTACCAGCCGTCTGCCCTTTACTTTGACCTGCCCTGATTAAGTCAAACTGTGTCCCGTTATTTCTTGGCTCCAAATCAGGAATGATTAGAATCCCACTTTCTTGGCCCCGCACTATAGCAGCATCTCTCTCATCTGGTCTTTGTCAGTAAAATCATTTTATAGTTCACTGTTTAGCTTCCACTGTCAGGGCAATAAAGTTTTACAATCCTGCTTTGTTGAACTGAGACAGTGTATTCCTTTGCCTTTTTTTATTTCCTTTGCAATACACACGTCATCTGCAGAGCACAGTCGATACCAAACAGAGCACAATTGTTTTCTTTTGTTGAATACAGTTCTGCTCGACAGGCAGGTTCAGGATTTTGGAATCAGATAAAAAGAATAAAGTGGAGGAAAGTTTATTTATGGAGCACATTTAAAAACTACAGTTGACCAAGGTGCTGTCTAATAAAAGAGGACACAATACAAAATGAATAAAGGCGAGTTCAGGACACTCAGCCTGTGAGAACATCCGGGTCTTCACTTTCGTCGTAAATGTGTCGACAGGAGAAGAGCACCTGATTGTAAACAGCCCCACGGCTTCGGGCGTGGCTGCAGCGAACACACCCTCACTTACACTTTAGACTGGACCGAGGAACAAGCAAGGAAACTCACTCATGAGGTGCAGAAAAAATGTCAGATTGTATTTTCAAAGACATGGCAGTTTATGTTTAATACATTCTATTTACAAATATTTATATCTGTCGTGATATACAGGAAAACGTACAGAGCAAAACATCATCGGGATATTTGAAATCGATCAGCAGTAGCTCCAGTCTTTTGATTACCAGCACAATGTCTTGAGTTAATGTATCATAGATGATGAGGGCGTGGTGTTAAGAATAGCACCGTCATGTTGTTCAGCTGAAGAGTCGACTTGTGACTAAAGGCACCAGGAGGAGAGGGACAAAGACTCCTGTGTGTTTGGCTCCATTACACAGACTCTCCGAGCAGCATCTGACGCCCACGGTATAAACATTAGCACACATGTCGCTCCTCATGCAGTGTTTGGTGATCAGGTTTTGAGCAACTGAGAAAAGACACGTAAAAGTCAAGTGACCTTGAGTGGAGTGGCAGGATTATATAGTTCAGACAAAGTCAATTTGCCTTGTTAAAGATGTATGTGTGGATGTATTACCTATTGTGCTGGCGCAGCGGTCGTAATGATGAGGACATGGCCATATGCGATTGCAATTTCCGGGGTTATCTTCCCAGCAGGTGTAACACTCTAACCCGGTCACTACAAGCGAAGCAGAACACAAATATAAAAACTCTGTGGTTTACTTTTTATACTGATTAAATTGTCTTTAAATTGTCTTACCTGCGGACAGCACCGCAGAGATTATCGCCAAAGACACACACAGCTTCATATCGAGCTACACGAGAAAGTGCAAAGAATAGAAAGCTTGTCCGAGCTCTTCTGTCAAATGAACTTTATCCACTTCCTTTTGTATTTTATAGTCTCACTAAAAAAATGATAACTCACCTCCTAGGCTTATTACAATGACTAATTATGATTGGGCAGTTCTTGTTTGGGGAGTGTCCACCTGCACCAGGCGCTCCCTCAAAGTTGATTTTTAGATTGATGTTCTGCACATTCATCTCTGATCCATTTTCCAAAGAATTTCCAGTTTGGAATAAAAGGCTACTTCACTTGAGGACTTACATTCATTCATCCAGTATTTGCTCAAGACATTCACCCAAAACCCCAGAGTGAGGCTGCCACGCCTGGAGGAGTCAATGTGTAACCGATCAGTGTTTACCCTCTGATCAACCAAAGGCTGTTACCCCGCCGTCGTCTGAGGGAAGGAAGGTGATTCAAAGCTGAAGTTGTAGAGGCGCTTTATTTCACGAAGCTTCGGACACTGATCGTGCACACAGTCTGAGCAGGAGGCGCGCGTGTCGTTTATACACTCATGAGCACAGCATGTCACAACACGAGGATAAGAACAGGATGTGAACATAGACAGGAGCTGTTGTCGCCTCGAACAGATACGAGGCAGGGAACCGAGCGTTCATGCTGATAACAGGAAGTGCAACTGTCTGTGGTTAGGCACTCGGCGGGTGAGCGTGTAGCGGGTTCACATACTGGGCAACACTTAAGGTAAAGGAGATGTGAGTATAGTCATGTGCACAAAGCAGAGCACACAAGTACATTTCCTATACACCCTCCCAAAACACACGTGCACGATCACCAGTAGTGCACTTACTATTTATAAATCCTAGTCTCATTCCGATGGGATAATTGCAGCGTGAATTCTTCACAAGCTCACAGTCGTATATTCACTGTTTCTGGGCTCTTCAGTTCAGATTTCTAATGACATTAATAGCTCTACGTCATTAATCTGCAGCCAGGGGAAGGGTAAAGCGACGCTCCGAGCAGCAGGATTTAAAGGGACTATTCACCCAAATAATTTAAATGCTAATTTCTCGTGGCAGGGTGTCTTTATTTGTGACGCGTAATCCCTGCTCTCATCTGAGCATGTAAATTAATAGGAACTGACTATGTTGTGGTTTTAACCGGCCACCTCCACCGGCTCTGTCTGCTGTCTGGCGTTGGTAATGAGATTGGCCTTTTGCCCCTGGATTAAACTCCACGTATAGGAGGCAGGTCTGAGAGTCAAGTCAGGTCAACCCTCAGCTGCATCACTTGAGCAATTTCTAAAATGTTGTTTCCTTATTTTTTACAGTTAAATAGAAAGTGAAAAAAACGGATCATTGAAACAATGTGAGCCTCGTTCAGCAACAGTGGAATACGTCCTCCTCGTAAGTCATAGTTCAAGACACGTGGGAGATCAGGGCTCAATGAGAGAGGTTCAAAGGTCGTGACATTATTGCCCCATATAGCTCCATCTTATTAAGTCTGGCAGCCGGCCAGGGGCCGATAACAACACCTCTGAGGCACTTGTAAAGAAAAGACAGGCATGTGTGTGTGTGAGCACGTTTGGGTTATGTTTTCTTTTCTTGTTGACCTAGATACAGATGCTTTATAGTCCCGTTTACTGGTTTTATAGTTTGATAATAGGTTAGACTGGTTATATCTTATCTATCGCTCTAAACATTCACTTTGCTCATGCAATACAAGAAAGGAAAAACACTGAGAGAAATGTGTAAAGGTTTGTTCTATTCAAGTTTTTACTTGAATATATAACAAGACCTTAAAATAATACTTAAGTAAAGTAAATTTAGTTTCTTCTTTTTTATGGTTTAAGATAATATTTTGCTTTCCTCAAAACAAAAACTTGCCAGTAAAACAATTCAGTTCATCAAGAGTTTATTGTGTGATTACAGTATACACGTAATGTATTTATTGCGCATGTTAGTCACTACAGTGTTTCACATGCCATAAATATTTTTTAAGACCAACATAAGTGACGAGCGGTTGGAGCGCCTGCTCAAGCAGAGGTTCACTTCCGGAACTGAGGGATGGGGGAGGGGATCTTGATGTCCTGCCCCCTCTCCAACCTCTTCTCACATTCAATCAGGTAGTTTACACCGTCAATCACCAGCTGTGTCAGCTCCACCTGTGAAGACATGATAACTGTTGTCACACGGCTTCATGACATATTTCCATTCGTTTGAGTGAGCTGACATTAGAAGCTGCTGTTTGAAGCTAATCGTGAAATCATCTCATGATTGGCGATAAGCAATGACAGCCCAAACTCTACTATTTCAGTAGTTCTGAGTTTCTCTCAACGTATAATCCTTGCACCCTTTCTCAGATTTTGTCACACACACATGCCCGATGGAAAATTTTGTCAGCTTGTAATGAGCATCGAAAGTTAATTCCCAGTGTGCAGTCAGTCGGGAAACAAGGAAAGAATGGAACATAATTAAATTTCACTCACATTGCATTTTGTTTCCTTGACCTTTAAAGTTAAGTTCAGTACTTTTTGAACTCTTAAAAGTTGTGAACCACTGACATGTGTTTGAGCCACATCCCACCCTCCAGCAGCTGCCATGTGATCGGCTTTAATGACCTCATAAATACCTGGAGACCTCTTTCTAATGGCGGCAGTGGCAAATTCAATTAACACAGACACATTCTGGGTCCCTGAGTTTAGTCTTCCAGGCTCCCGGTGCCTCTGACTGGAAGACACCTCCATCTTAAGTCCTGACCTTAAGACGTTATTATAACATTTGAAAGAGAATGGGTGTTGGTAGCCCCACAGTCTGGAATTGAAGGGCTCAGATCAGGAGTCAGGAGACTTTCAACCTCAAATGGCACATCCCTACCTGGATTACAGATTAGAGAGCAGCAGGAGAGACGGTTATTCCCAGCCCACACCTGCTCATTTCCACTTTTACTTAAGACTGCAGCCTTCCTCCTCACCTCCGACTTGCCCAGTCGGTCGAGGTTAGAGATGTCAAAGGTGTCCCCGGTTGCAGCGGAGTCGACGCCTCCGGTGCCTCTCTTCTGTAGCCTCAGGTTGTCGAGGATCTTTTTGAACCGAGGGTCCTGGATCGTAAACACCCACACGCCTTCAATCAGAACTACAACATCGACAATTTCCTGTTGTGTGCTTTTTTCAGGGCGGGTGTGTGTGGTAATACCCTGCTGAGGATAGGCAGGCGGATATGAACACCGGCCCTGAGCCCGGTGCCCAGGTTAGAGGGGCAGGTGAGGATGTAGCCCAGACGCTCATTCCACATGAACTCCCACCCTCTCTCCTGAATCAGCTGCTCCACCTGCAGGTTAGGGACAAAGACCAGTGGGCTCATCAGTCAAAATCAATCCAAAGCATTTTGTTCTAGGGCTTTCAAAGAGACGCCGAGACGTGCAGACCTGTTTCAGACCTCTGCAGAACCTTTCAAACACTCTCTTCATGTTCCCTCCCTTCTCCATGGATATGACCCGAGTGTGGTCCTCCTCATTGATCCAGATCAGGAAGTTCTTCTCATTGTTATGCCTGACACAGATTGGCAGAAAGAATGTTTTCAAGAACATTTCAGCAGACCAAGAGCCTTCAATGTCACAGTGTGGGCTTCTGAAGGCTCAGATTGGGGGCTCCAGGTCCACAGAACAATACTTTAGATTTGAGATGTGGACATTGAGGAGGAAAAGAAGAATTTGAAGAAAATGGTTTTAGTTTGGTTCTAGAGGATTCTAGCAGCAATCTAATAAGCACTACAGCAAACATAGAGTGATTGAACAAAAACACTGGCAGTGATTCTAATTCAAACTCTACCATATATGATTCCGGTCAGAGTGCAGCATCCTCAAATAAAACGTTGCTTCGCTGTCGTCTTATTTGTGTTCCTGATGTTGCCTCTACTTATCAGCGTTGCCCACGACAACAGCCAGAATCAACGATGCAGTAACTAAAGCATTCAAAGGGTCCTCAAGCTAAAAACAAAAAAACAAAAATATTTCTTTAGCCTAGATTTTTCCGACAGTCTTACCAGATCCCACGAGCATCAGGCCAATCTCTGGCCATCCCAGCTGCCGTGAGCAGAGGTGACACCGGTTTATCAAACAGGAAGTGCTCCTGATTGGCCAGTGAAGGAATAGAGGAACCGGCAGGGAGGTATTAGATGGCAAAGGGTCATTTAAAGAAAACACTGAAACATTTTCTCTGATTGGGCCCAAACCTCAATAAGCTGTTGCTGCTCCCTGTCAGACATCTCTCCCAGGCTGTAGTAGCGACCAGCCAGGTCTCCCTTCAGGCCAGATAGAGCTGTCACAACCACGCGCTCCACTTCGCGGCGCTCGGAGCGCGTGCACGCGGGCGGGAGACTCAGGCCACGGATGCTGCGTCCAGTTCGCACACGAGATGACAGCACGTAACGCTCGTCGAACATCCCTGAGGTGATCTGCGAGGGAGGGAGGTGTCAGGTCAGGAGCAGACGGAAGGAATGAATGGATGGATGTAAAGGAGGAAAGAGAAGCGTGGGTGCAACCTTGGAAGCATCCAGGTCAGTGGGGTGCTTCATTGTGCGGCAGTCATAGCCGTTGTGTCTGTCCTTGATGACAGGGTCAAAGAGCTCAGCAAACACCTGATGCAACAAAACGTCTGTCAGATCGATGAATTTCAGGACGAAGTCAAGCACAAAAAATCTACTGCAATCATGAGCTCCAACCTCATAGCTCTCCTCGTCTCCGGCCACCATGCCCACAGTCTTGATGAAGGGGTGTCCAGGGTTGTCCACCCCAGTCTGGATGCACTGGTCCAGGGTCCAGTTGTTCGGAGTTGCCTTGTCCCTCAATCGTGCATAGATAGCCGGGGTCAGAGCAGCTGCCATGCAGTTGTTGTGCTTCCTCAGGTCGGGGAAATCAGCACTGGAGAGAGCGATCGACAAAATGTTGGCTGTTGGGCCTTGCTGGAAGTTTGTGTTAGGTGGTCACCTGTTTGATCATCCTAACACACACACACACCTGGCTGGATAGAGCCTCCTCTTCTCAGCAGCAGCAGCATTGTTGTCACTGAGCAGGAACCCAGACGTCAGGGTGCCAGCTCCGATGCTGGCCAACAACACTGCCGTGTTACGGCCACTCATCATACGGGTGAAGGTGCTTGCCATGGTCACCTGATCTATCACCAAAGGGCAAAGGACAGAATGCACCTGTAAACATGTGCGTTCTCAGACAAAACTATCCGTTGCATTGAGAAGGTAAAGCTTTAGATTTACGCCCTCCCTCAGCCTGTTGGATAAGATTATCCTGGAAGCAGACGAAGCCGTGTGATTGGTCACCTACAGGAGAAGGAACGGCTCAGATGATCCGATATTTGTGACAGGACACCCAGAGAGGTACTGTCAGTCTTATTTAACTTTGTTGAGGTACATGGAAGAATATGCAGCATAAACTTTTAATAACTAGCATTAAAACAACAAATATGTTTTTCTTGGCACAATGTTTCTCATGATACAAGTGTATATCAAGTAAAACACACACACACACACACACACACACACACACACACACACACACACACACAGTCATGGCAGTACGTGTGATTAAGCTAAAGTTGCCAGATCTGAGTTGGCATCGGCCCTGGGCATGATCCTGTCTGACATCCTTGGCCGGTCACCTAGCGTGGGGGGGGGGCCAGAGGAGGAGTCAAATTGTTACAGGAAAGGATGAGAGGGAGGGACAGGAAGTAAGTGGAAACAGAGGTCAAGAGAAGCTGTGGCTTTGACAGCGATTAATCAGAAATATAGATATGTCATGTCATGTCATTTTCCAACCGCTTATCCGTGACCGGGTCGCAGGGGTAGCAGTCGAAGCAGGGGCCCCCACCCACGACTGTCACCCAAATCACATTGCACCAGTCCCTTCTGAGACCTCCTGCGGGTGGTGAGCCGACTGGAGGTGGTTCCTCGTTGGGGAATCGAACCCCGGTCTTCCGCGTGACAGGCGGAGATACTCATCCACTATACTAACGAGGAAAACATAGATATTCTAAGTGTAAATAAAATGCGAGGAGAAAAGTTGGCTGGAAATGAATGAATGTGTGTGGGTCAGTGTTTAATGGGTTGAGGGTCAGATTAAGCTCAGGGGGAGGGGGAGAGAGAGTAAGAGGGCAATTAAAAGAGAGAGTGGAAAATGTAGGATTAGAGAGATTCCCACCAGAGACTAGAAGATTAAATGAAGAGGCATCTACACCTCCTGACCTTAAGAAGGAGGCTGAAGCGTGTGTCTAAGGGGAAAATACAAAACGAAAGATTACGTTAAATGCTAATTTACTCTTGAAATGTTTTCCTCTTTAGAGGGAATTGATTCACTCACATTGATTATTATCAGAAATACAGGCTATATGAAAGATTGATTTATAATTTACATGCTGGCTGATGCTCTGCCTGCAAAGACAGGAGGGAGGACAAGTTAAAGAGTCCATCACTCACCGGAGGATAAGTGAAGAAAGGAGGCAGAGGAATTACAGTGTGTGTCCTGCAGGTCCTTCCAGAGACGCTCAGTCTGCAGAGTAAGAGAGGACTGAGGAAGAAGAGATGGATCAGAGAGAGACAGACAGAAGGAGACAGAGAGAGAGAGAGAGAGAGAGAGAGAGAGAGGATTAGCTCCTCACTTCACAAAATCCTCTTTCTACTGTCAGTCAGCATGTCTGCCTTACTCTCTACACATGTACTTGCATAGGCACACACACACACACACACACACACACACACACATTTTATATAACAAAATGACTTTAGGTCTTTTGTGCCTCACGGTCACAAGTTTATTAGCCCTGCAAGATATTAACTTCCTCAAAGCCTTTCATGTGCTTTTATTGTCCTGTCACTCAGGAACACGTTTCAATACAGTCAGGGAGGAAGAAGAACCAGTTTCCCAAGGACAAATGATGGTAAATGGTTTTTAAACATCATATTTGTTCCTCTGAATATGAAATATTCTGATCCTTTCAGCCTTTCAAGTCCAGTATTACTGGTTTCCAAGAAGCCCACGAGTGGCTGTCACACTCTGAGTGTTGTGATAAACGTCAGATAACTGCCGTCCATCTGTCCCCTCATAAACAGGACTGGAGTTGGTTGATCTGCTATCAAAGCCCCACTGGGAGACAACTCCTCACAACCCACAAGAGCCACCCTCCAGCTGGTTTCTCGACTCCAGATCTCGACAGTTAAATCTTGGCATCAGTTGTTCGACTTGTCTGGACTTAACACCAAACCGTTTTGCCCTCTCACCCCCTCTGTGGCTCTCACTGTAGATACTGACACTGGACACCTTCACATATGCATACATCACAGCTGACCAGTTTAATGTGTTTGATGATATGTTGTACCCTGTTCCAGCGTATTTGGTAACACAGCTCATTCATTCACCGAGGCTGAATGAGGCAATGCCACTCATGACCACCAGGTGGCAGGGTAGCCACAGCGCTGGATCAGATTGGGAGGCAGAAAGTGTTGACACCAGTTTGTCAAAGAAGAGTCATCAGCGCTTTTTGACTCATTGAAAAATAAAAACAAGAATGTGGAATGAAAAATGTTCAGGAAGATTGTTTCCTTAGTTAAATTAGATCAATATCCTCGTGCAGCCGAACGGTGGTGTCAGGAGCTTGAAAAAGTTAATATGATGATGCTGTGTTGATACTTCAGAGTTCTCGCTCTCTATAAAGTGTAGAAATTGACTCGGGAATTCATAGCAAACTCAATATCCGTAAAATCACGGCACAGCGCCAACACATAAGGCATGTTGAATTTATTTCCCCTGCACCCACAAGTGGAAAATGCAAACCAATAAATAAACACACAAACAAATGCACAAAAATAATAACACAATACAAACTTCCAGTCCTTCTAAACACGGTGTAAGACAGACATGATTCCCCTCAAGCAAAGCCTGAGAACGTTTGTTCTGAGCCACCATCCAGAGTTTTTGTTGAGGTAACTTCCAACACTGCTACTGCACAACATCGGCTGTTCTGAAGAAAACTCCGCTCACAGACTGTGCTCGACGCTTTGTGGTACACCAAGAAACAAGTATCCCAGATTAGATGGACAGAATATAGTTTTTATGCCTTTTAGAACCTCCTGACAACTACAGAGACGATATAGAGAAGCAGGTACAGGGAGCGTCCAATCAGACATGCACAACATGCAGATGTTGTGTGCATGCAGGACAACTATGTTCATCATATCAGTTGAATGGAAAAAAAAAATTCAAATGCTACATTTTTTTTAAATTTCATAAGACTTTTTTTTCCCTTTAGAGTAAAGTTAAACAGATTTCTTCTTCACGGAATCATGAGCCTGGGATGCAAAACTAGAATTCAACATGAAAGCAAGAGATAGCAAGAGAGAAATATTCACAGCAGAACAATTCATAGTATTCCTTCATCAATCATAGGACATGTGTGGAGTCACTATACGCAAATGTAATATAAATACAGTATCAGATGGAATGAGGAGCATGGTCAACGACTATCATACTGTCACTCAAGCAAAGCTACATGTCAGAGAGTGCAAAAACCGTCCCAGCCTACATCCAAGACTTTAACCACTGGGACCTGACTACGCACGTCAGTGTGGGACACTTTGTAAACGTCAAAATAAAAATTCAAACTGCACACAAGCACTGCAAAAGCTTTGGGTCAGTGGAGGTTATAGCAAGGTTTCAAACACCAGAGGGCGATATTCGCTGATGATCAGACGCTGCAATGACATCACCGGTTTTCACGAACATGCTACTGATAAGTCTACATGACCAGGTTTCTGTCGAGGAAGTGGAATGAGTGGAACTACTGATTACCTCAAAAGTTTCCGAAGCCGGATTTGTACAAAACTTGTAAATTGGCAATTGAGCAGAAATTGACCTAACACCAGTGGAAGGCACTGATAAAGTTTTTTTTTTAAATTTTGTATCATTCATGAGGACATTTAAAAAACAACCTTTCCATTCTCATGGGAAATCGGAAGAGGACAAATAGAGAATTAATTATCTGATCAATGAAAAAAAAAAAGCCACTTCATCAAAATATATATTTGATCTCCATTTGAAAAGATTTTTGTGTTTTTCCTTTTTCTGTCTGTCTACATTACTTTTGAAGGCTTAAAGGCGTTTTGCCATGTCCAGCCCACTGAGGCTGCATGGTGGCATAGAGAGTCACCCCGGGAGGAGTGAAGCATGCGAAGCTCAGGGTCAGGGGTCGGGTTGAAGGCCGTTTTACACAGTTACATCCCAAGCTGAAATCATGCAAGTTCTATACAGTGACCGTCAGGGACAGAAAGCATCACTGGGACTCTTTGTTCCAGGACATGGCACAAAAAAAAAAAAATGCAAGGTTAAGAGAACACCGACGACAGCACAGAGACACGAGCTGGGACATCTCTCTGTATAATGCTACATCTCCGTTACATCCGCGGTGTTTCCCTCACACCACGCTCCCAGCCTCCCAGCCTGGTCTGAGGAAGTGTGATGTCTGAGTGGCCTCTTTCCACGGAGGAATGATGAGCACACACGGCGACATGTCATTTCCTCAAAACCCTCACGCAACACAGCTCATGATGCTCGACGACAATCAGCCCGAGCTCGGCGCTTTAAGAAACCTCTCACATCACCAGTCCATTGTTTTCCTTTTCCACACCGCTCTCAAAAAAAACGTCCCGGTTCCCTCTTGATCGATGAGATTATGTGGGCGCGTTGCCCTCTTGGGGGGGGGAGGGGTTGCAGGTTAGCAGGCTCCCTCTGGGCCACGAGGAGCCACAACTCAGGCAGGAAGTCTGGGCTCGATCTTCAGGGAGAGGTCATAGAGCGTGTCTTCATCCATGATCAGAGTCTTATCCAGAAGGTACTGGGTCACCTGGAGACATGACACAGAAGAGGGGAGCGTTCCAAAAAGAACATTGTTAGCGAATAAATGGGTCAAATGTTTTCCATTCTATTCTTCCCTCTTATCAGGGTCATTTTATTGGATTTATTCTTTAAATATCATTTTGAATTAAACCGATGACCTGTACTATAAATTATTCTTTACAATACATTCAGTCATGGTCACGTGCTGCTTTTGTTGAAAATAACGGGACAGGAACCGTACGTCTCCCCAGGTGAGTACCTTGGCTTGAAGCTCGATTCTGTACGGCGTCTGCTGGAACTGTCGGATCTCTCGGATGATGTGGGATATCTAAAGACAACGCGGACGGTGAGTCCAGCAGGACTGTACAAGGAGATTAAATGTCCTCAGTGGATGTTTGCTCCTACCATCCTCATTTTGGAGAAGTTAACAAGGCCTTCCTCAGTGAAATTGGGCGTTCCCTCCTCAATGAAGGCGAGGTCTGTTAGATACATTCCCAGATACGGAACACATGGGGGGTTGCAACTGCAGGACGACATAAACAAAATAGAGCACTCCTTTGTTTTCATTTCTTTTTACATCTCTCATGAAATAACTGAGATCGAGTGCCAAATCTGACTTTTTCAGGGTTTCCCTCAGATTCTTGAACCTCCCCTCTGATGACACGGTCTTCTGCAGTTTGTCCATCAGGGCTTTAGTCTGCGAGAAATCACACATGCACATTAAATATCACATTAAACTCCACTGTGAATAACTGAGCTGCGATGGCTGCAATAACTTCACATCCACTTACTCTAAATAAAAGATGGTAATCAAAACTGAATTGGAGAATGTCTGTCTGGTGACTGGATGATTATGGCCTTAATTGATTTAATTCCCATGAGGATCAAACATGAAGCAGACACGTGAAAGCCTCTCAGAGACAGGGCATCAGAGGATGATGGGATTTCTCCACCTGTTTGCTGACTTTGGCCCAGGTCTTCTTCAGGCGGTAGATAGCGCTGCGGTTGAGCGCCGAGGTGATCTCCAGCACGCCGTTGTAGTTATTGAGACAGCGGCAGATGTCGGCCACGGCGACCCACTTCTCTATGGAGCTGGCCCTTGAGCCCACGTCGGTGTGGGTCATGATCTGGGAGGCCACCAGGTTGCTCATCTTCAGGAGGGAACAGAGGAGATGATGTAGGAGGGTTCTGAGGCTGACCGGAGCAAGACAGTGCTGAAAGGCAAGCTCACGTCATTGAAGTGCTGGCTGGTTTTCATGATGTAAGGCGTCCTCTCTGTCTTATCAACCTTCATCCAGCCCTGGCCGAGGAACTCTCTTAACAAGAGACAGGAGACACATACTGAGACTGAATGACACAAAGTTAAGTCAAAAGTTTTCTTTGTCGTTCTTCTAAAAGCTCGGTGATGCTGCCCCGGGGAAACTAAGATGATTAACTGGTCTCATAAGAAGAGGAAGTTTCCATAAAATGGATTTATTTTGTTTTGGTGCAGATCTCAGTGTGAGAGCATCATGGGAGAAACTGACTCATAGGGGATGCTCCTGAAGACAATGTGATCCAGCAGAGTGATCTGTTCAGCCAGCTCCATCGCTGAGAGGGACTCAAAGCACTCGGCCTTTGGGCAGTCCGCCTACACACACACACACACACACGCAGCACAGATTAAATGCTGTATAAGACAGTGACTCTGCAGTAACATGAGTTTATGTGACGCAGCAAAAAGAACTTCTCTTTATTTTCAACAAATCCAACTGAATATGAACCATCCAGCAAGTTATCAGCAGGTTGTATGTTGTGCAGTTTTCTCACCATCTGCAGTATGTCCTCTATCCTCAGCTGGGCGTCATCCTGCTCGTCTTGAGAAAGGGCACTGCAAGCAGGACACAGCAGAACGGAATAGCCGATATTTGAAGTTGAAACAACAAAAGAGAAACAATATGCACGCTGTCTGTGCGCCGCACCTTAGTATGTTGGCAGTGGCTTTCCTCTCCTGCGGCAGAAGGTCTGGATCTCTGAGCACCTCCTCCAGGAGGCAGATCACCGACATCTTCAGATCCCCATTCATCTCAAAGTCCTTCACACACAAAGAACTTCTTTATTTCAAAGATAAACATATAATCCTAAAACCAAAATCTGATTTAAGCTCTGACACCAGACCATAAACAAACAGGCGAAGGCTCAGTTTCTCATTTTACTCACTTGCAAAATCAAAAACTCTCATTTGTTTATTTTAGATAGATATATTTCCATAACTGATACGGCACAGAGAGTACATGGAGCTTTATCAATTTATATGAAGTTTTGGTCAGTACTTCACTCAGCTTGTGCACTGACACCATAACAAAGAGGTGGGTGGATAATGTTTCCCATCAGGGTTCTGTTGCCTCGTCATTAAAGTGAACCACAAGGCAAAGACCATCTCTGTGTTAGTAAATAGTTGGAATTAAGTAATTATGTAGGTTACAGGAGACTTAACCAGCGGGAAACCAATTAGGGAAGTGGAACAATTTTCCTCTGAAAGACGCAAGACCAACACCAACAATACAATTACAATAGTGATAAATTACAGGTGAGTCCATTCCTTCTCCCTCGCTCTCCATTAGTGGCTCCCTCTTGTCTCCTCGGTCTAATCAATCCCCGCTGTTTAATCCTTCGTAGTCGCAAACCACACAATCCTTCACGCCTCCTCAGCCTCCTCAGTCCTCCCCGATGTCTCCTCCTCTTCGCCACTTTGCTTTCCTCCCTCCTCAGTTTAACTCCTGTTCAAAGGTCAGTTTTAACAAGCTCCTGGTTCCCTCGCCTCCAAAAACCAAAATGCTAGCGAGTGTAAATGTGTGCTGTGTGTTAATAAGCTCTCTGCAGCCGGCCTGTCATCCCAGCGTGTTGTATTATTGAAGAAAAATACATAAAACAGATCAATGCAGTTAGACGGGAAGGACCTCTTTGCCGGGAGTCAGGCAATTACCTTGATACTCTGTTCATTAGAGGCAACGCTGGCTGTTTAGCAGAAGAGCGGGTAGGTGGGCCGAGGCGCACTTTGGTCATCCAGTTGACACGTTAACAATACGCAGTGTGTGTCTGTGTGCACGGGGCTGTTTACATGCTCGAGTGAGAGCACTGGAGCAGAGCGAACGCATCAGACACCCACTTTAATGAGACGCGCTCTCAGACAGCGGTGGGTGCAGACAGACCTGTGAGTGTTTGGAGACCCAGTGGCGCAGCACGTTGAGAACTCTGTTGGTCGCAGCTCGGCGGATGATGAACTCTTTATCGCAGGTTCGCTCAGAGTTAGTGAACACTGGGAAAGAAGAGGACATTTAGGATAAAACTTTTCACTTTTCACTGTTTACTGCATTTACCAACGGACAAAATACATACAAGTAACAGCAGCACAATGGAGACATGGCTTGTTAAGAATATTTCAAATATTACAGAACTTGGAGTGTTTACAAAATATACTCAACTTTTAAAAGTATGTGTTCTGAAAATAGAATGTCAGTGTATTGATTCAAGTTAGTGCTATTTTTAATATTACAAATAATAAAAGGGTAATATTATTTCTGGGAGTAAAGCAACATTTACCCAGATTGAGATGCTGATAATCCACATATTGTTTTGTTAACGCTAACGTTGGCCTATTTGAATTTATATATGTTTATACTCCACATGTTTAGCTTTAGATGTGTGTGTGTGTGTGTGTGTGTGTGTACACCTGGTGGTGTGCCATGTCCCGCTGCGGCTGTAGCGATGGCGAAGGCTGAGGCAGGAGAGACTGAGCAGCGTGAGTTCTCCCCTGACTGGACTACAGAGACACCAGCACTTATTTATTATTATCAAGACCAACATCGCCGTTATTATCTTTTACCACTGCTGGTATTATTATCATTAGAATTATTTGGGAGTGAGAGGACAGTGTAATGAAATGACCTCTCAGTCCAACGTTTTATACAATGACCACAAATTAAAAGCTGATATTTGTGATTTTTCTAACCTTAATGCCAGTTATATAAGGCCCAATAACTTAGCAACCACAGTTGGCACAACGGCCATCAGGGTAAATTGGTATTCATCTACTCTCTAATTTACAGGTTTTCTGAAGCACTGAGAAGAATTTGATTGACCTATTCACAATTTATGGAACTCCCAGTCATAGGCCTTGTTATTCTTATCATGTCGCAGATGATTGAGACACTTCTGCCAACGACAACTCAGGAATCCGTATTGTCATCCAACACTGAAATCACAAAGTGATGTTTTGTCTGCAGTCTCTCTTCAGTGCTGTGAGGAAGCATTCATCCTTCAGAGATCCCAAACTTATCAGAACTATTGCTGTATTTAATTATCCTTTTAGGATGTATTCTTATATCAACTTTGCTTGAGAAGTGAAACAGTCCTACCTCCTGGCTGTCTGTAGCGGAGGTGTCGAGGTGTAGAAGGAGAGCGACATGGGGACAGGTCTCCTGCTTCGCTGCTCTGAGGAGACTCTGGGATGATTTTCTCCAGGGATGCTGACTCCAGCACAGCTAGACAGAGGAGGAGGAGGAGCGGGACATTGGTAACAAGGATGAAGACGATGATGATCAATCTGTAGCAATTTATAGATAACTTAAAATTGTGCATACAAATCAACGGGCAGGGGCGACAAACATAATCTGATAATACAGAAACCTAAAAGATCCAATAATAAGCGAGGGCCTTTAGGGAGGGACGGTTAAAATTAAAAACAAATTGACAAAGTGACAAATTTTAGGAAATATCTACATAAAGCGTGAGCCAACACAAACCTCCACGTGGCCGGCACCACTTCAACTGAATCTTAAAGTTTTTGGAGCTGGACTGGAGAGATGGTCACTATTTTAAATCGGTCCAATCCTCCACCGGGTGTTTTGATGGCATCTTACTGAGAAGGTCCTGGCCCACAGTATGATTTTCATCATTATCACATTCTTTGAACCATTCATTGACCCCTTTAAATAAAAGCATTTGCTACCTTTCAGGGCTGATTTATTCCGAGGTTCTGGCTCCAAGCACAGTAAACAGCAGATGGTACATGATTACCCTGAGCCCTACTATAAATGGAAATGGTTTGTATTTACATAGCATTTTAGTCATGATAAAAACGCTTTCATAGTTTTGGGCAAGTGTTTTAATTTAGACATAAAATGAAAAGAAAAAGAAAATTCATCCAAGGAAGGAAAGACTCAGTATTCCAACTACTACTGCTACTACTGCAAATATTCTTATTACAAGAAGCCGAGGATGTCAAGACGAGATACGGGGGCTACCAAGTGAACGGTTAGCATACATGAACACACACACATACACGCTAATGAGTGTCTAACTGCAGCTTACCCATTCTGCACTGCTCCAGATGCCCTGACAGCCCCCACCCCCCACCCCCCCACCCCGCTTGACGCTAATGAGTGTCTAACTGCAGCTTACCCATTCTGCACTGCTCCAGATGCCCTGACAGCCCCCCCCCCCACCCCACCCCGCTTGACACCAATGTTAGAAGATCTGATCGTGCGTGCGTACGTGCTGAGAAGTCGACTCCGCTGACACAAGCACACAAATGCACAGAGATAATGATGCCCCACCAGGCGTCTGTTCTGCCCAGAACGGGGGAACGCTTCACACTGGGTCGTTTGATGAGTGACCTCCAGCTCTTTGTGCCAACTGCAGTATTTTCCAATCAGGCTCTGCGTGTCAAAGTTCAGCCTTAGAAATTCTATATATCTCATACACCTACAGAGCACTGTCAAGCTGTGCATGGCAAGGAGCTGCGCGCAGCACAAATGTGTGCTGCAGCTCTGCAAAATTTGTTAATTCATCTTCAGGTGACCGTGTGCAGATAATTAGAAAGAGCTCATTATTCCTGCTGTTGACATCACTACTGGGTGTGGTTAAAGGTATTAATTAAAAAAAAAAGAGAGTAAAACCTACATCTGCGGATGCTCCTCCGCAGTTTCCCACAGAACGGGTCGACCCGGGGCACCTCCTCTCCTTCTGCGGTCAGAGGACTCTGGTCCGGAGACGAAGGAATGGGCGGGACTTGGTCTTGCGGCGGCTTGGAGTTATTTGGAGGAGGGGAGGTGGAGGAGGAGGGCGGAGGAGGAGAGGAGGTGGTCGGGGTTGGGGTCAGAGGCGTCGGGGTCTGCGGGGTGTTGGCAGACGTAGGGCTACTGGCAGCAGACTGGGAAGTGGTGTGGTTGGAGTTTGACAGAGGACTGGTGAGGTCCAGGCCTCCCACCCTGGCTGTGATGGGGGAGTGGAGGGAGAGCTTTCGGGTGCGGACTGGGGAGGAGGTGCGGGACGGGATGGACAGAGGAGGAGGAGAGGAGAACTTGCGGCAGAGACGAGGAGATTTGTCGTTTGTGTGCTCTCCGCTTCTGTTATTCTGATTGGTGGCAAAGAACAACTCCAAGGACCTGAAGGGGAGAGGGGGGGGCAGGTTAGTGAAGAAGAGACAAAGAGACACTTCAGGTAATTTGAGACAAGGAAGAACAAGGACATTCTGTAGCAACAACCCTTAAAGACCTGCTCATTTCTAAAAGGGTCATCATTAATGCTTATCGGTTTATTTTTATAGGTGCCATGCAGAAGAGAACTAACGTGGAATAGACTGATTCAGAAGTCATAGAGAGGAGAAGTGTCACTGCTCAGAGTCAAAAGTGATCATGCATCGATCAACGCAGCCATCGTTTCATCAGCAGGAGATAGAAAAACAAATTGCATCCCAGTCTGAAAGGGGAAGGGAAGGAAGAGATGAGGATAGATGAAAGAAAAATGCATGAAGCCAAAGAAGAGGAATGCTTTGGAAAGAACTTTATAGCAAGCAGCGGAAGCAAGCACCGGTGAATAGAAGGATATGAAGCAGAGGAGGGATGACAGAAAATGTCAATGTGGGAGGAAAACCAGCCTCGACGAAGCGATGCTCTGGTGAGAAGACATGCTACAGGACAGCTGCAGGTTGAAGACAACTAAAGGTTTTCCCGGCTCTCATTCAACTGCTGGAATTACAAGCCCTGTGAGTGAAGGATGGATCAGAGTCAAAGGAAGGATCATGCATCAGTTTCAGACCAAGACCAGAGGAAAGAGAGAGCAGGCAGGAAGAGAGGGAAGGAGGCAGTGAGGCTACATCCATACTGCTACGTTTTCATTTTAACCTGAGCTGTCAGCAAAGACACCAGGGTCAGCAGTGATTCTGTACCCAGGACTAAAAACGCATCTTTGGAGTTTTCAAAGAAAGGCAGCAACACCTCCAAACCTATCATCTACAGAGCTGCAGCAGGGTTGATGCGTTTTTAAATAAAAACACGGAAGTGTGGATGTAGCATCGGAAGGAGGACAGAGAGAGGGGAGTTGGTTACTTGGACTGATCCATGGCTATCTTCTTGATCTTCAGACTGTAGTCAGGACAGATGGATGAGATGGACAGACGGTCAAATGAGTGGCACTGCGCCCTGTAGTTGGAGAGGACACGAAGAGATGGATGACACAGGGTAAAAGGATCAAACAGACAGATGTGATGATTGGAGACAGAGATACAGAGATATATACACCGGGAATGGAAAACAGTTTAAAGGATAATGATGGAGGGATGATAAATGAGTTCCTTGGAAGAGGAGAGGTGTGTTTAAGGAGGAGGGGAAGGGCGGAGATGATGATTTTAGCCATATTCAGTTAAAAGTTTGAGAAAGGAGAGCGTGTCCACACTTCCTGCACCGTCTGGTCCCTGGATCCTTCCACCTCGGAGCCACAGGTCACGGTGAGTTAGACGTTGCGCTCAAACCTGAGAGAAACTCCTCATGCGACACAATATATTCCCTGTGACTGTGCCAAAAACCTTGTTGAAGCATCTGTTCTGCTGGCGTCCCCACACACAGGCCACTGTGCATTTCAGCACGTATGAATTTAACCTTGTGGACCGAGGGTGGGAGCGAACCACAGATGCTCATCTGACCAACTCAGCGGAGCTAGGAAACCGAACCCAGAATACTTCTGTGTGTAACTATTCACGCACTTCTAATTTGATCATGAAAAGAATCTGAGATAGATTCTGTGACATTAAGCTCGATGGTTTCTGTCTGTGATGTTTCTGCCCTTCGGTGTGTGTGTGTGTGTGTGTGTGCCAAAGCTGTGAATGACCTGATAGGTATGGAGGAAAAGGGCTTCTTGTAGATGTCAGCCAGCTTGTCCATGACCACCGTTGCCGTGGTGAAGATCCTGTACGTGTGCAGGAAGGTGTTGAGGAAGTCTATTGAGAGGAAGCGCAGGTCGGTCAGCCTCTCCAGCAGCCGGTCCACGCTGGCGTAACGGATCTGGGGGACCTTGCAGGAGTTGAGCGTCTTGCTGAAGCAAATGTCAACATCATCTTTATGGAGACGCACATCGGATCTGATGGATACACACGGTCACACGTACACACACACACACACACACACACACACACACACACAACTGAGCATGGGTGACTGTTGAACAAAGCAGGGCTTAAAAGAAATAGCAAATTCAAAGTCAAATATAGAAATAATGCAAAATCCACTTATTTCAAAAGAGGCTGAAAGTAAGAGTGAATACCAACAGATACTGTCAAGCATAATACAACAGAAAGGAATAGAAAACAATACTGCACATACAGCGTTTAGAAAACAACAACAAAACTGTCACATTTTCAACAAGGTAGATAGGCTACGTTAGGTTTTGCAAAACCGGCATGAAGAGATGAGCGCTCCTCTTCAAACACACACAGTCATCCTCTACAGCACCATCCCAAGCCTTTCTGATCTTACTCTACTTAGAACACGCCAGATATTTCTCAGGGGAAAATATAATTTTGTACATTAATGTTCTCTGCACATCACAGTATCCACTTTTACTTTTGTACAGATTTTTATTTCATCCTGTGACTCTAACATTTCTTTACAAACAACCTCCACAGTGAAAGGTGTATATTATGTAACCTGAGTCTGTTATATTACTGTTTTCCAGCTCATTCTGACCTGCATGCTGTGGTAAAAACTGCATTTCCCCAGTGTGTGGGCTTCATTTTTTTTTATCCTATACTTACTTAATCATATGAGGCACAGTGACTTTGGAGTTCTCCTCAAACACGCTGGTCATCAGGCCATTGCAGCGGATGTTATCGATACACTGCAAACACAGAAAGAAGAGGAGGATAAATAATGAGCAGAGACCAACTCGATCAGACGGTTCCCAGCTGCTGCAGACCCGTGCTCACTGGGGGAAAGGTTCATAGTGGTGGAGCCATGACTTTGAAATGCTTTGTTTTCAGTGTGGAGCTCAGAGCAGCCACTATAGGCCCTGGAGAGAAGATCTGAGATACCTATTGGATGTACAGTATATGGAACCTAAACCTCAGGGGAAGCATAATATGAAGAATGAATGACGCGTGTGATGTGCCGTTCTACTGGATGCGGCAAATTGAAATTCAAATCGTGTGCGTTGTGTACATAAATCACAACAACATGTGGAGAGCAACAAGCAGCTCATACCTGTAAAAGTAATAATAATAATAAAAATAATAGATCTCTTCAGCCTGAGGGTGACTTTATCTGTGTCTGTGGATATTTCCTGTTTGAAATGCGACACAAAGGTCTGAACGGAAGCGCAAGTTGACGGGAATGTAAATGTGTCCGTAGAGCTGAGGAAAAGCAGCATCACACTAGACCTTTATTCTGTATTTGTACTTTTCATTTGATGAGAACTATCCCTGTATGACACGCTTGTTTGGTGTTTGTGAGGAACTGAGGTGGAGCGCTGAGCCCTCCCCTGGAGAGCTGCACCCGTGTCTGTGTTTACTTATCGCTAAGCCTGCTCAATGCCCAGAGGAGACATGCTTTTGCTATTTGCAGGCTCTTGTTAGTCTGTGTTTGTCTGGGTGTGTGTCGGTGTGACTCCCTGAGCGTTACCTGGCTGATATCGCTGGTCCACGCCGCCTTCTCCTGACGCGAGGGCGCCAGTAACACCACGGTGAATGAAGCGGAATCTGATGGCTCCACGATGAGCTTGAAGTCCAGCTGACCAAACACCTGGCCGCCGGCTTTAGCTGTATGAGAGAGGAGGAAAGAGAATTTTACAGTATTGTGAGGTAACACACACACACACACACACTGAAGGTTAATTGAGCAGAGCTGCTATCTCTATGCTCTGCAGCCCTGATGCTTAAATGTAAGCATGTGATTATCATTTGTGTGTGTGTTTCATCAATCTCCCTTTTGCAAAATGAAAAAATATTAATGGCTCTGTGATGTCAAAAGATCAAACCCTGACATTTAAAGGGGTGATCATCTGATATTTAAATGGAAGTAATTTCCGGACACTTATTGTCTGACACCTAATTAACCTCCGCGCATGGTGAAGAGCCCACATGAGCCAATAAGAGCTGCTTGTGTGTCAGCCATTGGGAAGCCGCTGCGTCGTCGACTTACACTCCTCATCGCTGGCGTCGGGTTCCTCTATAAGCGTGCAGTCAATCAGGGACAGGACTCCTCCTTGCTGCAGGAGTTTTAAAGGAGAAAGTGTGCTGTTCACTGGCATTTGGGACAAACGTTTAAATTCAAAGTGCAGCACTGAAGGGGCCCTCACCTTGAGAAGGTGCAGTTTTCCCCCGGAGCTTCGTGTGCAGACCAGGAAGTGTTTGGTGAAGAGGAAACACTGCCGCTCTCCTTCCTTCTTCAGGGAGAGAGAACCCAAACGGACCTTGCTTAACTTCCCTCGCTCCACCGAAGGCAGCTGGATCAGAGAGCCTGAGGAGCAGGGGGAGCAGAGGATTACGTTACATGTCATTAAGCCGACACTGAGCTGGGGATGGGTTTACAACCTTGTTTGCAGCAGCACAAACAGGAAAATGTATTATTTTTTTTAATGTTTCTGGACCCCTGCACACAAGCATCTTGTCTGCCCATTTCAGTTTGCTTAAACCAGCAGAGTAATGTCTCATCTTTCAGCCGGTGTCTCCCACCTCCTGCGACTCAGTCACAGCAGGGAAATCACACTCTGCTCTCCTGTGAAGTGGAAAGGGAGCTTGACATACGTGTTCCACTCAATAATCATCAATTATGCATAATTGCATTGATCTGAATCTGTTTCTGCTTCAGTTCATTCATTCATTCATCTTCAACCGCCACACGTGTTGCCACGTTATTTGATATGAAATCCAGTCGGGCTTTAATAGATTCAATAGATCGTTTTAATTGATATTATCTGAGGTGCTGTGACACTCAAACAGAGAGTTCACATTAAACAGCAAAACCCATTTGTAGAACCACATTTTTTAAGAGAACAAGCTGACAGATGGTAAAATCTCCCCCTGTCGTGAAACTGTAACAGCAGCTAATGCAATACTGAGCATTAAACCTCTGGAGATTTGCTGATCCGAGCTCTGTGCTGACGGAGGCTCACCCTGCCGGACGAAGGTCTGACTGGTGTCCAGCAGGATGTCACAGCCCTCCACTATCATCCGCTCTATGGCCAGGTTCTTCCTGATGTTCTCTGTGTCGCTCACCTCGTCATGCATCACTCTGGAAACACACAGGCACACTGGTTATATTTCAGCACAGAGGTCGATAAAGATTATTCTGAAAACCTGATACCCACCTGGACAGTTCCTCTAATTTGGACTTGGCGAATTCAAGACTCTTTCGCTCCACGTGCTCATGAGGCGTGTGGGCTAGTAACTCATGCAGGGTGATGATGTAGCGGGGAATCTGACCGGTGGGAAGAGCAATAAGACGATCTGTGCAAACTGCATTGAAAAATGTCCATACGTGTTGTTTGAGAAAAACCACTGGACGCTGGTGACCAAGCTCTACCTGGAACATCGGGTATGTGAGGAACGTCTCGAGCATCCTCCCCTCACAGGCAGCGTTGGACTCGTACTGTTTCAGCAGCTTGTCAAAGTCCCTGTTCTGCTTACAGTTGGCCAGGACCTGCAGGCTGTACTGATGGTTCCTCACAAACTCCTGGTAGATGTTCAGCATCGGCAGCAAGATGTCGAATAGGTCAGCTGCAATCAAAAGCACACACGCGGTACTGCGTAAACATCTGAGCCACTTTAGATTCTTATCCATCGGGGAGGCACATACAAACTCATTCTGCAGCATGACAATGAGCCGGAGCATACAACCAGAGCCATGAGGCACTGTCTTCAGGCAGATGGCAGATCCTTGATTTCTACATCATGGAGTCAGTCACATGACGGGAGAGAAGACACAGAGATGGACTGAATCCACAGAGCAACTGTAGGAAGTTACCTAGCAGCTCACCTACAGTTTTAGCTGGGGTTGTTTTTTTTTCTTAATTAAGTGATTTTTTTTTTTAAATAAAATAAATGGTAAAATTCTCTCCAGGCCCCTCCTCTACTGGTGAACCTTGTTGATAACTGGTTTGTCTAGAGCTGGAATGGTCAGACTGCTGTGCAGGTAACAATCAGCAGTCATGGCAAGATGATACTGGAATGAACCCACAACTTGTGTTAGACTGCCCGGTGAGAGAGTGCCGAAGCGTTTGGAGCAACAGGAGAAAAACACAACCAGGCAGGTTTGGGCTTCGTATGAACATTTATGTGACATTGTGAAGCTATTTTCGAATTCACTGCGGAGATCATTATGATTCCATCGTGAGGCTTTCTCAAGGCCACACCCTCCGAGGGCTAAAAGGATCAGAATCAGGCTAACTGTCAAAATCAGATTCTTTTTTTTTTTTTTTTCATCGGGCCGAGGCACAGGGTTAGATAAGGATGCCGTGTGTAATCGGTGGACCCGTTTCTTTATTTTTGAATTGCTCACACACAATTTGCTGTGACGTCTTTCAGCAGCCCGTCTCCTAGGTGACGCTTATCTGACGACGGTGCTTCTGTTTTAGGAGGAAGAATCATGGGATGCCTTCTGGTCTGAACAGTCATTGTCCATCAACACAATAAATGTGTGTGTTGGAGGCTGAGATAGGGAAATGTGTGTGTGTGTGCGCGCGTGTGTGTGTGCGCGCGCGTGTGAGGTGGGGGGGGGGGGGGGCTGTGTCAGGGCTGACAGGGGGGGGGGGGGGGGGGGGGGGGGGGGGGGGGGGGGGGGGGGGGGGTCTGTGTCAGGGCTGACATTTGAATGAGACACCACTAAAAACCTGACCTTGATGTCACTGAGTGGACGCAGAGGCAAACAGAGTGCATTGTGTGTATCTGTGTGTTTGTGTATTGTGTGAGGTCAAGCAGCACCTTACCCAGCACCAGCGTTGGCCAGTTGGCTATCCTCGCCTTCAGGCCTTGATGGAAAATCTCATGCAGGAACATGATGGTCTCACTGGAGATAAAATGCAATAATAAATTGATAACAGAGGGTTTATTGCTTCCTCAGAGCAGATTAGGTGAGAGAAGACACACAGAACACACCTGTTGAGGAAGATGCTGCTGACGTCATCGTGGCTGATGGGAGGTTTCTTGGAGCTGGCAGCCATCCTCAGAGGTCTGAGGAAAAAGTTGACCAGGATGAAGAGCTGGTGGACGTACCTGTCAGCACACAGAGAGAGAGAGAGAGAGAGAGAGAGAGAGAAATGGGTTTTTAGCCTTGCACAGATTTTCAAACAGTCAGGTTCAACAAGTTCCTGGCTACACTGCAGAAATCAGCACTCCTACACACATGGGAAATAATGTTCCACACAGACAATGTGAATATTTAATTTTTAGAATCTTTTACATATAATACAACACATTTAAACAGCCAGAATCACTGAAGTGTCTGGACTGGTCTCATGCAACACTCACATGAAACTACTGGACAGTTCGAGAGCCACAACCGGAGGAACGATAGAGAAGAAAGAGAGAGAGGAAGCTGATGCTGTTACTTACTCTGTCTCTGCCTCCACCATGTTGAAGACGATCTGGTTCCTCTTCCTCATGCTCTCAGCATGAGGTGAGCAGATGTAATCCTGAACGATGATCTTCCACTTCCGCCGACAGAGCCAGCCCCGCATGAAGCTTTGCACCTGAGGAGACACGGATACGCATGGAGCAAACATGGCCCAGCAACAGGCTCTTGGAAATAAAATGACGTCTACAGCAACCGTCATGAATCTTAATCTAAAAGTTCAGAAAAAGATTTACCTTTTTGATTTTCTTGATATCTGGATCTTCAGTTTCATGGTGGATGTGGTAAGGCCGCATTCGCTCCTTGGTTTTGTTCAGAGCTACAATCTTTGAAGAGGAATTCAACAAAACACACAAGCTGAGCAAATGTGGAAAAAACACATTAATAGGTGAATCATCTTAGAGTAAAGGGTAAGGGGATATTCTCTGAGAACCATTTTTACGTGGTTGACGAGACTTCCACATTACACATGACGAGCTGGGGTCTCCAGTTTCTGTGTACATACAACCTGTACTAGACAAACACTGTGGCCTAGACCTGTGGCGACAGGGGATGTCGCAGTGAGATCACAGAGGTCAAATCACATTCAAGAAAAACGAGGACATTCTTTGCGAGGCCATGTTCACTTTGACCTTTGACTACAAAAGTGAGTCAGTCCTTGACTCCGAGTTAATGTGAAAGATTTCTCATTCTGCATCGCAGAATGAGCTCAAGATAAAGTCAAGCAGTGGGCAAAACAATCTAGTTCCACAATTTGAACCTGATAATAGACAGGACCGCTTCTCTGTGATGAAGTTTCACTTGGCAGAGTTTTCATCTGAGCAGAAACACGCCCAGCAGAGGTAAAGTCTGGCTCTAGCACTTCTCCATTTTGCTCTAACCTGAGGCCTGTCGACAACACCAGCTTTTCACACAGTGCGAAAAAAAAACAAACATGCCAAACGTTTTCATCTTCATTTTCTCCTCCACTAGCGCTCTCATCTGAGTGGCAGCGGAGAGGAACCATTCTGCCAAGTGTTGACAGTAACGGGCTGGCTGTTTTAAATATTCATAAACACTGAGCG
Organism: Pseudorhombus dupliciocellatus; assembly: GCA_016785235.1. Lineage (NCBI taxonomy): Eukaryota > Metazoa > Chordata > Actinopteri > Pleuronectiformes > Paralichthyidae > Pseudorhombus > Pseudorhombus dupliciocellatus. The sequence goes on along the minus strand of JAFBJW010000137.1, from coordinate 1,882,935 downwards.
ACACACACATAAACAAACAAGCAAGAGTGTGTTTTAATGAGACAGATCAGCGGCCTCACAAAGTCTAATCCCTTTTTCATGAGCAGCACCATTACACAGGCAGATGTTTCCTAATGTAAAATGTCATTCGTTAGCATTTCCATTACCAACCAGGCCAATGAGACGCGCTGGCAGCGTTCAGCGTTCAGCGCTGAGAGGTACGTGCCGCACTTGTTGCTTCTGAAAGCAGCACAACAAGCTAAGCCATGCCGCAGACACCACAGACAGAATTTGAAATGACAGTGGGGGGGTGTGACTTATGGAGATGCTAGTAGCTGGTCCAGAGAGTAGATGGTGCCTCCTGGGGCTGAGGGTGATTGTGATTGAGCAGAATTCAATTTCAATCACACGCCGATCCACAATCTGTGTGGCACACGATGCAGACAAACCACAACAGAGACCATCAATGAAAAAAAAACAAAAAAACAATTAGCAATTGCATTTTATAAAACAATGTTGAGTGTTGTTTTATTTTAGAGGTCCATAAATTCTGAATGCAAAAGCATTTGTAATTTATAATAAAAAAAAAAAGATTAAGAAAGAATCCATTGTAATGTAAAATAAAATGTGTTTTGATACAATAGCTGTGCCCAAGTCCTTTTGTTTATTTTATAAGCTTGAAATTCAAATTAGACTATTGTACACGCACATCATCAAAATACAATTATAATGGAAAGCAACAAACAATTGAGTGAATCATCAGTCAAATATAAATCAGGATTTAAAGTGCTGTAAACGTCATGATGGATTCCAGATATCGACCTAATTAACACAGACACAATAATTGCCCGCTGTCACACACAGAGTTGGAGTGACTTCTGATAAACTGATGGAAAGGTTTTGTTGTCTCTCTGCTTAACTGTGGCACAGCAGCCGAACAGAGCTGTGTTGCGTTCGATAAGCGTAATGGTTGGGCAGCTGTTTGTAAAGGAGCTGCATGGCCTGTCTTTACTGCATGGTGAGCTTCTCCTCCCACGCTCAGAGATGACTGAAACATGTTCACTCCCACTCCTCCACTGCCATAAATATAACATCACACATCTACACACACACACGTACACATGATGCACAGCCATAGGTTATTATTGGCACATACAGGTTTACATACATGTTTCTTCTTAGACTGATCTTCATATGAGTCATAACAGGAGAGTTATAACAGCTGTGTGTGTGTGTGTGTGTGTGTGTGTGTGCACCTCTGCTTTGAGCCTCTCGATCTCTGTGTCCTGATCCTCCAGTTGGGTGCGCAGCTGATTGGCAGCCACCTTCTCCGTCTCCACTATCTGCACAAGGTGGATGTATTTCTGCATCAGCACCTCTCGTTCGATGATGATGTCCGAATAGCTGAAATTGAAATTGTGCACAGATACCTCAGCCTGGACAGTTGGGCAAGACACGTAAAACACGTGGAAAAGTATTAAGCTTTTCAAAACGATGGTTTCAAACAGTCCAGTCCCCCTTTGTGTGCAGAAAGTCGAATAGATCCCGCTGAATAAGTCAAATATATGCTTATAATATACGCTTATGTATTTGTATCCATCCTGTGGAACGTGTTAAAGGAGCACACTTAACAATTTGATATGTTTTACCCTTTTCAACTATACATTCCTGACCAAAATGAATTCAAGTGGATTCCACCAATTCCTATTATATCTGCAGCTAAAGGTTGATTCAGACCTGCTTTGAGTTTAATACCACATATCACAAGTAACACCATATACTTTGGAGTAATAAGAGCTCAGAACATGAATAATTACTGAATAGCCAGCATGAATCTAAAGGGAAATTAGTCTGAGGTTGTAAAGCAGCCACTGTGAAATACAATCAATATGTGCAATGTACTTTGGCCATTATTTTAAACACTGAGGGTGATTTTTTTTTCCTCACTGTCCGTTGTTAACCACCTAGAAAAGATTCCACACATCCAAGCTGCAACTAAATCCACAGGCATATTGTCACAATGTTAGATTTCACTTTGTTCTTATGAAACCATTGAGCTTTACAGGAAATCACAGAATTTATATTTAATGGCCAACAGCATTTAGACAGACATTAAACACTATAATCTTTCTAAATTTTCTAATGACAGTGTTAATATTTTGTCTATACAGTATATACAAAGATGGAGGACCTATTTCTCTGGTTGCAGTACAGGTCATTATCCCTACCTTCTCCTCCATGTTAGTGATGGGACATGGACAATTTATATGTCAAATACACTCAAAGATGGTTTCTGTCATTTCAGGTAATTTATATCAAACTGATGTTTGTCCAAGGGCTAATTTTTATAGTAACTTTGTTTTTTTTATAAGTTATTTGCATGTAATGTAACATTGCATTTCCAAAAAAAGGAAGAGGGAGAAATGGAACATTTTGCGATGAGAGTAAGCATTGCTCTTATTAAACCCATGGGAAATACCCGGGATGTGTGTACCTGGCCTGTTGGATGGCCTCCACCCATTCATCACACTCACACTCCTCATCTGTCCGCAGCTCCAGAGGTTTCTGTCCATCGTGGCCAAACACGATGAGGAAGTAGTGCTGGAGAGAGAGAGAGAGAGAGAAAAAGGAAAACATTCATATCCGTGACCCTGGGACCGGATCGCTTTCAGTCGAGTCAGCAGTCTCACTTGTTCAGCACAAGATGTTTTGGCTGCTCATTTTGAGATGCTAGCCAAAGCTGGTCAGGCATATGGTGTCGACATATGGAAACATTACTTTCAAGTGCATCTTCTTTTCACACTCTTTCCTTTCCCAGATTCATTCCCAATAAAAGGTCCGCAGCCCTGACATGAACCAAGCAGACACAGAGGAGGACAAGGCGGAGGCGGGGGGAGGGTAGGTGGGTGGGTGGGTGGCTCAACACACATGACAGAGTTATTTGCTCGCAGAAATAAAACATCACGTCTCGTCCGGGCCTCTTTTCTCCACCAGCCTATTGTCATCACCATCAATTAGCCGGCTCGCTCTGTCTCCCTCTCGGTTCCCGTCTGTCTCTCTTATTATTCTGATGTTTCCCAAGTATCTGCCTTTTAAAATACTTCCCCCGTCTCACACACACACATCAGACATTATATCAAGCGATAGAGGCTTTTATTCCGATGGTCATGTCCTGGGGCACTGGGTTACCAGAAGAGCTGCTATTCTTAGTCAGGGAAAACCGACGCTCTCCTCCTCTCTTCTTTTCTCTCCATCCAACCACCTCTTTCCTCCTCCCTCTCTCTTTGCACTTCACCTATCATCCCACTCCGACTCCTCTGCCCATGCAGCTCCACCAGCATCCTCACTTCTCTTGTTGTCAGAAGCCACTCTACCACCACCTCCTCCTCCTCCTCCACCATCTCCACATCCCTCTTCATCTCTTTGTGTCTCTCTCAGTAAGGACTCAGTGAACCAAAGTGAGTCCCAGAGAGGACGATTACCCTGCAGGAGGACGGACGGGCTTCGGCCCCTGTGCAGAGGAGATGGGTCTGAGATAGTCACCAAGGTTACAGGAACGACCGCACACAATGTTTGCACAGCGATCTTTGGTATGACACTGACTTTGATTGATTGTGAAGAGCCAAACCCAAACTTAAACCAAACCTCGTTTCTCCACCTTCGCCAGGACCTCAGAGTTGTAGTGCTCGTCTGTGCCAATGATGAAGATGGGTTGTGAAAAGATCACTTCTTATGCCAAAAACAGGAACAACATTGTGTGAATTCACTCTCTCTCACACACACACACACACACACAGTTTTTATGCATCTTTCATTTCGATTCACTGGCTGCCTTTGAGTTTATTACATCGACGATAATCTGGGCTCTAACACTGTTTGACAGGGAGGAAGAGGGAGAGGGAGGGAGAGAGAGAGAGAGAGAGAGATGGGTAGAAAGAGAATAGACTTGTTACATAATATTTCTTAACCAAGTACATTTCTAAATTGTGTCACTACACAACAAGGAATCATTTCCATGGCAACCCAACATCCGACGCTTCTGCTGCACTTCCATTTTCTGCCTTTCAGCGCAGCCTCTATTCATTTAATGCTTTTATTGATCCATCCTTTTGCCACTTTACAAGGAGAAGGAGGAGGAGGAGGAGGAGGAGGAACCGTTCAGTGGGAAACAAAACCATTTTGTAAATGCAGATTTTAAAACTAAGCCTATCTACCTGCCCATCTCAGCCTATGCTATCTGCAATAAGACAAAATGGCGTTTTTATAAGGTTTAAAGATTTTACTTTCACTACTTTTTACCATTGACATTACCGGTAAGTATGAAACCGGATCTGCTAAATTGTAATGTTGTAATCTTTTACTTATAGATTAAAGTTGGAAAACCTAGAATTCCAGTACCTTGAATTGGACACAGAATGCAGTGGAGAGTGGTTTTGCTGTGTCCTTGCATGCGTGCAGCAAACAAGTGCATATAAATGCAGATTATATGCATAGAGTCCAGTTTGCAAATGTATAATGGGGAATGAAAAGCATTCACCAGTGTTGTTAGACCTCAAGGACACAGTGAATATGAAAACTGCATGTTGACAGAAATGTGGATTGGGGGAAACTTACAACAGGAATTCACCGGCTAATACTAAAACAGCCTCACCACACTGGTGTTATTAGTTTACATAGCATGGAGGTTCTCTCTGCTTGACATTTGTTGGTTGCCAGTTTGTGTGTTCAAATATATTCAAACACTTCTTCTTATGATCCAATGTTCTTTTTTTTAACCCCTGCTGTATATTATTACTGCTTGTAGTACACCCTCAGGCCGTCATTAAAGTTTAATGGTATATCATCCTATACAGGAGACTTTGCATTCTGCCGGACCTCGTGGCTTTAATGCACTGCACTGAGTTGCAGCGTAACTGCGTCCTCATTAGTCGCAGCAAGAGCTCTAACTCCCTCTGAGCTGTAAACACACACTCACTCCACAGTACCATTCAGGACAACCAGCTCGCTCTGCCTTCATATCAAACGTACCCCCCCCCATGCCTCGGGGCCTTCACTGTACTGTAAGAAATTTCATTAAGACAAATAAAGACAGAGAGGAGAAGTAGAAGAGACAAAGGGACAGATTCTTTCCTACTCTTTCACATTTAACGACCGATTTACCACCTGAAACCTTTTTTTTTTCCCCTCCTGAGGCCATTATAGAAAATGAGACTGTGCGACAGACAGCATGACACAAAGTGCATTGTAACACCGCAGAGCCAGACACAGACACAATGAAGGGCAGCAAATGTTATTATCCAGATGCAATTTTGGGTCAGTCATTCAAAGCCGCCTGCCGTGAGAACAGATGCGTCAAGTGAGAAGTTCTGACAACTTTTTACTGCCCAGCAGAGACTGAACATTAGGAAATGAATACCTACTGTACTACAAACACACAGACAGCCCAGGCTTCATGGTGTCTGTGTTAGATATTCCTTTATCCTCTATTGAGGATTAAAGAGTTTAACATGGAACTGGACTTATGTGTAACAGATTCATTTGGGAAACAATTGCTGAAGAAACAAAAAACATCTGTAAATATTTCAGGGCGGAGAGGACATAATTACTGTTGGGATTCACTGATGATTAGGGACTAGAATTGTCACTAATGATTCAACACGGTTGTCTAGTTTGGTGTCTGCACTGATGAGAGGCCTAATTATGTTGTACAATATCAAGCCTAGCTTTTTTTTTTAATTGAATCTTTTCTTGACACTGCCTCCTCGCCTTTGAAAGCAGCATTTAACAGCTTTGATGTTGCACACTTCACTGGGTAGGAAGAGGCATGTGTGCTGAACCTGTTAAAGGACTGATCCCCATTGGGGCTGTGTGTACACTCAAAGGCTGGCGGAATGACAATAAAGACAGAGCACTCTGGATATATGCTGTATATAGGTTAAGTACTGCACTATTATACAGCAGAGGGGCATCAAAGAAGTACTGCGTTTCTTCCATGAAGGATCCAACACAGTATTACAGTAAATGACAACTGTATTTACCACAAAGCTATAAATGAATGAGGTACCATTTAGAGGGGCCATTTAGATTCAAGCTGGGGTCAGAGCCCCCTGGCCCCACCCCTGGTTCCACCCCTGTTTTTTTTTTTTTTGCCTCCTGAACTGCAACTAAAATAATGTGAATTTGATGTCTGCTATTGTCATTGAACATTTCAATTAGTGGACGCCAGCAGCTGAGCGTAGCAATGAGAAACACGTAGTACAGTAAATGGGCTCATACACACCTGCCCACAGGCATGGTGGTTACTATAACAGTTAGAGAATAACATTTTCCTTTCAATAAAGTACCAGCAATGACTTCCACTGTGTTTTTTTCCCTTTTATAATCACCAGCATTTACAACGTGTTTTTACAACACAAACCCAACGCAAACGTTACAGGAGCTTTAGCAGCAGGTAGCTCACAAAGGCACATTATCGTGCAACTGCCTCATTTCCTCTGATAAACTGAGTTTGATCAGATAGTGTCGTACATTTCGAGCTCTGGTGGAAAGCGGTCGCGGTGTGGCTTTGCCTTGTGTTGTGTTTGCAGTTCTCTCTGACCACCTTCAGACCACCAGCAGGTTTTCGTCTGAGATCCACACGTGCTGATTACAAGTAGGAAGTGGAGGGAAATCATTAAGAAGCCGCTTTATAAACTCGGCTTCGCTGGAAGCCGCTGTGTCTCCACCTTTGCACCGCTGCCTCGCATCGAGCTCGGCACAGCGATCCCACAAGTCCCACAGGGTGATAATTACCATTACAGAGAAATACAACAGTGGGCCCGATCCATGAGTTTGTTAGAGGAAGTGATATAATCCATAAACTGTGTTCCCTCTGTGTGTGTGTGTGGGGGGGGGGGGGGGGGGGGGGGGGGGTGTGGGGTGGGGGGGGGGGGGGGGGTGTGTATGTGGGAGTACATGCACCACGTGTTGTCTTCTTGAAAAGAGCAGAACAAAACAGAGTGATAAAAAAACACCTGCGATGGAAGTGAGTGATTAACACAACAGGGGAAAAAAAAAAAAAAAAAAATCAAACCTCCTGTCGTCAGTATGGTTCATGAAGGGGAACACAATGTCTCAGACATATCAACAAACACGGTCACAACACATTTTTATTTTTTCAGTGGAAAACGAAGGGCGTGGACGACGTATCTGTAATCCATAACCTGCACAGCTTGCTCATAATTCCCATTAACCCACCTCAGTGACGTGAGGGCTGATGAGGGAACCTGACCTTCTCTTACTGTGTGATACTATTTGAACATATCATTATGAGTCTAGCAGCAGAGTGGCACATGACCAGAGAGAGCCAATCACAAGCGTCAGCTTTAGAAGGAGGATGCTGATAAACTATTTGATAAATTTAAGCTTTTGCTGGGATTTTTCAAATGTAACTAAAATTGTAAATCATGGAAATTTCCCAAAAGCAACTGTAATTAGACTACACATTTTCTCTCTAATGGATTACAGTTACGGTCATTTTGTAATTAAATTACGTAACACCATTACATGTAATTCGTTACTCGCCAAAACTGTGAATCAGCTTTATCACCCTGATTAGTTTGTTACCACCACATATTCATTCTGTTTACAGGGTGGGGTGCAGTACAATCACATGACCTTGACCTCATTAAGGATGCTCTCCAGTGTGGGAGGTGTGTCCACTTGAGGAATGTCAAACTCCTTATCATCGATCTGAGAACAGGAGTAAAATGAAAACAGATGTTAGACTTTCAATCCAAAATTATATGGACTATATAAAAAGATGATCAGGCACTACCAATGACTTTATATAGAGAGAGATGAACAATGACACACACACACACATATATAAATATATATATATATATAAATATATATATATATATATACACACACACACACACACACACATACATATATACATATACATATATACACATACATATATATACATATATACACACATACACACATACATACATGTCCCTGTTCTCTCCCTAAAAGATTCATTTTGTTCTTTCAGACGACCAAGACAAGTTTTTTTTTTGCTTCCCGGAGCGACACGAAACTTGAACTTGACAGCAACAGCAGCTTTACTTTATGTAACCACTCAGTTCTAGTAATGATGTGGCAGCAAATGAGAAAATCACTAGTTCAACTTCCTACTTCCTGCTGTTTTCTCAATGCCCCCCCCCCCCCCCCCCGACACAAAGCTATCACTCGTACACACACTGTATACAACTTGTTGTGCCTGCCTTAGAATACTGTGATCAGGGATTACCTGTCCGTTTATCCGCAGATTAAACACATTGCTCCCCTCCTCCATGGTTTATTTCACCACTGTCCTACTTACTCTACATTTAGGTCAAAAACACGAGCACATATAATAAGGCCACACATTTTTTTCTGCCATCGTGCACACATGTTGTGCTTGGATGTTTCTTTAGTGATCAACCCAAGGCCGTGTGGTGACTAACACAAGCACAGCTCCCCAGACAGGCTGATCAACATGCTGCAACATTTTCACACCATGTTGCTGCTTCTCAGAGAAAGAATCAGCAAATCTGCAGCAGGAAATTACTTGCAACTTCCCAGCGTAAGAGCTGGTTCTGGGTGCCGACGATCAGTGAGAACAGCAGGTGACATTCTGAGAGGAGCATTTAGGCCGAGAGGTTTCTAATGAAAAATAATTACACACACACACACACAGGGGTGTTGGCACTTCAGCTCCAAAGGGTCACCCCACATTTTCCCGTCTCAACTCTAATGAGAAGGGAGGCTGTTGAAAAGAACCCTGTGCGCCTCCAGCTCAACAAAAACACACACTTTATTAAAGGCGGTGCAGCCAGATCCAACAACACTGAACCAACCTGCTCCGAGGTTCTAATGAAGCTGCCTCTGTCTCTGCACCCCAGAGCTCAGCCATGAGTTCTGGAAACATGGATATATTGAGTGGATCCCATTTCAATAGAGAAGAAAGGCTGGTTTCCAACATGAACTGCCCCCCTGCACAATCATCGCAAATCATTAATCTCAATTAATGAGGAAAAAAATTCTTACAAATAAATTCTTAAAAATCTTACCGAACGTGATCCTCAGACCGAAAATTCGTTTCATCACCACTTCATGATGGAATTAACGACATTAATCATCACACCGTCATCTGCTTTTTCGGAGTGATTCTTAATCTTGGGAAAACAAATGTCAAGTTCTTTCCTTCAGCAGAGGAACTGACCAAAGCTGACAGAAACCTTTTTTCTAAGCCTTTGTGGAGCCTGAGAAAAATGAAGAAACAAACCTTTGAGATATTGATTTGTTTTTTATTACGAAACCACAAACAGCCTTTCGAGGAAGGAACTGGCCTTTGAATGTCTCGGCTAATCGTCACAGTGGAGTCGCGTCCTGGAAACAAACAGTCGCTAACGTCTCCACTTGTCCATGGCCTCCCATGAACTCTCTCTGGCATCAATAACCAGCCCGACCCCTGACAGCAGGAGGAGGGATAATTTGACGATCATTATTGGCTTTTACACATGCGCTCACATGTTCCCATCGGCAGCGCACGTCCACAGTCACTGTGGAAACCATTCAGGCCCGTGTGAACACTCTCCCAAATAATTTGAGGGGCAGATAGGGAGTGAGCTGTGTGTGATTTGTGTGGTTGCGTCGTGGTTCAGTGTGGGGGCGTGCTACTGCAGGTTGCTGGCAGAGGAACAGTGAAGAGGAAGAGCGACTGATGGAAGCCTTTGTCTAGAAAACGCCTCGATCAGGACTGAAATTCTTCCTCTTGAATGACGTCTGATTACTGATCACACTTCCATAAGCCCAACAAAATGCCACCGTCATTTGGTCTCCTCCCCGTTTGCTATGTAGTCATCAAGTTTAGGCCCCAGGCAGATTGGAAATAACCCTAATTAAACATCACAGCTGCCGAGTGAGAGGGAGACAGATGAGGACAGAGAGTGAGACGGCGTGGAAAGAGGATAACATCAGGGGAGGCAGCTTCTACGTTCATGTCAGCGTCAGCGCTCTGAGCCACGTGGAAACCCATCAGAGAAAGAAAGACAGTCCCTTCATGGCGTCGCCTGATTAAAACCAGGCATCTGGGATGACTTGTCTTTGCTGCACATTTAAAAGAGACGGGTGCGCTGTGCAGAGACATCTACTGAGATTTTTCATTTTTCCGTTTGGTGGTGATTGGCGGCCATTTATTTTAACCACTCTTCAAACTTCCACGTGATTGCATCCACTCACTGTCTCCTCCATACTTTCTTAAAGTGTGACAGGTCAATTCTCTCCAGAACATTCCTCCCAGAGTGGTTTAATGGGCTCGCTGCCTGTGCACACACATGCTCACAGTTCCCGAGGCCAGAACTCAGTCGGCGCTCCCTGTTACATTAGAATACGATTCATGAATATATTCAGAAAGACCGCGTCTACAAGGGATGGAACCTCCTTGCTGTGATTTCTGACCAATGAATATGCATTCAGTTGTTAGTTTTGTCATTAAATGCACAATTATTGATGCAAGCGGTAAACCAAATGTCTCCTAGCAACAAGCCCTTTCTACCTGTTGGAGCACTACTGCTGAGGCGACTGCAAGGAGCTCAGCTGCTGACAGGTTTAACCAAATATTTTACCACAGCTCTACAGGCACAAAACGCCAGAACCTTTTTACGGGCCAGCAGTATTGAATAGATAGTCAACTTAAAGTAGACGACAGGTTTTTGAAAACACTCAATGCAACACGCTGCAGCAAATGGAGCACAAGACATATTAGAAATGTTAGAGACTGTAGAACATGGCATCCTGGGAATAAACCGTTCATTCAATATAAAAACCTTGGAAATAGTGTGTGTGTGTGTGTGTGTGGGGGGGGGGGGGGTTAGTTGGTATAGCCTTCATAGGGTTAAACTCTGGAACCTGTTGCTGCATTCAGTCTGCCTCCATCTGACGTTAATACATTTGGCTGTGAGTTACAAACAAATTACTGCTTGAAATAATCCTATTTGCATCCTGAGTATTCAACATATTTCCTGGTTACACAGATGAAGAACAGCCTCTGGTAGCCGATCAGCAGCGTCATATCAAAGAGAGATAAAAAAAAAAAAAAAATCTGAAATGCAAATACATGTTTTCAGTTTGCTCTCACGTTTTAGGAGCTTAAACTAAACACACGGCTGCTCCTGCAGGTTCTCTGCTACCAGCCTGCTCCCATCTGCATCTGAATCCTTGGAGGATGGTCACCTGCTCAGGGAGGATGCACTGAGAGCCGAGAGGCTGCATGAACTGCTGCAGGCGCTTTGTGTTGCATTGATTTGGAGGAAACTTTCCGATCATGCGGATTCTTGTTCTTTTTCAAGTACAGAACCACAGCAGATACTGTGCTGTCTGTCCCTTAGTTTGTGAAGTTGTGGAGACAGATGTGGTGAGACGTGCACACCGACCCCCCCCCCTCTCACCTGCTTCTCCAGAGCTTCCCTCCCAGTGGTGGACATCTTGGGCGCCGCCGCGCGCTCGCAGGTGCATCCTTCCAACAGGTAAATCCCCGCGGGTCGCGCGCTCTGCTCGTTCTCGAAGTAGAACAGTACATTCTGGTACAGGGCGAAGAACTTCTCGTGCCAGCGGCTGTTCTCCGCCGTCTTCTTGCTCAGGTAGCCGCGCTTGGTGCCCTCTTTACGCGCGACCACCGACAGAAACAGCGCGTGCCCCTCGTTGTAGCGCACGCTCTTCTGCATCTCGAAGACCGGTTTCGGGGAGAGAGACTAAAGTGGGACAAGTCCGCGTCTTTCACCGCGAGTCCATGTCCGCGGTGTCGCGTGTTAACTGTCCCGCCGAGGGACGCGCGGCTCAGCTGCGCCGTTGCGCACGGAAAAGTTGCCCCGCCGTCGGAAGCGTCTCCGCAGAGGAACTCATAGCAGGAGGAAGATGTCCGAGCCCCACGAGCGTTCGAATTAATCCATCGTGAGGGTCGGACACATGAGCGGGTGACAGGCGGAGAGGTCGCTAACAGAGGGACGAACCCTCCAGTGGACAAACCCTGGCAGGAGCGCAGACCCTTAAAAGCTGTGTCAGTGGTTCTCTCTCTCTCTCACACACACACACACATACACACACACTCCCACAATCTCTCTCTCTCTCTCTCTCCCTCTCTCTCTGGTGATGGGCGCTGATCTTGGAGTTGGCGGAATTAAAGGCGGAGCATGAGTGGGTGAGAGCGATGGAGACGTGAGGTTTGTTTCCCACAGTCAACTGTTGTGATTTGTTTCTGAATTATTAAAAGCGTTGGATGGATTAATAATAGGTCAAGAACAATAGAAGAAACCCCAGTGAGACTAGGCAAAATCTATTTCCTTCACACTTTCTGCTGTTTTTATTTGATCTGTTCTGGGGGGAGGGGGGTTAATAAACAGTCTCAAGAGCAGCCATAAGGGGATGAAGAGGGCAAGTCTAAAGATGGCAGAATAAATCTGAGGCTAAGCAGGTTTAAAAACATGAGCTCGCCCGGCCTGTGTGAAGCCCACCCCTCATCAGGGGACAGAGTGAGTTTAACTGTGGCCTCAGCTGTCTGTGGAAGAGTTGCATTATGGGTGACGTGCACTTGTTTTGTTGCTTTTTTTTTAAAAAAAAATATCCAACATGGAAACAGGTTTCGGTGGTGAAACATTAAACCAACAATCTCTGACCATCACAGATTTAAGTTGTTTTTTTACTCAACCATCAAACACGCAGAGTCACTTATCGTCTGGTTGGTAAATCTACATGAGTCAGTTACAGTACAGATGATGGCAAGAACCTGAGATAATCGATAAGAATCCTTCAAATCACTCAACTGCTTTTCTCCTCCTCCAGCACCAAGCCCTGTGTGAATCAGTTTGACTGCTGCCACTCCAGGAGGGACACTTTGTCTGAGATGCTCCAAAGATCCGACAGAAGTTTCACTATGCTCCTAGACAGACGGAGGAAAAGACACAGAGATGTTACAAAGTTCTTTGTATAAGACAAGTCTACGTCCTCACAGAGGCACCTGTGAGGGTCTAAAGACGTTGTGTCGCACACAGCTGTGTGAGGGAGCAGAGAAATCCCTGTTCTTAACCCCCCCGACCAGAAGCTCAGCTCACTCCAATAACGGACAAACATTTCATATCGTGAGGATTACACTGACAGGGCAGTATGGCAGTGTGTGAGTGTGTGTGTGTGTTGACAGTTACTGTATTACATATGTTGAAGATTACTTTGCGAGGGAGGGCGTCACTCCCAGCAGGCTGTCTGTTACCGAGCGCAGAGGCCATGTACACATTTAGAGAGACAAGTGTGTATTCGGAGAAAGTGCAAAGTGCCAACACTTTGACTGCGAAGGACTAAGAATAAGTCATACTCCATCTTCTGAACTCACTCCAATGTGTGCATGGAGAGCGAGATTCACCATAATAGAAAGAAAATATCTATAAGAAATTTAACTCGTGGATGTTTATCAAAAAATAATTACTTTCACATTCGCAGTACATGAAATCAGCTCTTATATGTGTATTAAGATTATTGTTGTTGTAGTTTCAATGTACAGGCAATGAAATGAGATTTATTATCACCAATGAGTGACACTGTTATATGTGTATGTTCACTTCTATGGTTTTTGCTAAAGAAAAACTGTGTTACAAATTCAAAGTACATATAAGAAGAAACATATGCTGAACATCCAATTCAGACATCATGAATAGTCTTGGAGAACATGCAAGACTTTTCTGACCAGAACACTTCCTGTCACAAACCTGCCTGTCGCTCTTTCTCCTCTGTGCAACGTCCATCAGGTGACTGTATTGCAGTGGCTATTCTGGGACTTCGGCTACATTTTCTTGTTCGGATGTGTCAGCGCAAGTATGAAAATCAAGTTCATCTGAGAGATGAATGTTAAATAAATGTTCAACTTAGTGTCGCTGGAGCTTTGACTCGAATAACACGAGAAGGACATTTGATGATTTGTTTAGGGAGGGTTTAAAAGCTATGCCAGCAAATTTGTTTTTCACTTCTATAACATTTGAGGGACTTGAGAGACACAGATTAAAAAAATAAAACTAAGCGTTAGAAGTAAGTGAATATGATGGTTCGCTGTACCTCCTGGCGTTGACCACGTTCTCCATCTCCCTGGCTTTACGAGCCGCGGTGTGTAGTATAGAATCTGGAATGTTGGCCAGACGGGCGACATTCAGGCCGTAGCTGCGCCCTGCAGCTCCTTCAGTCAGCTGGTAGAGGAAGGTGATGAACTCTGGCTGAACCTCATGGTCTGTAAGCAAACACACATGTACAACCCTTCAAATCTCAGCCAAGGGCCAGGAGATAATATGAAACTGCTGGAGTAAGACTGAATAAACTGCCTTACAGTCAAACCCATCATTTCCACAGAAAGCATTTCAGTTTTATGCACGAAAACGCACACATACCCTCAGTGTCAGTAGCAATATCAGGGTCATTGAGTAGGAAAGCCATATGGTAGTTAGCCACATGTCGAGGATACGCCTGCTCCAGCTCACACAGAGGGGGATAATGGGTGACAAACAGGGTTTGGGCTTTGACCTAAAAAAGAGGAAGAAAAAAAAAAGGGTGATGATATCCAAAAATGTGGTCTGCATGCAGGGGCTCTGGCTGATATCAAAATGTTCAGGTTTGGGCAAAACTGCATAAACAGAGTCAGTGGAGTGTGAATACAATCTGTACAATATGCTCACAGAAATCATCGTGGTGAGGGGCAGAAAACTGCAGCGCTGTTGCAGTCTGCCAGAGGAGCGCTGTGGAATACGTCTCTCCGGAAGGTAAAAAAGTAAGAAGAGTAAGAACAGAAGGTGCAGTCGCATCACTTGTGCTGACCCCACAGTGTTTGGTTTTACTGGGAACGGAGGGGCTGCCATCCCAGTTCCCTCCCACTCACCAGCTTTGCACAGTGCCCATGAAAAATGAGATCTGAGCACAGACTGGAGACAAGGAAAACTGAGGCAGGCGACATGGTAGCATATTGCTGGTGTATTTGTCTGTTCATGCCACAGACTACGTTTTGTTACCAGGTGTGAAGAGGTCATGTTGAGTGAAGGTCATGTAGTCAAATAAATATGAATAAGTCCAATACAAAAGCATCCAAATACAGCGTGATGAATACACTTTTAAGATTCTAAATGTTTAACTAGAATGTATAAAATATTCATCATCATTTATTTAAACTTATATAAATAAAAAGCAGTAAACAAAGTACAGACAAGGGGATGCATTATGTAACATTATCTGTCTTATCACAAGTAAGAAACAGTGGCAGCACAAAGAGCAGAGCAGCTACGTGCACCGCCTCAGTGCAGAGTGCAGAGCCAATACCACACATAAGCACACAGCATCACTTTCCCCCTTTATTTACCTCTTTTGTTTAATTTTTTTCCCTCCTCTTGGGGATTTCTTCCCGTCAATCACTGTCTGAGCTTCACCTCATCTATTCGTTAATCTCTGCCGGGCCTTTGAGCCGCCCAGAGGCTGCGTGATTTGAACCCTGGCGTTTAAGGTTAAGTGATGAAAATCTCAAAAAGCGGCGTGGTGGCGTGGAGCCTCTCTGCCAAACACATGCACAAACATTTTCCTCCGAGCGCTGAACTCTCTGGACAGCTGCTGAGAGCTCGTCACCAAAACAAGAGCAGCTCCTTCTCCTGCTCACTTCAACAGCCTCGTCACTTAAATGCAGCAGGGTGAAAACATCCTCGCCCACACAAATTTTAAATCCGTTGTGACAAACTGTTAAAAAACAATTATAGGCAGCATTAAAAACTCCCATGATTGTAATGATAACAAACACCACAGAAGTTCCAGTGGCGTAGGAGGAGGTCTGAGGATTACATCACCGCAGCAGACAGGCGGCTGCAGGACTCGGCTAACTCCGGGATCGGCCCGCTAACCGCTCGGTCTAAGAAAGGTCACATGTCACGAGTAATACTTCCCTCTGAAGGAGACATGCGAGGTCACTCCCACGTTTCTTACAGACACACAGAGCTGCACCGGCTGAAACGCACACACACACCAGCTGCCTCAATCCTTCCTGTCCACCTACACTGAAAAGTTGAAGCAAACGGAGGATGGTGGAGGGAGGCTGCAGCCCGGATAATGGTCTGATTAGCGGCTAATGGAAGCTCATTACCGGACCACCCCAGGGTCCAGTGGCTGCCTTGTTCAGCACAGTTGGACAATCTGATGAAATCACTGCTGAAACAATTAGCCAATGAATTGATTAGTAACAGGCAATTTTGACGATCAAATTACTGAGTTATTTTAAAGTGAGGGAACGATTAGCAATAATCATCCAAACGTTTACGTGAAGGAACATACAGGTACCCTCCAGAATCTGCTACTTAGCATTTCTCGTCATATTTGATTTTATGTTATAACTAAAAAAAAGTGTCACTGGCCACTTGAAGGCAGCAGAACTAAACAGAGAAACTGGCCAGAACAACGCCGAAACAATTTGTTGAAAGGCACGAAAACAGAGATTTGATAATTCTATAGAGCTACACAGATCCATCACTAATGAGAGAAAAATTCAGATTACATTTTTAGGGGCTTATACACTTGCACTCGATATCACAAAAGCAACAGAATCTCCGACATAATATTATTCTCTTAGTTCACATTGTCAGTCGGCGCAAGAGCGACCTCAGAAACGCACATGGATAAAAACAATCCTGCCGCATCCTGCCATTAGCCTATGCTAGCCCTGCGCCGCAGCAAAGCTTGCGATATCAACATCTGCCGAACAAATCTTAGTCCAAACAATTTACGTGTTGTCATCATTCCTCCGGTGGCTGTAATAAAAACAGGCGTACGACATACCTGAGTCACTCACATATTGAGGAGAGGAAAAGGTCAGAGTATACTGAGCTGACTGTACAGGCACAAATATATGAATGGAGGATGGGAGAGGCATAGGACGCTTGTGATCCTCTCTGGCTGAGACCTGGAGTGTGGGAATGTCAACTAAAATCTGATGTATATTATAAACAGATGGGACAGGCTGCATCTGATCTGTCACATGACGCAGATATTCACCGTCTCTGCTTTCTCAAGTCGTGCTCTCACCTCTCAACTAAGAAGGTTGTGTGTGTGTGTGTGTGTGTGTGTGTGTGTGTGTCATATACTGTGGTTGTAGTGAAACAGATCCAGGTTTTAAGTCTGTTTCAAACACTGATGGAGGAGGTTGTGTTAAGGTGAAGATAAAAGCAGTGGTGATTTGCAGTAACTTCAAAAAGACGCATCATCTATAAAAGTTCTGACATGTTTAAAATGTCTGCCTGTCCTGTTGTCAGCTTCTCGTCCCCCACGATTCAGTGGTATTTCCTCATTTCCTCTGTTTCGTCCAGAACTGTAAACATTCAGAACACGTGCTCCAGTACAGATGCTTCATTTCATCTATACTGTTTGTGTCTGTGAGATTCAAGGAGAGGTGAACAGACACTACTCCATCTCTATCAAACACTGAGCCGATACCAGTCTTGAACAATCATTCGTCACGCCTTTCACTAAATCTGACTAATTCTGTCCCTGAAAACTATTTGATTTGGGGGAAAAGGATGTTCATCTGGAGTAAAGAAACAATAAGAATAAAAATAATTAAAAAATAGAAATATTGCTTTATTCCCTCTCATGGTTGCGGCCCTTCTATTTTATCCCAAGACCTTTTCTGCGTTCACGTTACTCACCTCGGCCAGCCACTGCAGGAAAGGAAACCACCACAGCGAGTCAAGAGAATGACAGACAGGCATCTTGTGCGTCTGAGTACAGTACTGCGCAGCGCACGTGGGTCTTCGTCGGAGCTTTGTGCATCAGCGCATCGGACCATTTACGCCCACGTTGAACAATACATTCTTCTGGAAATGTACCCAGGAGTGTGGGAGCCAAAAAGTGAGCTTCAGTGTGTTGCAGTGTGAAGCTGGGCCGGGCGCTCTGCACTGTTTCACAACAGCATTCAAGAGAGTGTGTGTGCCGTTAAGTGTGATGCTAATGGCAAGGACACGCTGCTAGCACAGAGTGAGACGCTGGTGGCTACGAAAGAGCGTGAGGCAAAAGGAGTAAATTATATAAGCGCGTACTGACACGATGCGATGCTGCCGCGAGCTCACCCTGCAATCTCCGGCAGAGGCGATCCTCTCTCCTCTTCTCTTTTATTGCTGCGCCAAGGCTGTCTCTGCTTTTATTGAGCGGCGTTACGAAAGCCATCTACATTCTTAACTACCTCTCAGGTGAGCGCTGGGTGATGAAAACAACCGAGTCAAAGAGAAAGTCGTCTTGACTTGTGACCCCAGCGTTAAGTCTGGCGAGGGGGAGGAAGAGGAGGAAGGCAGCAAAGCAGAGGAGGAAGGGGACAGAGTGCAGGTCTGCCTGCATCCAGGAAAACTCCCTTAGTGCCCTTTTTATTTGTCTTTCCTCTGATAGCGAGGCCTTTCGAACAAATCGATGGTGTTATACAATGGGTAGTTGGAGGGCTCCCTGCTGCTTCATGCTTCTTCCTTCTTCGTTTTACGGTTTCCAGCAGAATTACACAACGCCAAAGATTCAGTCCAAGAATTAATGCGAAACTGGCAAAACATGAGAACTGGAAGGTTGCTGAAAATAAATATTTACTCGTCTAAATTTGAACAGGGGTAACTCGGGGTAATTTGGAGCTCTTTGATTGAGGTCTTGGAAAACCCGAACGTAAATAAACACCAAAATACCAGATCGCTTCTGTTGGACACGGCTACCACTTCACATATGGTAGAAATTTGGATTGGATTGGATTAATGGTAAAAGTCCAGAAACCCACTGAGGGAATGTGTCACTGTGCAGAGACTCGGTAGGTACGGCACGATGCTCATCCTTTCCTGTCCAGCAGGCGGTCAGATAAACAGCTGGTGGCGTGGTGTTTATCCACGACAGGGCTGTACAACAAAGTGCGAGATTAAATACATGATTCCTAAGGTCAGTATAGACAAACCGACTCTGAAAATCCTCTCCACCGGCAGAAGCCACTGCCTAGAGAGTACTAAGACTACACACACAAGATTACAGTAGTTTTTGTCAATGCTGTGTGTATCTGATGTTGCTGACAACACTCTATTGTAGAACCTAAGCAATATCTTTACCCACCATGCCTCCTGTGGCTCAGGGGGTAAAGCGGGTTGTCCGCTGTTTGGAAGGTTGCTGGATAAATCACTGACTCGTCAATTCAAAACTACTGAGCCCTAAACTGATTGTATGTGTGATACAGAAAAAAAAAAAACAAAAACGCTTAATATAAGTGATGTGTGAGTGTGAAAGGTTCAATGCGACCTTCGTGCTTTTAATGGTCGTTATACTGAAGACCACTTATCACCACTATGCCAGCTTCTAGACCTGAGCCTGGCCGCATGGATTTTTGGGGGGGTGATGTCAATACTGATAGAAAGTAGCGAAAAGCGTCATCTTTGATAGTACAGATATGCGCCCCCCCACACTGCAAACACAAAAAACAGGTATGTAAATGTTCTACGATACTGAACAGCCGGATTCTTCATCACAGGATAAATCTTGCTCCATTTGTTAAAATGCTTTAGCGCTGTTTACAGCAGAGGTCCAGATCTACATGGGAGGGATGCTCAGTCATGCTCACACTGATAAGGAGATCAGTCAGGAAGCCTTGTGTTTAAAAAAACAAAACAATGGTGAACGGAAGCGTCTCCTTACAACATAAATCACAGAGCCATGTCCAGGTTAAATAATGAGTTTTCGGAGCTCACAGTATTGATTCAGTGGTTCAACACAAATTGCTACACGCAAGTATAAAGAACAATTAGTTCTCCACAAATTAACTTGACAACGCCTGTATTGATAAATCCTCCAGTATCTACACAAACTTGAGACACTGTGCCACAATCACACAGTCATACAATTCCAGTGACACACACACACACACACACACACACACTGCAAAGCTGTTATTTTTCCTGCTCTATCTCCTCCCTTTGACTAAAATTGCACCTTTCTTTTTTCTTCCACACACATCATTTTACTGACAGCTG